>CM022301.1:616405457-616797886 GCA_011799875.1 Thinopyrum elongatum | reverse complement strand
CAGTGAAAAACTGCATGCGCACACGTTTGCATGTATAAATTAAGCGGGCACGTGACTAACACTCATCAACTACCCTAAACCCTATACACTTATTAACATCTAGCTAGTAAGCAAAAACAGAATTTGTAGTACAAGACAGTGTGAGACTCACCCGAAGTTGTAAGGAAGTAGTATATCTCGATTGGTATTTAGAAGATTCAAGAACTCTAGCAAGCTTTTCTCTGTGTCTTTTCGTTCCCATGGACGCGTCCATGTCTCTTCATTAATGGTATTTGGGTCAATGAACCCAATGCCATAGCGTCCAGCTATTTTCATTTCATAGATCTTCATCCTGCATAATACCACAGAAAAGAATATAGTGAGGATAATTACAGGTAATGATCAACGAGCACTACAGCTAGCAGCTTGAGACTTAAATTACAGAAAGAAATCACTTACAGACAATAGCAACTGACAATAGATTTGTCGAGTGCGTCTTGATTGAATAACTGAAACAGTTCTGTAAACTCAACATACAGATCTTTCCCATGGTAGTAATACTCTGGCTTGACTTTCACCATGAGGGACTCTTGATTGGTAGTCTTGGCAATTTTCATGTACCATTCATGCAATTCATACATTCTCGTTGAGAGCTTCTTGACCTCCTCAGGCTTGATCATAGGTTCGCCGCGGGAATATTTCCGTTTTATGTCCTCCTCTCTAATCATATCCATGGGCTCGATCTCTAGGAGTTGATAAACAGTGATACCGGCCTCTTCAGCCATCCTTCTATGAGCGTTGGTTATTACCAGCTGATCGGCGCAGGTACTCGCATGTGTTGGTACAATGAGCGGGGGGATCGATTGCACCGCCTGTTCTCCTAGCTGGGGAACAGTTTTCCCGCTTTTTTGGCAGCTGCTTGGCTGGAGCTCAAGCTCGAGCTCGACTCCTTTTTTTGTGCTTGATATGCCTTCCTGATTTGGCGCTCATAGTCTGAGTCAATAAGCTTGGGAGCTGGTGGTTTAGCCATACGAATAAAGTGGTCAATGACATGCTCAGGTACTTTCTCCTTTGGCGGCGGTGGCGATTTCGGTCCAAAATGGGCCCTCACTTGGGCTTGCACTTCTGCTTCGTTTTCCTCCTCAGTCAGGTCGTAAGGCCTCTTCGGAAGAGGCGTGAGGCTTGGACCAAATTGGAATCTCTTGCCTCCTGTACCTGTACCTGTACCGCTAGCCACCATAGCTGCGGCGGCTCTCTTCCGCTGTTGCTTAGGCGGCGTAGCCCGCTGAGGTGGCGAAGACGGCTGACGCGGTGCCTGACTTGGAGGAGGAGGAGTGGGCTGACGCGTTGCCGGACTTGGAGGAGGAGGAGTGGGCTGACGCGGTGCCGGACTTGGAGGAGGAGTAGTGGGCTGACGCGGTGCCGGACTTGGAGGAGGAGGAGTGGCCTGACGCGTTGGCGGACTTGAAGGAGTAGGACTCTGCTGAGGCGGTGGCTGATGACTTGGAGGAGCGGGAGTCTGCTGACGCGGTGGCGGACTTGGAGGAGGAGTCGACTGACGCGGTGTCGGTGGCCTTGGAAAGATGATGCAATCCTTTCTCCATAGAATGATACGATGTATGGCCTGTCCCAGTGTGTGCTCGTTGTCACCTCCAGGAATGTCAAGCTCTAGCCCCGAATATTGTGCCACCACTTCATCAACCACGACACGAGCATAGCCAGCTGGAATCGGGTTGCAATTGAAGGTTGCTTCAGGGGGATTTGTATAAGCAACGGCGTCCGCCAACTTCATGGATATGTTCTTCATTTTGAAGTGTAGCTCACAATTAGTGTTTTCCATGATGTCATCCACAGGGTATCTATCCAGCAGCGCCTCGCCCGGGGCGGAACCCACGCTGCTTCTCGGCATGGATGGGATGGTGCTATCCAATGCTGGATCCGCTAGCTGCTGCCGCTGCTGAGACCCCCTTTCCTGGTTAAGTGAGTCGATCTGCTGCTGCTGCCGCCGCTAGAATTGGAGTGCCAACTCTGCGTGCGCTGATTCTAGGCCTTGAAGGCGTTTTGCTTCCTGCTTCCTTTGCTCCTCCTCCAGCTTCCTCTTCTTCTCCTCCTCCATCTTCTTTCTCGCACGACTTCTGTAGTCGGCGTTCCAGTCCTCAAACCCCTCATACCACGGAACAACGCCTTTGCCTTGTGTTCTTCCCGGGTGTTCAGGATTTCCCAGGGCGCGCGTAAGCTCGTCGTTCTCTCTGTTGGGCGTGAACACCCCCGTTCGAGCCTCTTCTATTGCAACAAGTAGTTTGAGGTCCGCTCCTTTAAGACTTGCCTTCTCCAAAACCTTGCCTGTCTTTGGGTCCAATGTCCCCCCATGCGCATAGAACCAAGTCCTGCACCTGGGGGGCCAGCTCAATGTAACTGGAATGACCCCTGCATCCACCATCTGTTGCTCAGCCTTATCCCACTTAGGCCGGGCCACCGCGTAGCCACCTGGCCCCAGCCTGGTAATGCTCCTTTTTCGTGGCATTGAGATTGTTTATTCTCGACCGTTCCTTAGCTAATTCCGATTCCTTGAATTTCACGAAAGCGGGCCAGTGATCTCTTTGCTTCTCCAGTGTTCCCGTGAATTCTGGAGTCTTCTTTCCTCCTTCGACGTACTTGGCCCATATAATCTTCTTGTGGTTGTTGAATGCAAGCGCCATCTTCCTAAGAGCAGCGTCCTTGACTTTCTGCACATCTGCATCTGTGAAATGATCTGGTAGGGTGAAATGTGACATGAGAGATTCCCAAAGCAGATCTTTTGCTCTTTGGTCAACAAAAGTAAGATTTGGACGTTCCTTTGCTGGCTTTTTCCATTCTTGAATGGAGATCGGGATTTGGTCCTTCACAAGTACTCCGCACTGACGGACGAACTTGCCCGCATTCTTCTTAGGCTCGCTTGGTTCGCCATTAGGTTTGATGGCATCGATGTTGTACTTTACGCCATCCTTCAACTTTTTGGTCGGGCCTCGCACTGTCCTGCTGCCTGTAGAAGATTTGCTCGATCCGGAGAGCTGAAAGAAGAAAGATCGATTCGTTAATATATATACAAATCATATAAAACATGTGATGATCACCAGATGCCTGCTTATATAAATATACCTCACCGGTCTTTGTTATTTCAAGATCAACATTTTCTTCGTCATCATAATCATAGTTCTGGACTTCATCTATTCGTTCGTCTTCATCAAATATCATACCCTCACCGGTAGGGTTCAGATATTGCGAGTCGTCATCTTCTTCAAACTCATCTGGGCGCGAGCGTATGATGTTGAACAGGGCCTCCTCTCCTTCTCTGCCGGTATTGTCCATAGCTTTTATTTAACTAATCCAGAAGAAATATAAAATAATTTAGTATTCAAATTACAATGCATGCATGCAATCAATAAGGAAAAACTGAATCATAGTACATAATATGTATCATCGAATATAATCTCGAATACATCGTCTCGAATATTATCGAATAATATATATAATCTCGAATACATCGTCTCGAATATTATCGAATAATATATATAATCTCGAATACATCGTCTCGAATATTATCGAATACATCACTAGCTAGCTAATACATATAGAATACTATCGAATAATCTAGTTCACTCGTGGTTCCTGAGGCGCGGGCGGTGGACACCCAAAGAGAAGGAACCATCACAGGATCATAGCTCGGGTGAGATCCCCGAAGAAACTGCCAGGTATTGGAGAACCTGACGTCCAACGCAGCCATGTAGCGACAGACGTGCTCGTCCTCCTCCTTGACACGGCGACGTACCTGTAGGGTAACGCAGCAGAAAACAAAAAATTTCCGACCTACGCACCAGCCCAGGACCACTATGGAGACTGCATACAAGGTTTGATCATTTTCGTTACCGACTCGTAGCGCAGCGGAAGTAGTCGATGACGATCGGCGGTGCAGATCCCCGCAGCTAGGATTTACAACCTCCCAACCGCGAGGATGTATACCCTCGTCTTCCCTTCGAACAGCCCTCCGGGAGGTGGTCGAACAGTCCCCCGGACGGTGTCGCAGACAGCCCTTCGGGAGGACCTTCGAAACTCGAACGGTCACTCGGACAGCCCTTCGGGAGGACTCACAGAACTTGGACCGTCACTTGGACAGCCCTTCGGGAGGCACTCACGAACAGCCCCTCGGGCACTAAGATCGAAACTACGACCTCTCTACAGAGTTGCACACATACGGTGTCATCTATCCGGCAGGGCTTCGCCGTCCAGAACTAGTTCCCACCGGAACCCAGACAGCCTTTCGGCTCTACGAAACTCTTTTCGTGGGAGGGAGAGAGAAGCCAGATCATTGCATGGCACTTGTATGTGAGAAGGGATGAGTCTTTAGGCAGCCCCCTCCACCCCTATTTATAGGCCAAGCCCAAGGGTGGCTTCTCCAAGAAGCCAAGGGGAAAAATACCAAAGGACCCTCAAGGTGGCTTCTCCAAGAAGCCACCCAAAAAGCACTTTCACTATTCACGACGACATTTTTCAGCGTCCGTTCGAACTGAAAATATTTATGTGGGCTTAGAAATATTTCCAGTACCCACTAAAATAATTTTCAACGCATTCTGGAACAATTCCAGATTAGTGATTTTCATCTGTGAAAAGCATCTGAAGTGGTTCCGGCAGCTCCGGAACATTTCCGGTTTTTCTTCCAGAAAATTCCCAAAAGTTTTCAGAATGATTCTGGCACCCTCCAAGAATTATCGGGCATGTGCCGAAACCAATTTGACTTTATGGTATCCTCTGAAACAACTTTTCAGTTTCACCGGAACTCATCCGGTGACCTCTCTCAGAGCCACCAACCGGTACTAAAGGTCTGTTTTGGCCAGGCTAAGCGGCGGGAAGCACAGGCCTTTAGTACCGGGTCGTGGATACAACCGGTACTAAAGACCCCCCTTTAGTACCGGTTGGAGCCACGACCAGGTACTAAAGGGGGTGCGCTGCCACCCGCGGTGCACAAAGTTTAGTCCCACCTCGCCGAGCGAAGGGCAGCCGCACTGGTTTATAAATCCAGCCGCGGCTGCTCCTTCGAGCTCCTCTCCAAAGCCGGCTTCTGGGCCAAAACTGCTGCGCTGCCCTGTGGGCCTAATGGGCCTTGCGGGCCTACATCCTGGCCCAACTACAGGTTGGGTTTCTAGTCGTATGCAGGCCGCTATGGCCCAGTAGGCGGGCTTTTGTTTCTTTTTTTTTCTTTTCTGCTTTATTTATTTTCTTTTATTTATTTATGAGTTGTTTTTTGCTGTATTTAGACTTTCTTTGTGAATATTTTTGCTTTAGGTACAAAAAATTACAAACTTTCGGTTAGTGCCAGTAGTTTTCAAATTTGAATAGTTTAAATTTGAATTATTTGAAATTTGTGTGAATCACTAGTTTGTGAATAACTTTACTTTAAAAATAGATTTTCCAGTGATTCTTTTTTTTTATGTTTAATATTAGTGTGTTTTATCATTATATTCAATTTGGTAATACTTAGGTTATTTAAAAAAATGAAATGCCTTTGTAACAGCTGAGTTTTCGTCTAAAACCCTGATACTTCGAAAGAGATTGTCCATTTTGTACACGAAGTGCATCCAGTTTTTGCCGTAACCCTCTCTACTTTTTTGCACATGCTATGTGGGTGAAATGATGATACCATTCCAACTTTCAACCTTTTCAGAGTTCATTTGTAGTGCTTTTCAATTTCAGGGTCATTTAGCTCAAAAAAATCAGTAAATACATGAAAAATAGCAAATGATGTCAGAAAGGGTTCAAAGTTGATGACGTGGCTTTGAATGGTGCATATGAACGCACAAAAAGTCTAGAGTTGTAATAAGTTTTAAAAAATGAAATGCCTTTGTAACAGATGAGTTTTCGTCCGAAACTCTGATACTTCGAAAGAGATTGTCCATTTTGTACACGAAGTGCATCAAGTTTTTGCCGTAACCCTCTCAAATTTTTTGCACATGCTAGGTGGGTGAAATGATGATACCATACCAACTTTCAACCTTTTCAGAGTTCATTTGTAGTGCTTTTCAATTTCAGGGTCATTTAACTCAAAAAAATCAGTAAATGCATGAAAAATAGCAAATGATGTCAGAAAGGGTTGAAAGTTGATGACGTGGCTTTGAATGGTGCATACTGAACGCACAAAAAGTCTGGAGTTGTAATAAGTTTAAAAAAAATGAAATGCCTTTGTAACAGATGAGTTTTCGTTCGAAACCCTGATACTTCGAAAAAGATTGTCCATTTTATACACGAAGTGCATCCAGTTTTTGCCGTAACCCTCTCTACTTTTTTGCACATGCTGTGTGGGTGGAATGATGTTTCCATGCCAAATTTCAATCTTTTCAGAGTTAATTTGTAGTGCTTTTCAATTTCAGAGTCATTTAGCTAAAAAAATCAGTAAATGAGCTGAAAAATAGCAAATGAAGTCAGAAAGATACACGTTTGTCCAAAGCACAAAAGTACACGTTTCAAATGCCAAAACAGATAAGCACCCTAAGTATTACAAAGATTCCCTATGGTTTGTCCAAAGTGGGACTTTCCAGATATATAAGTCCGGAAACTCACTAGAGAAGAAAGTGATGACAGTGAAGCCGGTCACATCCCAGAGTGGGATCTTTGGGTGTGAAACTATTTCTTCGCGTGTGTCCCTTTGCGCCGTAACCATGGACAATCTTCATCATTTAACTGGATGCTCGGGTCAATATTCACTGTGAAGGGAGCAATTTCATCAAACTTTTCATAATCTTCTGACATGTCTGTCTTGTCATCCACTCCCATGATGTTTCTTTTCCCTAAAAGAACTATGTGGCGCTTTGGCTCATCGTATGATGTATTCGCTTCCTTATCTTTTCTTTTTCTCGGCCTGGTAGACATGTCCTTCACATAGAAAACCTGCGCCACATCATTGGCTAGGACGAATGGTTCATCTGCGTACGCAAGATTGTTGAGATCCACTGTTGTCATTCCGTACTGCGGGTCTTCCGTTACCCCGCCTCGTGTCATATTGACCCATTTGCACCGAAACAAAGGGACCTTCAAACCACATCCATAGTCAAGTTCCCATATCTCCTCTATGTAACCATAATATGTGTCCTTTCCCCTCTTGGTTGCTGCATCATAGCGGACACCACTGTTTTGGTTGGTGCTCTTCTTATCTTGGGCGATCGTGTAAAATGTATTTCCATTTATCTCGTACCCTTTGAAAGTCATTATATTCGAAGATGGTAACTGGGACAGCAAGTACAGGTCATCTTCAACAGCGTCGTCATGCATGGCACGTGTCTGCAACCAACCGGCGAAAGTCCCCGTTTGTTCATGTGTAATCCAGTCGTCAGACTGCTCCGGGTGTTTGGAGCGTAGAATATTCTTGTGTTCCTCCATATACGGAGCCACCAAGGCGGAATTTTGTAGAACTGTGTAGTGTGCTTGAGTGAGAGAATGCCCGTCCATATATATTATTTGTTCCGGTCCTAGCTTGCCATTTCCACCCGGTCTGCCCTTATGCCGCGATTCAGGAACACCAATCGGCTTAAGGTCAGGAATAAAGTCAATACAAAACTCAATGACCTCCTCATTTTCATGGCCCTTGGAGATGCTTCCTTCTGGCTTAGCACGGTTATGAACATATTTCTTTAAGACTCCCATGAACCTCTCAAAGGGGAACATATTGTGTAGAAATACAGGACCCAGAAACTTAATCTCTTCGCATAGGTGAACTAGGACATGCGTCATGATGTTGAAGAACGATGGTGGGAACACCAACTCGAAACTGACAAGACATTGCACCAAATCATTCTCTAATCTTGGTATGATTTCTGGATCGATTACCTTCTGAGAGATTGCATTGAGGAATGCACATAGCTTCACAATGGCTAATTGAACTTTTTCCGGTAGAAGCCCCCTCAATGCAACCGGAAGCAGTTGCGTCATAATCACGTGGCAGTCATGAGACTTTAGGTTCTGGAACTTTTTCTCTGTCATATTTATTATTCCCTTTATATTCGACGAAAAGCCAGACGGTACCTTCATACTGAGCAGGCATTCAAAGAAGATTTCCTTCTCTTCTTTGGTAAGAGCGTAGCTGGCATGACCCTGATGTATGCCGTCTTTTCCGTGCATACGTTGCTGGTCCTCCTGTGCCTCCGGTGTATCTTTCGTCTTCCCATACACGCCCAAGAAGCCAAGCAGGTTCATGCAAAGATTCTTCGTCACGTGCATCACGTCGATTGCAGAGCGGACCTCTAGGTCTTTCCAATAGGGCAGGTCCCAAAATATAGATTTCTTCTTCCACATGGGTGCGCGTCCGTCAGCGTCATTCGGAACAGATTGTCCGCCAGCTGTAAGAGTTCATCCCACGCACGTACACCTTTTCCATTCCATAGCTATAAGAGTTCTTCAACTAATGGACTTAGGTACACATCAATGTCGTTGCCGGGTTGCTTAGGGCCTTGGATGAGCCCTGGCATCATAATGAACTTCCGCTTCATGCACACCCAAGGAGGAAGGTTATACATACATAGAGTCACAGGCCAAGTGCTATGATTGCTGCTCTGCTCCCCAAAAGAATTAATGCCATCTGCGCTTAGACCAAACCATACGTTCCTTGCGTCACCTGCAAAGTCCTCCCAGTACTTTCTCTCGATTTTTCTCCACTGCGACCCGTCAGCGGGTACTCTCAACTTCCCGTCTTTCTTACGGTCTTCTCTGTGCCATCGCATCAACTTGGCATGCTCTTTGTTTTGGAACAAATGTTTCAACCGTGGTATTATAGGAGCATACCACATCACCTTGGCAAGAATCTTCTTCCTGGGGCGCTCGCCCTCGACATCACCAGCGTCATCGCGGCTGATCTCATAGCGCAATCCACCCCATACCGGGCACGCGTTCAAATCCTCGTACTCACCGCGGTAGAGGATGCGGTCATTAGGGCATGCATGTATCTTCTGCACCTCTAATCCTAGAGGGCAGACAGCCTTCTTTGCTTCGTACGTACTCTCGGGCAATTCGTTGTCCTTTGGAAGCATCTTCTTTAACATTATCAGCAACTTTCCAAATCCCTTGTCAGATACACCATTCTCTGCCTTCCATTGCAGCAATTCCAGTGTGGTGCCCAGCTTTTTCTTGTCAGCTTCGCAATTCGGGTACAACAATTTCTTGTGATCCTCTAACATGCGCTGCAACTTCTTATTCTCCTTTTCACTTGCGCAGTTTCTCTTTGCATCGGCAATGGCCCGACCTAGATCATCAACGGGCTCATCTGATGCCTCTTCTTCAGCTTCTTCACGCATTGCCGGCTCAGCTACTTCCCCCATTGTTGTACCATCGTATTCAGGGAACCCATGGCCAGGATAGCTGTCGTCGTCCTCTTCTTCTTCATTGTCTTCCATCATAACCCCTCTTTCTCCGTGCTTTGTCCAAACATTATAGTGGGGCATGAAACCGGCCTCAAACAGGTGGACGTGAATGGTTTTTGACTTAGAGTAACTCCGATCAGTCTTACAGCCAGCACATGGACAAGACATAAAACCATCCGCTGGCTTGTTTGCCTCAGCTGCAAGCAGAAAAGTTTGCACGCCATTAACGAACTGGGGAGAGCATCGGTCATCGTACATCCATTGCCGGCTCATCTTCATTACACAGCACCGAATAGACCAAATTAATACAAGTTCATACATAAAGTTCATACAACACTTATTCTCATAAAATAAACATACAAATAACTCTCTAGCTAAAGCATTTAAATGCAACAACAAATGCGATCAAGATAGCAACTAAGGTAACAATTGATCCAACAGCATAATGATACCAAGCCTCACTATCAATGGCATATTTTCTAATCTTTCTAATCTTCAAGCGCATTTTCTCCATCTTGATCTTGTGATCATCGACGACATCGGCAACATGCAACTCCAATTCCATCTTCTCTCCCTCAATTCTTTTCAATTTTTCTTTCAAATACTCGTTTTATCTTTCAACTAAATTTAACCTCTCGACAATACGGTCGGTTGGAATTTCCGTTTCACATACCTCCTAGATAAAAATATCTATGTCAACTTGATGGGCATAATTTATCATAAACACGAAATGCAACAAATATTTGTAAAAGAGAATATACCACATCCGAATCATAACCCGGACGAGGGCCGACGGGGACGGATATCAAAACCATGGCACTATGTATAACAAACAACGTACGGGTAAGATAATTATACAAGTAACTATATATCTAAATCACACAAACATGAATTTTTTTATATAAAAAAGATAAGAACAAGATGTAGGGTAACGCAGCTGAAAACAAAAAATTTCCGACCTACGCACCAGCCCAGGACCACTATGGAGACTGCATACAAGGTTTGATCATTTTCGTTACCGACTCGTAGAGCAGCGGAAGTAGAGTCGATGACGATCGGCGATGCAGATCCCCGCAGCTAGGATTTACAACCTCCCAACCGCGAGGATGTATACCCTCGTCTTCCCTTTGCACAACCCTCCGAGAGGCGGTCGAACAGTCCCCCGGACGGTGTCGCGGACAGCCCTTCGGGAGGACCTTCAAAACTCGAACGGTCACTCGGACAGCCCTTCGGGAGGACTCACAGAACTTGGACCGTCACTTGGACAGCCCTTCGGGAGGCACTCACGAACAGCCCCTCGGGCACTAAGATCGAAACTACGACCTCTCTACAGAGTTGCACACATACGGTGTCATCTATCCGGCAGGGCTTCGCCGTCCAGAACTAGTTCCCACCGGAACCCAGACAGCCTTTCGGCTCTGCAAAACTATTTTGCGGGGAGGGAGAGAGAAGCCAGATCATGCAATGGCACTTGTATGTGAGAAGGACTGAGTGTGGAGGGCTGCCCCTCCACCTCTATTTATAGGAAATCCCAAAGGTAGGGTGGTTTTACAAGAAAACCCAAAAGCACATGAATGAAGTCCTTCCACAAGGACCCAAATGTGAAACCAAGGCACAAGAGGGGGCTCCAAGGAGGAGCCCCCATGTGGCCGGCCACACCTAGGAGGGCCCCCCCCCCCCAAGGGAGCCTCATCCATCCATGTCACCCCCCAAAAAATATCTTGGGACAAAACCCAAAATAATGGCTTTCCAAAAAGTAACCCAAAAAGCACTTTCACTATTCATGGCGACATTTTTCAGCATCCGTTCGAACTGAAAATATTTATGTGGGCTTAGAACATTTTCAGTACCCACTAAAATAATTTTCAACGCGTTCTGGAACAATTCCAGTTTAGTGATTTCATCTGCGAAAAGCATCTGAAGCGGTTCCGGCAGCTCCGGAACATTTCCGGTTTTTCTTCCAGAAAATTCCCAAAAGTTTCCAGAATGATTCTGGCACCCTCCAAGAATTATCAGGCATGTGCCGAAACCAATTTGACTTAATGGAATACCCCGAAACAACTTTTCAGTTTCATCGAAACTCATCCGGTGTTCTCTCTGCGGAACTTTTCCGCTGTCCGAAACTTTTTCGGTGATTTTCTCTCAGACTCCCTGTCTAGTATTCAGCAGATAGATGACCCTTAAGCGTGTGACCCTATAGGTTCGGTGAAGTATAGACATGACACGGAACCCCTTCCGATCAATGATCAACATCGGAGCCGTGGACACCCATATTGACCCCTATACCCACACGAATGAATATTCGAGTGAACCTCCAGTTGCCGTGTGCTATTCCTGTTGCTTCACGATATGTTACAAATACCCGAGGTGAGACATGTTGGCATTCCCGTGGATCAACAACTTGTCCACTGTGCTAGTTACCTCGTTACCGGTATTGTTCTCTTTTCTCGTTACCGTGTTCCGGCATCCCCGTGATCAAATCACAAAGTGTCTGGCCAGACGATGATGGATACCGTAACACCGAGAGGGCCCAGAGATATCTCTCCATCGTCAGAGGAGCAAATCCCAATCTTGAGCTATCAAGTTACTTGACATACTTTTCCATGAACCCGTAAGCCGCCGTAATAGCCACCCATTTACGGATGACGTTTAACAAACCCCAAAGTTCATGAAGCAAGCATGAAGAAACTCGATACTCTCATGGTCTAAGGAATCATGCAAACGTTAACCATCTCTGTGTTATTAACCATTAACTTGTGACGAATGTAACTCACAGCATAACATCAATCGGGTGGATTCAACACAAATGTTCTTCTAACATTGTGCCCTCAAAGTTGCTGGCATAGACATGCCCATGATCAGGAAAACAGGACCATCATGCAACACTTGAGCTAGTCTTAGAGGCTAGACTAGGAATACATTTTACCGTTTATTATTCCACACGTGCATATGAGTCTTCCTCCGAGCCTCGTGGTTATTGTAGACTCGAGAACCATAGCAGTTATAGCATGAAACATAAACCTAATTATGAGCATGGAGATAAATAATAACATTTATTATTGCCTCTAGGGCATATCTCCTACACAAGAGGCTCACCACAAGGTGGTGCCGGCGACGGGACGGTGCGGGCGATCGACGGTGGTTAGGACAGAGACGGGAAGGCGCTAAGTAAACCACACCTACATATGCAAACTAAGAGTTGTTTTGACCTCAAATTGCATATAAATCAAATAATACCACATATAATTCCTCTCAAAATAAAACCCACAAATCACTATACTTATAGAGCATTGCAAGAGCTAATCTAGCAATCAGAGATGAAAGGACAAAGTTGCCAACTCTTGTGATCACTTGGATGGATGGGGTGCCTTCAAATCTTCACAAATTTTGGCAAAAATGAAGTGTGAGCTCGAGAGGAAGAGGAAGAAAACAAAGGAGAGGAAAGGGGAAGAACAGAGCGCTCGGGCTCGATGAAGGGGTTTATATAGGATGACCTTTAGTACCGGTTCGTCTAACCAACCGGTACTAAAGGTGCATCTCTAGTCCCGGTTCGTGGCATGAGCCGGTACTAAAGGTGCTGGTGGGGCCCCAGCCTGACAACAACCTGCCACCACCTCTTTAGTACCAGTTCGTGGCACGAACCGGTACTAAAGGTTCGCCACGAACCGGTACTAATGAGCGCCGTCCGCCTAGCCGTTGGAACTGGTACCATTAGTGCCGGTTCAGTTACAAACCGGGACTAATGTGCTTCACATTAGGCCCTTTTTCTACTAGTAACGACAACCACGTGGTCGCCGCCATCGAGCCGAGTCGCTGCTCCTTTGGAGCTCTTGGGCCTTGGCTTTTGGACGGTGCCGTGAAGTTGGCTTTAGGCGCAACCCTGAGCTTCCCATCGTCAAGGAAACCACCCCGATGCCATTCCTAGTCGGCGCGGCAACCACCTCGGCCCTATTAGACTTTGTATTGTATTAAAATTGTAGCTTCTATCCCTTCCTTATACTAGTAAATGCGCATGTGCAACGCTCATGTAACCTTAATCCGGCTTGAAGATGTACTTAAATCTTAATTTGCGCACGTTGGTAATGAAGCTTAATAACTGTTGAATGTGTGCACACAAGGCTGCTTTTGGTTCAGTTTTACGAAGCCTGATTTGGGTTCAGTTTTTAGTGCATACAGGCAGCTTTTCTGTTCAGTGAAACATGAATCAATCTTCTCCGGAAGAAATGAAGAAAACAGAGATGAAAGACCTCTGGCCCGGCGGCTGCGTGTTTGACAGCGTCGTGTCCCTGATGGAGGCGCTGACGACCTAGGCCCGATGGAGAGGGACGGGTAGGCGGTCCAGGCAGTGTCCATGATGGTCCAACGGCCCGACGCCAACAGACGGCCATGTGGCATCCCTGACAGGTCCGACGGCGATGGGCGGTCCAGGCGGTGCCTCCGAAGCGCCCCCGCCGGTCGGCTAGGCTGTCTAGGCGGCGTCCCCGACAGCCGGCGTCCTTGAAGTTGCGATGGCGTCGCTACGGCCGAGGCCACACAAAGGCGATGGGTAGAGGCGGCACAGAGATGTGAGGGGCGGCGTCCTTGAAGGTGCTGCGGGTCGAGGCGATGGGGGCGGCGTGCGTCGCTGAAGCGAGATGATGGGGCGGCGCTGTGGGGCGGTTCGCTGTGGCAGCTTCCTTTCATGTGAAAGGGTACGTAAGGAAGGGGATCGCACAATGGTTCGCTGTGCCAGTTTCCTTTCGTGTGAAAGGGTACGTAGGCAAGGGGATCGCACAACGCTTTGCTGTGGCAGTTTCCTTTCGTGTGAAAGGGTACGTAAGGAAGGTGATCGGAGAGAGAAAGGATTGATTAGCAGTAAACGTCTTTAGCGCTAAACGTGTTTAGTTGCTCACCGTTAGGACAATAAGGACTGTCGGATTAACGCTAATAGATGGTCGAGATCTGTTGGATCTGCCCCACTGGATCTTTTTATATTGATATAGATGTGTACTTTGTACCACTATAAATATATATCAGACGCCTCCCCTAGAGGGTAGAGCAGTCTCCCCAAAACTATTATAAACCCTACTTATAATATAGTATCAGCCTAATCGATCCTACCACAAGTTCCGCCGCTGCCGCCCTAGCCTAAGCCTAGAGCCGCCGTTACGCTACTCGCCCCACAGAGTTCCGCCGAGTTCATCGATCGATTCGATCTACGTACGCCAGTCTCAATTCAATCCATCCACCTGCATGTGTGCTACCTTGCACACGCCCGTGAGTAGCTCACGGGAAGATCCAAGCTAAGTGCTTTAAATCCAAGCTGCAACATGTCTTCGGCCGCCTCCAGCACTTCTACCGTGATCGGTCTTCCTCTGACCCTCGCAGGTCTCCTCTATGGTGTTGCCGTGACCAATCCCCGCCCTGCCACCATGTTTGTGCCATCAACCCTAGGTACGTTTTCTGCCGGGGCAATATTCTCGTCTCAACCAAGCATGACGAACTACTTCCACACAAGAGCTCTCGTCGCCTCCTCTGCGGGCACATAGGGCGCCCTTGCTGCCCCTGTTCTCCCTGCCGCCACCATCGAACCTATGGTGAATGATGCGCCGCTCCCGGCGCCCTTCCACTTCGCGCACCTTCTCACCGTGAAGCTCTCCCCCGACAATTATCTCTACTGGCGGACACAACTCCTTCCTCTCCTTCACAACCACTATCTCGAAGGGTTAATTGATGGCACACTGCCATGTCCCCTGCAGTTTCTCTCGCAAACAACAGCCAGTGGAGCTCCTGTTTCCGTCCTCAACCCGGCGCATCCCATATGGATTGCGCAGGATCGCTAGTCACTTGTGTCTGGCCAGACGATGATGGATGCCGTCACACCGAGAGGGTCCTAAGAATATCTCTCCATTGTCGGAGGACCAAATCCAACTCTTGAGCTATCTTGCCCCTTGTCATACTTTTCAATACACTTGTAAGTTGTCGTTATGATCACCGTGTTACCGATGACGTTGGAGCAACCCCAAAGTATATCATCCGGTACGAAGTGAATCAATACTCTTATGGTCTAAGGAACTATGCATAGTTAACTCTCCGTGTTATGAACTTTTGACTTGTGACGATGATATCTCAAAGTATAATAAACAAATTGGGTCAATTCAATATGATAGTTCTTCTAACATAATACTATCAAAGTTGATGGCATCCTTGTTACTCAACCCGAGCGACGAAACCATCATGCAATACTTGAGCTAGTTCTAGAGGCGAGACTAGGAATCATGTTTTACCGTTTATAACTCTACAGGTGCTTATGAGTTTTCCTCTGAATCGCATATTTAAGAACCATAGAAGTTATAGCATAGAGTATAAACATTTAGTTATAAAGTTGGAAATAAATAATAAAATTAATATTGCATATTTCTAACAGTCTCTCACTTGCACTAGAGTCAATAATCTAGTTTACGTAACACCAATGGCAATTCAGTGTTCGGTCATGCATTGCTTGTGGTATAGACTTCATCCTATCGGATCTGACATATTCAGGTCCATGTGTATCTTTACATTCCCATGCATATTTCATGCTTCCACAAAAATTCATAATTTGCGTGGAACTAGCTTTGTATGTATTGACTCACTGGTAGGACCTTTGATTCCTTAAACTGAGCTATGGAACCATACCAAGTTCATAAATGAACTATTTGATTCAGCATCCGCCATTGTTGTTTCTAAAGCGATAACATACTTAGCCTTCATTACAGAATTCGCCATAGTAACCTTATTGGACCAATTCCAACTTACTGTGCCACCATTTAATGCATTACACACATCCTTTAATTGAAATCAAAAATAGCTTGGAGCACTGATGAAGACTTTATCAACGTAACTACTTACAAGGAGTCATCATTGATTTAACTCCTTACAACAATCTCTTTATTTTCTCCGTATGCGAGAAACATGTCATCTTTCTTACTTTAATACTTAACGACACTTTCAGTGTTGTCCTATGATCAACACCTTGATCACTTTGGTAACTTACTCGTAACTTATTTGGAGTACTGAACATATCTGGTTTGTTCACATACCATGGAATACATGATTAATTCAAAACACAATTGTGAGTGAAATCCCAATCATGTATTTTGCTCATCAGTGTTTCAGGATACTGATTCTTGCTTAAAACTCTTTCCATGTGACCTCGGCAAGGAACTCTTCTTGACGGTTTTCCATACTGAACCATTTTAGTATCTTGTCAATATGTATTTTGGCTAAGCCCTATTAGGCACTACTATCTCCATAGATTATCATGCCTAATACCAAGGCTATCTTTCCTAAGTAGTACTTCATTGAACAAATAGTTCCAATGTCCTATTTTATGTCAAGAAATTCATATAATTTTCAATCAACAGTGTGTCACACACACAGAGTGTTAGAAATATTATTATGCGCCCACTTACTTTTCTGTAAACGCAAGGTTCCAGTACAAAAAAAGACACATCCGTGACATTATGACCCGAACGAAAACTTTTTTTGTCATGGATGTGACACTTCCATGACGATAATTATGACAAAACACGTATCATCATAGATGTGGTGGGCTCCTACTTTTATGATAAAAAATTATGACAAAAATAGGCTTTTCGCCCTGGGTGGGCCGAAGACGCACCTACATAACATTCTTTGGGCTGTCCATGACGTAAAAAAATCATGGTAGAAGTGAGGGCGAGAAAATTTTCGGGGATTTCCCGGTATACGGTGGGCAATCGGTGGGTGGTCAGGCCCAAGAGATGCAGTGGTTTGCGTATTTCTCTCATACGCGTATGTGTGCGAGCCCTTCGCTAACTGAACCTGAGTGAGCCATTCCCTTACTGAACCCGATCGATTGATCGATCCCTCACACTACTACACTGAACCCGAGCGATCAATCCCTCGCACTACGTACTGAACCCAAGCGATCCCTCGCACTACTACTGAACCCGAGCGATCACTTCGCTTCTAACTGAACCCGAGCGATCCCTTCGCTGCTTAATGAACCTGATCGATGCGAGCGAGACTCGTTCGGCTACGTAGTTTGTTGGCCCAATCGATCGATGCATTGCATTGAACGCTCGCGCGAGACGTGAGTTGACCTAGCCGGTTGGTTGCCTCTCGATGAACAGTCACCATTGCTGCCGCGTGTGCGATACGTAGATCGAGTCGAGACTTGCATCGATCGAGCCCCTTGTGCTGTTGGGAAACATGGTAGAAACCAAAAAAAGTTCGCCCTATGATCAACCAGGAACGCTATGAAGATGTGGTTTGGATCGGATCATTACCATATACGAGTTGCAGTGGAAGAAGAGTCGGTGTAGATCGTACATAAAGTTCCTCGAACCATCGATGAACGATCCCTCGAACCGTCCATGAACAGTCCCTCCAACGGAAGACCGAAAGCACCGCCTCTCCATAGTTTACAAGCGTACGGTCTTCACGATTCAGCAGCGCTTCGCCGTCCAGAGCTAATCTTCGCCGGAGAATTAGAGGGAGGAGATTAGAACCACACCGGGCTTCTAATTATGAGGACTAGAGAGGATTAGATCTAGGTCTAATTGCATCAACTAGGACTAGAGAACTAGAGCAGGCTCTAAAAATTTGTCTCTCTCAAGGGCCAAAACCTCTAGTATATATAGGTTGGAGGGGAGAGGGAGGGGCGCCACAAGGGGGGAAGGTTCCCCTCCCTTGTGTCGGCCAAGAGGAGTGGGAGTTCCCCTCCAATTCGGCCTTCCCCTTTGTAGGAACGAAGTATGGCTACCAAAGGTGGGGGGGAGGGGGTTAAAATTTCTTTCGAAAACTTCAAAACTCTCGGAACCCAGCAGCGGAGCGAATGAAAATAACGTAAAGTGAGCGAATACAAACAAATGATTGAAAACTAAAAACATGCATCGAGATAAATCACATGGTTGAAACATATCATACAACACAGTTCGAATGTAAAGAGGAGAAGTAGAGGTGACTAGTGATGCTCGATGGCGACAAGGTATTTGGTAGACCATTTCGCCCTTCTGCAAAAGGACTACGTCTTGTTGGAGGGGTTGTGATTTAACACAGACGATAAACTCTCTTCGCCCTATTCTCCTCTACAATTAGTTCGTCAACCAATGCCGATCACTCGTGGTAGATACTTGAGGTGATCTCCGAACCTTTACAAACTTCTTCTTCGAGAACCACAATCACTCTTGGTCTCTGAAGAAATTGACACCTAACCGTCTAGAGAGTTCGCAGCTCTCAAGAGTAATAGGTGGAGCATACTAGACTTAGATTCGAGTGATGCTAAACCACTATCTAATTTTTCGGCTCTGGGGTTTTCTCTCGATGGATTTTTAAACTCAAATCACTCAGGAGAGAGGGTTCTTCACACAAAATTCTCGGAATCAAGCGGAGCAGCCAACGGACAATGTTGGTGCAGGGTGGCTGTTTATAGCCGCAGCCTTCCCAGATGGGAAATGACCATTTTGGACACACGGTCCAGCCAATGGCCAACCGACACGTTCTCAACGGTCGGATTTGGAAGCAACGGTAACATTACTTGAGGAACAAGTAATGCTAACTCCTCGGTCCGAGTCAAATCTCTCGCAGCGAAGAAGAACACATCTCTGGCTGACGAGTATTTATTCGAAACACAAAGATATTTCTCTCTCAACCCACATGGGATTTGGGTTTAGCACAAGAGAATCAAAGCTTCGAACACTGTACCCCTCTTAATAGTACGGTGGTCCTATGACTCAATGAAGAGAAAGAAGAACAACGAAATAAATGCTACGTCTTCAACTTCTCGGCTGCAGTCAATTCCTTTTTTATATACACCGAACCAATTGCTTTGCGTCAACAATTTTTGGGGGTCACTCTTGACAGCATAATCTGCAGTGATAATCCTTGCTGCCACCCAGATTATCTTCGGAGTTTGTACCAGACTCCACATGACCTCAGGGACCTGTTACTCTGTGTGCACTAGCAAACACATCAGTCCCTTACTGTTTATGACAACAATCTCCAAAACATAAGGAAGCAAATTATCGCACCAACAATCTCCCCCTTTTTGGATGATTGCTGACAAAACAGATAATCATCGAAGTAAGGATAGATAAGATGAAAAGTAGATCAATCGAGAGTGTGAAAGTGTTACTCTACTCGAAGATGAAATGGACTCCCCTAAATGTATGCAGGGATTTTAGTTTGGAGATAATATTTCCTGCACGGGTCAATGTATATGGAGGAAATTTCAATCTTTTGAGAACAACTTGATTCACACTGATGAATAATATCCAGAGATAACGCAGTGCAATCATTCATAACTTCTGATAATAATTCCACCTGCAAAACAGATCCTTCGAGAGATATGGTGCAGCAGGAGGGGTTATTAATATTATAGCACATAAGTTTAACAAGAGTATTACAACTTAACAAGGTAAGACACGAAAGGCAGCAATTGCAAAGTCGAGAGAAAACACGACCAAACGAACAACAAAAGGCAGATCTATCGAAACTCGATATAATTCTCCCCCTTTTTGTTAACAAGTGGCAAAAAGGTGACAAATAACATGAGACGTGAAGCGCATGACTTGAATCACTCTGAGGCCTCTCCAGATGAGCTGTCAGAAGTGACTTCTTCTTCTTCAGATGTGACTGGAGGAACGAGAATCTCTTCGTCATCAGCAGCAGGAGCAGCATTCCTTTCAGGTGACTTTGTGCGAGGCTGAGCAGACGATTCAGGCATGTTGGGATCAGCCAGAGGAGGAACACGAGTCAAAGCATTGCCTTCGGTTGGTTTCACTGTCGGTGAGGTGGCTTCAAACTCACCGAGCATCTTTCGAAGCTTGAGATGAAGGAGATCAGTTGTAGGGGCATGCGCAGGCAACAGAGGAGTGCTGCGCTCTTTAGAGTCTTCAACATCAAAGCCCTTGTCAATGTAATCATATAGCTCTTTGAGGTTCACATTCGAGAGTTGTTTCTCGGTGAAGAAATTCCGAAGCAATTTCCAGAGCCTTTTCTTATTCTCATCAGCGATGAGATGCATCAGCCTTGTACAATTGTGAATTGCATTTAATTCGGAGGCAAGATGTTCTTTCTCTTGCCTATCTTCGGCAATATGTTGTAGAAGAAGTTGCTGCGTGCACAGACTGACTTCAAGCTGCGATGGAGGTTGAGGAGAAATCATTCGATCTCGCTAAGGAAGTTGTGGTCCATCAAATTTCTTGTGATAATCCTGAGTGCTGTATGCGGGTGATTTTCCTGAAGTAAAATCTTGCATTACTTGCAAAGTATTGTGTACTGGAGGAATGAAGCTTTTGTGGCTTGCCTTTGCTAGATATACTGTGCCCATTGCATGATCAATAACCTTCTGAATCCAGGGCGCGAAGACTTGACACCGAACGGATATTGAGCAGAATCCTTCAGAATGCGAACAAACATGTCTTCGACATCGAATATGTATCTCTCAGAGATGGCATAGATTGCATTCCGAAGAACATCTGAAATGGATTTGTCAGGATTCATGCCAGCCAGAGGACATATGGTGTAAGACAGCATGTGATACAGCGTTTGATTCTCAAATGTCAAGTGCTCAGGAAGAGGAGGACCAGAGTAATCATGAATCTTTTCGTTGTCCATGGTACAACAAAAATCTTCATCAGAAATCACATCAATGTTGTGCACATGAATTTCGTTGTCACCATGCTCGAAGCGAGGGAAATGAAAGTGAGATATAAAATTCGTGGAAGTGCATTTTATTTCCTTCCCTTCGGTCATCCATTCCATGATTCATTTTGAGCTGTCAGATTCATCTCCAGAGATATAATGCGTTGCATAGAACTGAAGAATAATCTCCTAGTTCCAGGGATGCTCGAATTCAAACACCTTGGTGAGACAGAAATCATCCAAATCCTGAAGCAATTGATTGAAGCAGCCAATGTTTCACATTGCAGGAATGTTTAGATATTTGTGTGGAAATATCTTTCGGCTTTCATAAAGTACCCGAGAGTAATATATAGCTTGTTCTTTAGTCTAGAAGCGAGGTGATTTAGATGTGCGCGGTTTGTCATATGGACTGGCTTGAAAGAATTGCGGGTGCACATTGCGATTGAACAAGGGACCTTTAGCGCCCTCTCCAGAAGAGAACAGAGGCAGTTCTGCACGAGGGTTTGGAAATTGCAATTCTTCCTTGGGAGAGAGAAAATTATCACCATATACGACAGAGTCGGGATGTCGAGTAGAAACTGAAACTGATTTCCTTTTGGAGGGACCAGCTTCATCTGGTCACGCCGTAGTGTCCACAGTTAACTTGAGCGATGAGGGAACTGGAGCCACAGATGGCGGAGCATCAGTCACAGTTGTTGGTCGAACAGTTTCATCGTCTTGACTCACTGGGGCCGAGTCATTTGCAGGAGGTGGTGCTGAGGCATGCACATGGGTCTGATGATCATGCTCGATATTGGCATCCTGATCTTGCGCGGTGATTGAAGGAGGAATGACATGCTCGTTCACAATGGGATCCGAGGGAATAGGAGCACTCGGAGCATCTTGAGGAGCATGGGGCTCGGAGCTAGGAATTTCACCGTCTTCTGAGACAGAATGCTTCAAAGGGATATCAGCTCGAGCAGGGGAGGCCTCATGCACTATTTCAGTTGGCCTTGGCGAAAGAGTAGCGTGCGAGTCCTTGACAGGAGGCTCCAATGGAATAACTAGCTTAGGAGTCAATTCTTTCTGAGACGGTGCAACAGTTGGTTTAGGTGGATTGTCATTTGTTTCTTGAGGAGCATTTTTCTTTGCAACTTTCTTTCGTTGCTTCTTCTTCCGCTGGGCAAACTGATCAATATGGCCCTTGATCAAGTCATTGTAGCCAGTGACCTTGGCCTGATGCTTGTTACAGATCTTTCAAACCATTTCATCAAGATCCGAATGGAATCAGAGACGCCTGTGGCGAAGCAGAGAGATTGCGTGATTTACATCCTTGTACGAGTCTTCGAGCTGTCTAATGACAAACTTTGATGAAGTTGTTTTCATTTGACCATCTAGGTCAATGAGCTCGGTAGAGAGAATATTAATTTCAGTGGCATCTTCTCGCATGTCCTGCACATGGGAGCTGGCTTGCTCAACGACTTCAGAGGGAATGGGAAAAGATGCCACTTCTCCATCGAACGGGTTCTCAACAAAGCGATCAAGCCCCTCCATGATAAATACATGATTGTAGCCATGAGGAGCATCAGAAGCTTTGACAAGAGCAGTCTGAACTGGAACTGGCTCGAAAGGAGGCATAGATGCCAAAGGCTGTGTCAGCGTTGGAGAAAATTTAGCGGCCTTTTCCTTCACAATCTTAGGTTGAGGAGCATCTTGCTCGGAAGCAGTGATCTTCTTCAAAGCAGGCTTTGGAATTTGTTCGCCTGGCTTTGCTGTTCACACAGGGGCATCCACAACAAGATCCTTTAAGTCAATAGCATCCGAATGCGGAGTGGTATTGACATGCTGCCTCATAGTAACTGTTGTTGCAGGAGTCTTGCGAGGTTTGGTTTTCTTCGGAGGAGCCTGAGGAGGTACTTGAATCCGAAGATCTGGCAAGACGATTGATATAGTGACATTGACATGCTCGCTCAGAGTAGCTTCAACTTCTTCTTTAGTGAGAGGCGGATCATCATCAGAATCAGAACTGCTCATATCGCGATCAACAACTGGCTTCTTTTTCTTCGGGGCAGCCTTCTTCTTCAAGGAGGTAGGAGGATTTGTATCGTGCTTCCTTTTGGAGCAACCTTTGGATTTACCAGCGGCCTTCTTCTTCTCGAGATCATCTTTTAGAAGCCGACGGTTTTCTTCTTCACGGGCTGCCTTCTTTGCTTCTTTTTCAGTCTTCTTCATAGCATTTCGCTGATGCTTTGCAAGTTCATCAGGATAAGATTCAGGAGTCCAAATGGATGATTCATGAGGATTTGGAGGAGGTGGTGGTCTCTCTTCTGGACCCTTTTGATTGATGAGTGAAATTGCATGGCAGTCACCCCATGGTGGATGGAAAGCGAAGTTTTGAGCAAAACGAGGATGAACAAACCCGTAGTTGAACCATTTTCTCAACCAGTACCGCCGAATCCATTGATGGTGCCTATCCTTTGAATTTTAGCTCTCCCCCTCGACAGTATTGTATCGAGAGTGAGAGATATACTGGGCTGTGTTTGTGTATGGCTGTCTGCCACCCTTCTTCTTCTTTGGAGCATTTTCTTCTTACTCGTTGTCATTTTGCTCAATTGTTCTCTTGCGCTTCCTAGTAGATGGGCCTACCATTGGGCCCTTTGCATTCGGAGCTTTTGATTCATCTGCAGTTCCTAGAATAAGATCTTCATCTCTGTCAGTCCGGCCCACTGGTTGAGCCGAATTCTCAACAAACTGCATTTTCCTGTGAATATAGAGAGGTACGAGGGGAAATGGGGACAGGGTTACGAATGCACACAGCGAGAATTTTGAACAAAACATTTTTGTTGAAGAATTAGATGCAGATTTTGAGAAATGTTTCAGATGAAGGAAATAATTAGAATGAACTAGTAACTTTGAATGGATTCACTAGTTAACGGGCTAGCCATTCCATTCATACGAGACATAGCGCAAACCCTAGATCTGAAAGCGTGATGCGAGGAACAACTACAAACCGCATCCACAGAATTTACCTATGGTTACAGATCTGGAAAACATGGTGAAATTGTGCAATTATTACCGCGGATGAACTCGAACGAGAAGAGATGAGGTACGAGTTCGTACTGCACATACCCTAGCTTGGTGATGTGCAGCAACTACGGCGGCGCTGTGAAGGAGATGAACCACGGCGGCTGTAACACCCCTGTGTAATAAAGCACTATGACCTATTGCTAATCATGCCAAGTCATCATCATTTGCAATGCTTGATCACAATGGTTAAACACTTCATTTCAAATTCTTCTGTGAAATAAATTCAAATTCAAAGTGAAAAATGAAGTTGCTCAAAAGTTCCTGGAAAAATGTTCACCTTGTAGCAAATATTCCAAAACAAATTGTTGTTAAGGAAAACAACATCACCATCAACTCAAAGTTGGGCTAGGGCAATTAAACCGTGCCCAAAACAGCACTTTAAATGTCCTATTCAATTTTGAAAAATCCAAATGAATTCCAAAACTCACCAAACTTTTTGTGGCAGTAAGGAATATTGCATGTCAATTATTGAGTCAGGTGTCACATTATACAAAAGTCATTTGAAAACAAAAGAAATAGAAAACAGAAGGTTTAACAGAAAGGAGAAATAGAAATTGGAAAAAGGCCGGGGCGTACTCTGCACTATGGCCTATGGGCTACAGTGCCTGGCCCAGCCTACCAGCCGGTCGTCGTCCTCCTCCGCGCGCTGTCGTGCGCGCGCACTGACACGGCGGCGCTTGTCGCGCTGTCGGCCATCCGCCGGCTCTGCGACGCCGTTAAGGCCTCTCCCGAGCGCCTCTCCCTCCCAGCAAACCCTAGCTACCCTCAGATCCCCCCTCGCTCTCTCCCTCGCTCGCGTTCCACCTCTCCCGAACACCGTCGACATGGCCGAGCTCGCAAGCATGGCCATAGACCTCCCCACCGCCTGAGACCGAGCTCATCCGCTCCGCCTGCCTCCTCTCCATCTTCTCCGACCACCAGCTCGAGCTCTACGCCACTGCATCGAGGGGATCGAGCCCCTCTCCGTCTTCGATTGCCGGAGCTTCGCCGGCAAATGCCGTCGATCTGCTGCTCCTAAACCTTCGCCGAGCCTTCATGTGCCCTCTCGGTGAGCTCACGCATCTTTCCCCTCTCTCTCCCTTGCCTTTCCACCACCGTAGACGCCGTTGCCATCGCCGCCCGAATGCGCCTCCGCCGTGGAGCTCACCGCCGATGATGTAGCCCCTGTCATGGCCGTCCGAGTGCGGGAATTCGCTCAGCGCCTCCTCGCGGTTCCAGCGCGCCCAACCCCGTAGCTCACCGTGCCCTACGGCGACAAAATTGGGCTCGCCCGAAACACCTTGCCGCTGGCGAGGTCGTAGCGCTTGTCTTCGGCCGTTTTAGCTCCCGCTAGGGCCACAGATCAATGCGGTTCGATCTTCCCGTTCGAATGCCGCTGACAGCACGCGAAACGGACGCCGAACGGCGATTTCTGATGAGGTCTGAGGCCACGCCGCCGCGGATTTGGTCGCCGGCGTGATTCCGGCGCCGACGCCGGCGACGCTGACCTGGCCTGACTTGTGGGGGCCCCTGTGACACTGGCAGGTGGGCCCCTTCGACCCGTTGACCATGGTCAACGCTGACTGGGCTGGTTACTCTCGCTGACAGGCGGGCCCCGCTCACTAATTAACTCCGGTTTAGGTTAAAAATGATTAATTAGCCCAATAGTCACTTACACCCGGGGCCCACCCCCTTAATTAACTCTAATTAGTTAAAATAAACTGCTGTTAGCCCTCTGTGTATGACATGTGGGGCCCATTGGTCAGTTTGACAAGTCCAAGGGTCAGCTGGCTGCTGACGTCACAATGACCTCATGCTGGTGCAATAATTCTTTTCTGTTAGTTTTAAATAATTACAGAAAATGCTAAAATCTTTAGAAATTTATAGAAATTAAACCGTAGCTCAGATTGAAAAACTTTATATATGAAAAATGATCAGAAAAACGAGACAAATCCGAATGTGTGGTCAAAGTGCTTGACCATCACTCCTAAATACCTGAACATGGAACCTTCCCCTCCGGTTCAGTATACCGAGATCAGCCTAAACGCCGGGAAAATATCCCAGATATTTTCCCGCCTCGTCTAAGACATGTAGCGTTGCATTAGGTCACAACCAGCACTACATACCATCATGCCATGCATCGATGTTGCATTTGTCCGCCTTTTATTTATTGTTTCTAGCCCCTCTTCTATTCCGATAGCCCCCGAGACCGACGCAACTTAGGAGACCGACGACACTACCGACGACCCCTCCTTTGCCGTAGAGCTTCCAGGCAAGCAACCCCCCTTGACGCATGCCTATATCGCCTATTCTCTGTCTCTCCTGCTTGCATTAGAAATTGCTGCTGCTACTACTTATCCTATTTCTGATGCATAGCCTGATTTTGTAACTATTGTTGATGCCTGCCTGATATCCAAACTGCTTAGAATAGGATGGATGGAAATCATCGGTGACCCCCTTCATTGTTGCTGTTGCCCCGCTTTAGCTTCTGAGTTCCACACATCACCTCACACCCCTAAGTTGCTCGACACTGCAGAGCTAACATCAAGTGCCGAGGGTGAGACCTCTTATCTCACTCCTGCTGTTGAATCTGTACAATCGCTAGTCAGTTGTGGGTTACCACGGGTGATTCTTGTTCCCCACCTCCGACGAAGCTTTTGTCGTGCACCCCACAAGTGTGAATGCCGCCGAGGGTGATTCCTTCGGTTTCACCTTAAGGGGATTGTCGAATGGGAATCCATCGAGGGTGATTCCTCGAATTCCTTCTTGATGCGATAGACACACGGTTGCCTTTACTATACTGTTTTTACTGATTAAACTGGATAAAGTCGGGTCGGCCCTATGGGGTACCCGCGCGAGCATATGATGCGAGTGATGTAGAGACGTGTTGACGTGCAGGATACCCGTGAAATAATTACGAGGCGTGGCCGGGCATTCTTAGACCATGCCGCAAGTCCTCGAGACGGGGTGACGGGGTCACATCGATCGTGAGTCTCTGCTCGTTACCGTGCGCTCCCAAAACACTAACGATTTGGATATTTGATCCGAGTAGGCCTCTGGCCTGATAGCACTAACCATCACGCGGGAATAAATATGGGTACTCCGCGTCGTGTGCATCAGCCGAACCTCTCTAGATGTCAGCGACTGAGCGGCACGCGACGGGTTGTACTGGGAAAGCCTGCACTTGTATTAAGGGGGCTAGGTCTGCTCACCGGCCGCGTTCGCAACATGCAGGAGTGCGCAGGGCGATGGCCCAAGACCCCTGTGCCCATAGGATAGACCGGTGTGCTGACCTCTCTATTGAGCCTAGGTAGGGTTGCAGTGTGTCGTTTTAGCCGAGGCCGGGCAGGACCCAAAAAAGTGTGTCCGGCCGGAGTTAATCGAGCGTGGTGGGTAAGTTGGTGCACCCTGCAGGGAAGAATACATCTATTCGAATAGACGGATCCTCGGTAATGGACGCTCGGAGTTGTATCCCGATCGATACAACTAGAACTGGATACTTGAGATGAGAAATGAATATGTTGGCTCTGGGATTGCTTTCTCGCAGGGAGTCAAGGAAGGATCTCTGGGCAAGTTTGATGTTTACTGCTACTACTTTATATTATGCTAATCTGCACTCTTCTAATGCTACAAAACCGCTGAAGATGCTAGTCTTCGATAGGACTAGGCTTTCTCTCTATTCTGGCATTTCTGCAGTCTAGTCCACTGATACAGCCTTCCTTTGATAATGTTGCATGCTTAGAATAGATCTGATGTAAGTCTTGCTGACTACTTTGGATGAGTACTCACGGTTGCTTTGCTTCCCTTTTCCCCATACCCGAATGATGTGATCAGGCAACGGAGCCCTGGAGCAAGCTGCCCCTGCTGATGACTACGGCTACTACTACTACCCTCCTGGAGAGTACTACTACGAGGAGCCCTCCGACGACCAGGAGTAGTTTAGGAGGCATCCAGGCAGGAGGCCTGCGCCTTTCGATCTAGTGTTTTCCTTTTGCCCCGCCTTCTCAAAGGCCTATCTATTTAACTTATATCTGTACTCGAATATCTGATGCTTCCGCTGATGCTTGATATCAAGCTTATGTATTCGAATCCTCGAGGCCCTGGCTTGTAATATAAAGCTTGTATGACTTTTATTTGTGTTTAGAGTTGTGTTGTGATATCTTCAAGTGAGTCCTTAAGCTTGATCATGTGCATTTGCGTGTATGATTAGTGCACGATTGAGCCGGGGCGTCACAAGTTGGTATCAGAGCCGACTGACGGTAGGATTCCCCTTTCCAACTCCTTGGCCGAAGTTGAGTCTAGTCGTAAAAAAACTGTTTTACTAACTCTGACATTAGGATCTCGTAATCACATTCATCCGGAGAGCTGGATTATCTGCAATCAATTCTTTGAAAATAATTGCTTCACACACTATCATTTGAGTTCTTGAACTCTGTGTTTTTCAGATGCATCCCGCAGTACAGATCATCCGTTAGACTATGGCGGAAGATGCGACTGGGTTCCCGGCCATTCTGGTCGATCTCTTGACCTTGCTGGGTTATTGTTGGTACCCTCAGTACATGGTTTACGAGGACTACCGCAAGTTCAACCAGGAGCAGTACCGTGCCAGGGTGATTATTTTTGATCGGCAGGATCGTGCCCCCACCGAGTTGTACACCTTCTGGGGTTTTGGAGTGACTGTCGAGATGGCAGTCCCTGAGGTTGCCTTTATCGCGATCATCCACCTTCGCAGGGAGTACCCCCGCTTGGAGGACACCGGATTCAGATACATTCCGTATGCTCCAGCTGGGGATGACACTCGATTCTACACTGCTGTCTGTACCCCCTACGTGAGTCGCCGATATGATCCTCAGTTCTTGGTTCGGTACCTTGAGGCTATGGATCGCACTGCCCGAGCTCTTGCTGTCAAGTTGTACACCACTCGTCTTTGTATTTACGATACTTTGAGGTAGCTGATGCCAGCAGTTGGCGCGGGGATACATCCTGAGCACATCCTCCATCCGAGCAGGACAGAGATGCCACCAGGGGTTGATTGGCCTGCTGTTGGAGGTGCTACCCCTGCCCGTGGACCTCTTATTCCGGATCATGACCGGCGCCTGCATCAGAGTGTTCATGGAGCGCAGGACTATTCTCTCGAGAATAGGACTCTCCACCGTCTCCGACAGCTCCCTGATTACCGTGGTTTTCCCCGACGTTGATGTAGCATATCGCTATGTCGCGTTATTGTATCCTTCCACCACGTGCCTGCTTGCCGCCTAGTTGTCTAGCCTACCTTTATGCCGTTGTAACGCTGGTATGTAACCGAACCTATGTATGGATCTGTATGTCATGTTGGCTATGATGTTGTGTCTACTGCACTTCCTTTTGCTGTGCATGATTACTTCATGAATGATTCCATACAATGATAATGCTTGTTGCTAAACTACCCCTGTTGAATTTAGCAGGATGGGTGAAAACAATCCACCGCCGCCCGATTATATGGCTGCTATGATGCAACGGTTCGAATTGCATCGCCAGTTTATGCAAGGGGTGATAGATCAGTTTCCTCGCCCCAATGCCAACCAGCCACCTGCCACCATCACTTGACAAGAGTTCGTGCGCCTCAACCCAACCATCTTCCGCAATTCAGTCAATCCACTGGATGCTGATGATTGGCATCGCGATATCTTCTACGAGATGGAGTCAGCAGCTGTTGCCCCTACCAGCTATGTCACCTTTGCGTCCTACTTCCTGAAGGGACCCGCAGCACAGTGGTGGGACACCCACAGACAGACCTTACCTCCAGGAACTGTCATCACCTGGGTGGAGTTCAAGGCTGCCTTTCATGCCCGCTATATTCCTCAGGGAGTTATGGACCGGAAGAAGATGGAGTTCCGTAACCTCACTCAGGGCAGTAAAACTGTAGAAGCTTATCAGCGGGAGTTCCTTGAACTATCTCTCTATGCTGAGGAGGATATTGCTACTGATGCTCGCAGACAAGAGAAGTTCCGTGATGCACTCAGTCCTGATATACAGTTAGCCCTGCTCGTCCAAGACTTTGCCGACTTCGCCACCTTGGTGAACAAGGCCATTTAGGTCGAGACTGGGTTAAAGAAGCATAAGGACGCGCTCAAACGCAACCGTGAAGCGGGTTCATCTTCGGGCTCGTCCTCGCAGAAGCGCCGCATTTGGATCCCTAATAGCATGTACCGTCCAGCCGCTCCTGTTTACAGGCCTGCTTATGCCGCACCTCGTCTGCCCCCACCACCACCAAGACAGCCTCTTCGAGCTGCACCACCCCGAGCTCCTGCACTCCATCCCGAGAGTGGACTCTGCTTCAAGTGTGGCCATCTAGGTCACCGTGCCAGAGACTGCCCACAGGGTCAGAATCAGCTGGTGCTACATCCTGCTGGCCGTGGAAATGGTCGTGGAATTAATCAGCCTCGCAACAACAATGTCAGACCTTCTTATGGTCGTGGACAGTATTATCATGTCAACATGGCTGAAGCTCAGGATCAACCAGAAACTGTGATGGGTACTCTCTTTGTTAATTCAGTACCAGCATCTATTTTATTTGATTCGGGAGCATCGCATTCTTTCATGTCAGAAGATTTTGCATTCATGCATAGCATTAAATATGATAAGTTGCATCATCCACTAGCGGTAAACACTCCCGCGGGTCAGTGCCAAGCCTCCTTGTTCAGCCCCGAAGTCACTGTTGACATTGAAGGGTTAAAGTTTCAGGCATTTCCCATTATCCTGAAGTCTTCCAAAATTGACCTTATTCTGGGAATGGATTGGTTGAAGGCTCACTGTGCCTCGATCAATTGTGCCACTAAAGTTGTACATCTTCTGCACCCATCAGATGAGCTAGTAAATTACCATGCTCATATCACTCAAAATGCCGAAGCTCAGATCTACGCTCTGAATGTGTTGAATGCTTCTACGCTTGAGGGGATCGAAAACATTCCAGTCATTCGGGACTTCCAGGATGTTTTTCCAGAAGAACTTCCAGGAGTACCCCCTGTTAGAGCTGTCGAGTTTGTCATTGACTTGAAGCCAGGCACAACTCCTATTGCGAAGCGTCCTTACAAGATGCCTATGCATGAGCTCCTCGAGCTTAAGGAAGAAATCGATAAATCACTCTGAAAGGCTTCATCCATCCAAGTTCCTCTGCCTGGGGAGCACCGTCTCTCTTTGTCAAGAAGAAAGATGGTACGAATAGGTTGGTCCAAGATTACCGTCCTATCAACCAGGCAAACATTCAGAATAAATATCCGTTTCCTTAGATCAATGACCTGTATGATCAACTTGCTGGCTCATCAGTGTTCTCTAAACTCGACTTGAGGTCGGGTTATCATCAGATCCATGTCCGTGAAGAGGATATTCCGAAGACTGCATTTGTTACTCGTTATGGCTCTTATGAGTACACTGTCATGTCGTTTGGCTTAACAAACGCTCCAGCCAAGTTCTCTCGCCTAATGAATTACATCTTCATGGATTACCTCGATAAATTCGTCGTGGTATATCTGGTATATTCGAAGAATAAGGAAGAACACGCTGAACACCTTCGTCTAGTTCTGGAAAAGCTTCGAGAACACCAGCTGTATGCCAAATATTCCAAGTGTGAATTCTGGCTATCTAAAGTAACCTACCTTGGTCACGTGATTTCCAAGGATGACATTGTTGTTAACCCGGAGCGAGTTCAGGCTATTCTTGACTGGACTCCTCCGAAGAACGTCAAGCAAGTGAGAAGTTTTCTCGGCCTCGCAAGCTATTGCCGTCGATTTGTCAAAAACTTTTCCAAGATTGCTAAGCCCCTGACTAATCTGCTTCACAAGGGCATTAAGTTTGAGTGGACAGACAAATGTCAGGAGAGTTTTCAGACCCTCAAGGACAAGCTGACCTCTGCTCTAGTGCTTGCTCCTCCGAATTCTCGTAAGGACTTTGTGATCTATTGCGATGCCTCTCGTCAAGGATTAGGTTGTGTCCTAATGCAAGAACGAAGAGTAATTGCTTATGCCTCGCGACAGTTGTGACCACATGAAGAGAATTATCCAGTGCATGATCTTGAACTTGCTGCAGTGATTTATGCATTGAAGCTGTGGCGACATTACCTTCTCGGTAATCGATGTGAGATATATACTGATCATCAGAGTCTAAAGTATTTATTTACTCAGCCGGATCTCAATCTCCGCCAACAGTGATGGTTGGAAACTATTACGGACTATGATTGCGGTATTTCTTATACCCCTGGCAAGGCTAATGTGATGGCTGATGCCTTGAGCCGCAAGTCCTACTGCAACAACCTCATGGTTAAGCGAACTCAACTTCGTCTTTATGAAGAACTGAGCAAGCTGAATTTGCGTATCGTTCCACAGGGTTCTCTTGATAATCTTGTTATGCAGCCAGATCTTGAGAAGGCTGTCAAGAGTGCGCAAGCTAAAGATGCTGAAGTTGATCTGATGAAGAAAGATCTTCACCTTGAAAAGTACAGGGATTTCTCGATTGCTGAAGACGGAACCTTGTATTTTAGAGACCGCATTGTGGTACCTCGCTTCGAGCTTATGATTGACAATGTCATGAAGGAGGCATATGATACCCTATTGTCTATTCATCCGGGTAGCACCAAGATGTATCGTGATCTCCGTCAAAGGTACTGGTCGTCTAAAATGAAGCAGGATATTACTCGATATGTTGCTGAATGTGATGTTTGCCGTCGTGTTAAAGCAGAACATCAGAAGCCTGCTGGAGTTCTGCAACCGCTACCTATTCCTTTATGGAAATTGGATAAGGTTTAAATGGATTTCATTACTAGCCTTCCCAAGTCACAGAAAGGTCACGATGCTATTCTTGTCGTCGTTGACCAGCTTTCCAAAGTTACACACTTTCTGCCAGTCAAGGAGACGATCACTGCTAGTCAGTTAGCAGAGTTGTATATCTCCAGAATTGTATCACTCCACGGTATTCCGAAGGAGATCAGTTCAGACCATGGCGGACTTTTCACTTCAAAGTTCTGGGAAAGTTTCCAAGAAGCTATGGGAACTCATATTACCTGGAGTTCAGCTTATCACCCCCAGTCCCAAGGCCAAGTCGAACGAGTCAATCAGATTCTTGAAGACATGCTTCGGGCTTGTGTTATATCCTTCGGCAAGAAGTGGGAAGAATCTCTCCCGTATGCCGAATTCTCTTATAACAACAGTTATCAAGCCAGCCTGAAAATGCCCCCCTTCGAAGTACTTTATGGACGTAAGTGTCAAACCCCTCTGAATTGGTCAGAAACTGGGGAACAACCACTTGTGGGTCCAGACATTATTCAACACGCCGAAGAGCAAGTCCGTATCATCCGTGAAAATCTTAAGGTGGCTCAGGACCGCCAGAAGAGTAATTATGATCGCAAATGATGGGGTTTGACTTATCTACCTGGTGATCAAGCTTATCTGCGTGTCACTCCTATGAAGGGCACTCACCGCTTCGGAATCAAGGGCAAGCTGCTAGCTCCTCGGTACATTGGTCCTTTCCGCATTGTTGCTAGACGTGGTCAGGTGGCATATAAATTGGAGTTGCCGCCGCAATTCTCTCATATCCACGACGTCTTCCATGTGTCGCAACTTCGTCATTGCTTCAAGGAATCTCCGCACCGAGCAGTGGATCATGAAATGCTCGAATTGCAAGATGATCTATCTTATAAGGTGCATCCGATCCGAATTCTCGATCACGCTGAACGTCGGACCCGCCAGAAGACAACCAAGTTCCTGAAAGTGCAGTGGTCAAATCATACAGAAGATGAAGCACTTGGGAACGCGAGGATCATCTTCGAGAGGAATACCCCGACCTCTTTCCTTCTACCTCCTGAATTCTCGCGATGAGAATTTCTTTTAGAGGAGGAGAATTGTAACACCCCTGTGTAATAAAGCACTGTGACCTATTGCTAATCATGCCAAGTCATCATCATTTGCAATGCTTGATCATAGTGGTTAAATACTTCATTTCAAATTCTTCTCTGAAATCAATTCAAATTCAAAGTGAAAAATGAAGTTGCTCAAAAGTTGCTGGAAAAATGTTCACCTTCTAGCAAGTATTCCAACACAAATTGTTGTTAAGGAAAACAACATCACCATCAACTCAAAGTTGGGCTAGGGCAATTAAACCGTGCCCAAAACAACACTTTAAATGACCAATTCAATTTTGAAAAATCCAAATGAATTCCAAAACTCACCAAACTTTTTGTGGCAGTAAGGAATATTGCATGTCAATTATAGAGTCAGGTGTCACATTATACAAAAGTCATTTGAAAACAAAAGAATAGAAAACAGAAGGTTTTAACAGAAAGCAGAAATAGAAATTGGAAAAAGGCCGGGGTGTACTATGCACTATGGCCTATGGGCTACAGTGCCTGGCCCAGCCCACCAGCCGATCGTCGTCCTCCTCCGCGCGCTGTCGTGCGCGCGGACTGACACGGCGGCGCTCGTCACGCTGTCGGCCATCCGCCGGCTCCGCGACACCGTTAAGGCCTCTCCCGAGCACCTCTCCCTCCCCGCAAACCCTAGCTACCCTTAGATCCCCCCTCGCTCTCTCCCCCGCTTGCGTTCCACCTCTCCCGAACACCCCCGACATGGCCGAGCTCGCCGGCGTGGCCACAGACCTCCCCGGCGCCTGAGACCGAGATCGTCCGCTCCGCCTGCCTCCTCTCCATCTTCTCCTACCACCAGCTCGAGCTCTGCGCCACTGCATCAAGGGGATCGAGTCCCTCTCTGTCTTCGTTCGCTGGAGCTTCGCTGGCAAATGCCGTCGATCTGCTGCTCCTAAACCTTCGTCGGGCCTTCGTGTGCCCTCTCGGTGAGCTCGCGCATCTTTCCCCTCTCTCTCCCGTGCCTTTCCGCCACCGTAGACGCCGCTGCCATCACTGCCCTAATGCGCCTCCGCCGTGGAGCTCGCCGCCGATGATGTAGCCCCTGTCATGGCCATCCGAGTGCGGGAACGCGCTCAGCGCCTCCTCATGGTTCCAACGCACCCAACCCCGTAGCTCACCATGCCCTACGGTGATGAAACCGAGCTCACCCAAAACACCTCGCCGCCGACGAGGTTGTAGCGCTCGTCTCTGGCCATTTTAGCTCGCGCTAGGGCCACAAATCAACACAGTTCGATCTTCCTATTCGAATGCCGCTGACCTCACGCGAAACGGACGCCGGACGGCGATTTCCGATGAGGTCCGAGGCCACGCCGCCGCGGATTTGGTCGCCGGCATGATTCCGGTGCCGACGCCGGCGACGCTGACCTGGCCTGACTTGTGGGGGGCCCTGTGACACTGGTAGGTGGGCCCCTCCGACCCGTTGACCATGGTCAACGCTGACTGGGCTGGTTACTGTCGCTGACAGGCGGGCCCCACTCACTAATTAACTCTGGTTTAGGTTAAAAATGATTAATTAGCCCAACAGTCACTGACACCCGTGGCCCACCCCCTTAATTAACTCTAATTAGTTAAAATAAACTGTTGTTAGCCCTCTGTGTATGACATGTGGGGCCCACTGGTCAGTTTGACCAGTCCAAGGGTCAACTGGCTGCTGATGTCACAATGACCTCATGCTGACGCAATAATTCTTTTCTGTTAGTTTTAAATAATTCCAAAAAATGCTAAAATCTTTAGAAATTCATAGAAAGTAAACCGTAGCTCAGATGGAAAAACATAATATATGAAAAATGATCAGAAAAACGAGATGAATCCGAATATGTGGTCAAAGTGCTTGACCATCACTCCTAACTACCTGAACATGGAACCTTCCCCTCTGGTTCAGTATACCAAGATCAGCCTAAACGCCGGGAAAATATCCCAGATATTTTCCCGCCTCGTCTAAGACATGTAGCGTTGCATTAGGTCACCACCAGCACTGCATACCATCATGCCATGCATCGATGTTGCATTTGTCCGCCTTTTATTTATTGTTTCTTCCCCCTCTTTTATTACGATAGCCCCCGAGACCGACGCAGCTTAGGAGACCGATGACACTACCGACGACCCCTCCTTTGCCGCAGAGCTTCCAGGCAAGCAACCCGCCTTGACGCATGCCTATATCGCCTATTCTCTCTCTCTCTCCTGCTTGCATTAGAAATTGTTGCTGCTACTGCTTATCCTATTTCTGATGCATATCCTGATTTTGTAACTGTTGTTGATGCCTGCCTGATATCCAAACTGCTTAGAATAGGATGGATGGAAATCATCGGTGACCCCCTTCATTGTTGCTGTTGCCCCGCTTTAGCTTCTGAGTTCCACACATCACCTCACACCCCTAAGTTGCTCGACACTTCAGATCCAATATCAAGTGCCGAGGGTGATACCTCTTGTCCCACTCCTGCTGTTGACTCTGTTGAATCGTTAGTCAGTTGTGGGTTACCGAGGGTGATTCCTCTTCCCCACCTCCGATGAATCTTTTGTCGTGCACCCCGTTAGTGTGAATGCCGCCGAGGGTGATTCCTCTGGTTTCACCTTAACGGGATTGTCGAGTGGGAATCCATCGAGGGTGATTCCTCGGATTCCTTCTTGATGTGATAGACACATGGTTGCCTTTACTATACTGTTGTTACAGATTAAAATGGATAAAGTCGGGTCGGCCCTGAGGGGTACCCGTGCGAGCATATGATGCGAGTGATGTGGAGACGGGTTGACCTGGAGGATACCCGCGAGATAATTACGAGGCACGGCCGGGCATTCTTAGCCCTTGCCGCAAGTCCTCGAGACGGGGCGATGGGGTCACATCGATCATGAGTCTCTGCTCATTACCGCGCGCTCCCAATACACTAACGATTTGGATATTTGATCCGAGTAGGCCTCTGGCCTGATAGCACTAGCCATCACGCGGGAATAAATATGGGTACTCTGCGTCGTGTGCATCAGCCGAAGCTCTCTAGATGTCAGCGACTGAGCGGCGCGCGACGGGTTGGACTGGGAAAGCCTGCACTTGTATTAAGGGGGCTAGGTCTGCTCATCGGCCGTGTTCGCAACATGCAGGAATGCACAGGGCGATGGCCCAAGACCCCTGTGCGCATAGGTTAGTCCGGCGTGCTGACCTCTCTATTGAGCCTAGGTAGGGTTGCGGCGTGTCGTTTTAGCCGAGGTCAGGCAGGACCCAGAAAAGTGTGTCCGGCCGGAGTTAATCGAGCGTGGTGGGTAAGTTGGTGCACCCCTGGAGGGAAGAATACATCTATTCGAATAGCCGGATCCTCGGTAACAGACGCTCGGAGTTGTATCCCGATCGATACAACTAGAACTGGATACTTGAGATGAGAAATGAATATGTTGGCTCTGGGATTGCTTTCTCGCAGGGAGTCAAGGAAGGATCTCTGGGCGAGTTTAATGTTTACTACTACTACTTTATATTATGCTAATCTGCATTCTTAATGCTGCAAAACCGCTGAAGATGCTAGTCTTCGATAGGACTAGGCCTTCTCTCTATTCTGGAATTTCTGCAGTCTAGTCCACTGATACAGCCTTCCTTTGATAATGTTGCATGCTTAGAATAGATCTGATGTAAGTCTTGCTGAGTACTTTGGATGAGTACTCACGGTTGCTTTGCTTCCCTTTTCCCCATACCCGAATGATGTGATCAGGCGATGGAGCCCCGGAGCCAGCTGCCCCTGCTGACAACTACGGCTACTACTACTACCCTCCTGGAGAGTACTACTACGAGGAGCCCTCTGACAACCAGGAGTAGTTTAGGAGGCACCCAGGCAGGAGGCCTGCGCCTTTTGATCTAGTGTTTTCCTTTTGCCCCGCCTTCTCAAAGGCCTATCTGTTTAACTTATATATGTACTCGGATATCTGATGCTTCCGCTGACGCTTGATATCAAGCTTATGTATTCGAATCCTCGAGGCCCTGGCTTGTAATATAAAGCTTCTATGACTTTTATTTGTGTTTAGAGTTGTGTTGTGATATCTTCAAGTGAGTCCGTAGGCTTGATCATGTGCATTTGCGTGTATGATTAGTGCACCATTGAGCCGCGGCGTCACAGCGGCGATGGACAACTCCGACGACCTCTTTCTAGCAGCAAAGCAGCGAAGACGGTCATCATCATCGAGCTCAAGGTGGAGCTCTTGAGAAGGGTGTCGGAAAGTGGAGGTTGCGGAGCGATGTTGCGAAAGAGATGAGGAAGAGGGGAGCGGCGGAACTTTTATATGCGAGGAGGATTACCCACACCCGATGAATCTGATCAGACGGCCAAAGTCAGAGGACTTTTGCAATTCAACGGCCACGATGGGATGGTGGTTTTAGAAGAGCACATGGCAGCCGTAACAAAAGACATGGTCCTGACTTGGGCGGGAAACCCCAAATTTTGGACGGCTTTCGCCAAAAATGATTAAGTTCGGAACGAAACTTTATCGTGGACAAGGACACCAGATAAAGAATCGATACCAGATGAAAATATGCATTCGTAATAGAACAACACAGACTGGAAGAGATAGATTAGAGAGAAAACAGGGTCCTAGGCATTTTCACTCAGATGAAGAACACAAACACATGAAAGAAAAGCTATGAGTGAAATGCATTGGGATGAACATAAATCTCAACGAAGGAAAACACAAAGAAAAAGTTGTGGTGGCTTGACCCACCGTGTAAGAACTGTATGACCCTGAGCATCGCACAATTTGTCGTGGCACCCGGTTAGTCTAGTTCTTCGTTTATATATTCGCCCTCCGAAAGAAATTTTCACTTTGTCGAAATTTTCAAACTCTTCGAGTGTTATGCACCCATTCCTTCTAAGATGTGGAAGTGATGGTACAGGTGCCGAGTCCAGCTTACTGCATGTTTGTGGAATCTAGGATATTTAGCTCGCACCGTAACACACAGAATCTTTTCTCATCGAGAGGCTTGGTGAAGATATCAGCGAGATTTTCCTCAGTCTTGACGTGACTGATAATAATATCCTCTCGAGCAACATGATTGTGAAGGAAATGATGTCTGATATCAATATTCTTGGTGCGAGAGTGCTGCACTGGATTATGTGCAATTTTGATTGCACTCTCATTGTTACACAATAGAGGGATCTTCTTGACCTTGAAGCCATAATCCTTCAGAGTCTGCCTCATACACAGTAACTGAGAGCAACATGCACCAGCTGCAATATATTTGGCCTCGACCATAGATAGTGAGACACAATTCTGCTTTCTTGACGACCAACATACCAAAGATCTACCGAGGAAATGACATGTCCCCGAGGTAGATTTCCTGTCAACCTGGTCACCTGTATATTCTGAGTCTGAATACCCAACGAGATCAAACTGTGCTCCCTTAGGTTACCATAAACCTAAGGTGGGGGTGTGAGCCAAATATCTCAGAATACGCTTGACCGCTTGGTGATGCGATTGTTTCGGTGCAGCTTGAAAATGAGCACACATACAGACACTCAACATAATATCAGGTTTGGATGCACATAGGTAGAGCAAAGAAGCAATCATCGAACGATAAGCTTTCTGATCATAATCTTTACCGTACACATCTGCATCAAACTGACCATTCATGGGAATAGAAGTTTTGTAGCCCTTATTGTTACAGTCTTGCATTTTGAACTTCTTCAGACAGTCCCTTGGATATTTCTCTTGAGAGATGAAAATTCCATTGTCCTGTTGACGAATTTGCAATCCGAGAAAGAACTTAAGTTCACCCATCATGGACATCTTATATTTCTCGGACATCATTCGTCCGAATTCCATGCTGCAAGCATTGTTAGTACATCCAAAAATAATATCATCCACATATATTTGACACACGAAAAGATCACCATTAAAGGCACGTGTGAATAGAGTGGAATCAGTGGATCCAGGCTTGAACCCTATGTCAAGTAGGAACTTTTTCAGTGTATCATACCAGGCCCGAGGGGCTTGCTTCAGCTCGTAGAGAGCCCTTTTAACCTGAAAACTTTGTTAGGAAACTAAGGATTTTCAAAGCCAGGTGGCTGCCTAGCATACACTTCTTCATCAATCTTCCCATTAAGGAAGGCGCTTTTCACATCCATTTGATATAGCAGAATATCATTGTAATTTGCATAAGCGAGAAGAATGTGAGTTGTCTCAAGGCGAGCAACAGGAGCATATATTTCACCGAAATCTATACCTTCTACCTGTGTATAGCCTTGAGCAACAAGACGAGCTTTGTTTCTTACCACAATGCCATTTTCATCTTGCTTGTTTCGAAAGATCTATTTGGTGCCGATGATATTGTGCTTTTTAGGATTCAGTTGATCGACCAATTCCCAAACATCATTCACTTTGAATTGCACCAACTCTTCTTGGATGGCATTCATACAATCGGGATCTTTCATCGCTTCCTCATACTTGATCGGTTCTGCCAATGAAACGAAAGAGAAACTCCCGCAATAGTTATCCAAACGAGTTGTGGGTCGATAACCTGGGTTCTCGAGATCTTCGAGAATTAATTCAGGGTCAACTCAATTTGCCACTCGAGTGAGAGTATTTCCATCAGGATGAGTGTTGTCATTTTCCTCAGTATCAGCATCTGGATTGGCATTATCATCGCCATTTCCTTCAGGATTGCCATTAAAGGATGCTAGAGTACCCATCTCGTCAGGGCATCCGTGGCCTCGCGCGCCGTCCGATCCATTTGCGGCGCCACCCGCTACCTGCCTAGTGGCCTCCCTGCCGTCCGATCGCGTTCGTCCGTCCCTCACCGCCCCGACGGCTCTGGAAGTTCATGACGCGAGGGCCACGGATGCCTGCGGGGCCCCCTTGTCTGGCGTCTTTTGCCTTGCCGCTGCGTGTGCATGTCCTGCACTTGTGGAGGTGGCGTGGTGGGGGCTCGGTTGCTGTCTGCACGACTGTTGAGTACCTGGTGATCGGGTAACTTTGCCGTCTAACCGGATGTTCGACGTCGCTGGGGCTTGTCGTCAGGCGTGTTCTGGGTGGGTGTGAATCTGCTTGATGCATTGAGCACTGATATAAAAAAGAGAGTCAAGCTGCTACAACCTAAAATTCAGTCTAAAACTAGCATATATTACTAGGCATGACCGAACAAAACAACAAAAAATGAAAAAACCCTACAGGAAACAAGATACAAAATCAGAAAAATGACAAACGACAGCAACAAGCAACAAAAATCTACAGGAAACAACCTACATGGTTTGAACATGAACATCAAACCGTGAATTCTACAAAAATCTACACTCTACATTCTACATTCTACATGGGTCAGAAAATGGCTAGAAAAAAAAGATACACTGAACTCTTAAAAACATGAACCAACCATATCAGTGCAAAAAACACACAGTTACAAAGAGAAGACTGCTGCTAGTAAAACACTAATAAAATCAAAAAAAAAAATACTGCTGCTAGTTAAATCATGGCCATGGTTTTCTGGAAGTAAAAGCCAAGCTACAAACATTAATAAATGATCCCTATTTTTCTAGACTTATAAAATCCCTATTATGATACTAAGTGTCTTTCTACTCTCTAACCACACAGGAAGAGCTTGACACGCTGGATAAAAAAATTCAATGATTCAATGTAAACAACTAGTTAACTAGGGGCTCCCCTCTGCTTCAAAAACTCAGGGAGAAAAAAGAAAAAAGGTCAACCTTCAACAAATATATTCTGTGATGATGAGTATAAACTAAAAAATAAGGATCAGCAAATGAAAAAATACAAATAAAAAATAAACAGAGGCTGTGGAGTTACCCCTGCGTTTTTTAACTCCTTCTAGACATACATGCTGATGCCGCTTGCCCTGCTCTCGCGGTAGCAATGGCTCAGACAAACTCTGCAAAACCATCTCCTGTGCACATAAAAAAGGCGCCAAACATAAATTTGTGCTAGTGAGACGCATACATATTCAGCTAATGATTCTTCACGCTATAGTATCCCTACTGATGTACAGAGGGTGTAAAAATGCACTCTACTCTTTCTCTTTACCCCTGGCTCAAATACTATAGCAGATTCTTCACGCTAAGAACCCTAAGAAAAACTTCTCTACAGTACCTACAAGCATAAAAAAAAGTGGTGTTGATAATACTACTTCCAGTACAATCCAAAAGAAGAAAACACTTCATATCAGTCTCTTAGGACTACTAAATTTTTAGTACTACTAGTTGTAAAAAATCTTTACTGGATAAAAAAAAATTAGTACTACTAGTTGTAAAAAATCTTTACTGGATAGAGCCTCAGAAACAGAGCAAAAAGCAAAATCTGAATGACAAAAGAGGTGCCACATAAAACAGAGCTTTATTTATCGAGGTGAGTGAATCTAGCTACAAGCAAAGAAACCAGTTTCATCCTCAATCCACCACGCCGACATTGCCGATCGACACGCGTGAGCGAGAGACACTATTATGCATGAACGCACAAAAATCAAAACTAAAAATTAAAAAAAGGTCTAAACTCTGGGGCGATTCTCTGCTTGAAACTACTAATCAAATACTTGATACAAACAAAATAAACAGGCGAGCAGGAAAGTATGGCCAGACAAAACCCCTATCTACTCTACTGGATACATGGGCAGAGTGACAACTCCAACAGTGCAGCAGACATGTACTTAGCATTGTGCCATCCTCGACGGGACCTCATGTCGCTGACTCACACCAAGCCCAGCACTAAATTATTCAGACTAAGAAGCAAGAGCTGAACTAACTGAAGCTAACTGAAATCTCTACTCCTAAAGGGGGAGTTGGTAGCCTGGTACACCAGGTTTTTTCGTCCCACATCCCACCACCCCCTCCCACTGGTTTTTATCTCTTTACAAAATATTACAGAAGGAAAAAAAACCATGCCGCCACTCCTCTCCCGGACGAGATCATTTGTCTAGGATTATATACGTCGACGCTGCCGCCACCGCCGTCGATCTCCAGGGACGCTGCCGACCGCCGATGCTGTCGCGGATCACCAGGACACCGCCATCGCGGATCCCCAGGACACTGCCGTCGCAGATCACCAGGACGCCGCCGTCGCGGATCCCCAAGAGGCCGCGGATCCCCAGGACGTCACCACCACCGTCGCCTCTAAGGTATTTTCATGTTCAAGTTTGCTCTGTTAGAGGTACGTAGTCTGTGACATCAACATCCCGCCACTGCCCTCATCGACCGTCGTCGCCAACGCCCTCCTGCTACACCCCATGCTAGCATCCACTGAGATCTGGGGCAAGGTCCGTTCGTAGCCACCGCGCCTTGGCTCTGCCTGCATCGCCCTGGGGAGCGGAGGCAGTGAGCGGATTGTACAAGATAATACGTCGCCCTAGGTACGTCCCAAGCTAGCTGATTATGTCGGGTATGCACGTACATGATGCAACATGTTGATCGATTTGATCGTTTACGGCTGAAAAGTAACATGTCTCTGGAAGTTCTACAATTAGGTATGTTTACAACTGGGAAATTACTCTTCTTGGAGAATTATTTTAATATATTACCCTCGGTCCTATATTGTTCACAAGATTTGAATTGATCACAGCAACTATGACCTTGGTAACTTTCCTTTACCTTAGTTTTAGTCTGTGAAGCATCTGTGGAAATATATATAATTGCTTTGCACACACTTAAATAATCATGTATTATATGTTGTTTGGATTTGGATTCCACAGTAAGTAATGTACTCCCTCCGTCCCTAAATGTAAGACGTTTTTTGATACTATGATAGTGTCAAAAAATGTCTTACATTTTGAGACAGAGGGAGTAGTATTTAGTCATGCATATTTCTACAGGTTACTATTATGTGCAGGACGTCTATATAGTTGCATGAAGGAAACAAAATTTCCATATGGATGGCACTTATTTCTTCAAATACCTATACTGAATGTGCCATACTGCAACCTCTCGTCTACACAGCCATGTCATGTCCTTTGTTTGATTGCACTGGACTTTTGGTGCTACGTTGGACATGACAGGTTGTGTTGCTTAAACACATATACTAATAGGAATAAGCATCAGGTATGTAAACTGAATTTCAGTCTGAGTCATGCCAAATCGACAGTAGGCTTTGAAATTTATTAGGACAGTGTGCCTATAGTCTGTACCTAACTGAAACCATGCATGTTAGGCTCATAGGAGGAATGGTTTTAAGCTCTTTATCTTTCTTTTCCACAATGACCGTTCTCTGTTTTCCATAGTTATTGATGTTTTTTAAGGCCAGTGATTTGTTCCAGCACAACTGTACATCCAGGACCTTTGGTTGTGTCCTGTATCGGTTACTTGTGAACTGCACAACCGTTATATGTATGATATGATTTTGAATGGCGAATATAGTTCCTAACTATCTGAATATTTCTTTTTGTACAATTGATGAATCATTTCCTGTTTGTTCTGCAGAAATCTGTAGATAGCTTCAAGTCGAAGGGGCACCATCTTCCTCACATAGGACAAATGGAGTTTTTTTGCCCACATCCAGGCTGTGGTAAGGTAGGGATTAACTAAGTTTCTATTGCATGACAACCTTTTTGCTTCTAATTCTCAACATCAGGTTAAGTTTATAGTTGCAGTGTTCTTCTATCTAATGACGCTATCAATTCTACCCTACCTACTATGTTTCACTAATTTGATTATATGAACTGGCATGCCAATTCTAACTAACTCAAGATGTTTTGCTGATTTCATTACATAAACTTAATGAAACTTGCTCTAACGGGATATTGTAATTCCAAACTTCTCATGGACCTGTTTATTGATAGGTATTATTTTAAGAATCATGATGTGATATTTACCTTTCATTTGTTTCATGGATCTTTGTTGCAGTTCAACAACCTTGAAGACGGCTACCTCTCCTTCCTCAAGACTCTGGTTGTCGTACGGCATCGCTGGAATAAGAGGATCAAAGTTGAAGACTCGTCAGCTACTGCGCCGAGCGAGGGTGCTGGAGAAGAAGTGACCAGTGCTCCCCCAAATTCAGCGGCTCACCTTGTTCGAGATGTATGATATGGTCTTTATCCAGGTTGGTGGCATGTAGGCAAGGTGGCTTTGGAGATTGAGGGGAGAGCCTTGCTCTGCCCGGATTTCAAAGATGGGGAACATGGTGATGTCAGTAGGAACTGGAGGGAGGATACGAGAGGATAGGGGCCCTGTCGGTGATGGACGAGATGGTCTTGATCTGGAGAAAGACGTGTTTGCTGCTCTGTGTTTGTGCTTGATGTGTTTGCAGAGGCAGCTGAGTTTGCACCGTCACTACAATGAAGTATTGTTCCTGACCCTAGATTAGCCTAGATTAAACTATTTTGTGTAAACTTTATGCAAGGGGGTAACAACATGGAATTGAACTGAAACTGTAGAATAAGTAATGAGTTAGTGTGAATGTGATACCATTCTAATTTTTGCAGTTTGCTCTTTAGTTCTTGTATAGCCTCTCTTATGTTGCTAGATAACCATGGGGTTTCATCTCTCCCAAATATCAAACTGCAGAAGTTACACCTTTCTTGAGGTGGCTCCAGCAAGCAGGAGGTCCTGCTAACAGTACTCCTCCGGCTGCCCCGAATGATGGCAATGATCAACCACCTGGTAGCTATCCTTTACCACATACACTCCATAATCTGTAGCTATGCACTTTGTGTGTTGTATTCTGAACACCAGATTCACCCCTGTGAATATCTAAACACGACCATAATATTATAATTATCCGTTTCACCAATATCGCTTCGGTAGAGGTTGATACTTGGTTCTTTGAGGTTTACAAGAAAAAAGTTTCCTAGCACTTGCATCACCTTAGGATCTATAAATATTTCACAAATTGGCCATCGGTAGCACTAATAAATAGGATGGGTGTGGAAGCTGTTTTGTTATGTTGACCCCCTAATTCTTGTTGTAATATGTCCAATACTTTTCTGGTTGTCAAGCATTTACTCTAATTACTAATATCCTTATTTTATCAAGGGGCACCAATAATCAATACATGTTTCATTTAGTAGGCAGTACAATGTAATTAATTCACTGTCAGCTTCTCAGGTGGAAATCTTGCAGATCCTGCAAACCCTGACCAAGCTGTAGAGAACCAAGAAGCAGGTGCAGAAACAGGTAATGAGAACCAACCAACAAGTGCCAGAAGGGAGAAGGAAACTGACACAGCTAGCTCGACGACATCTTGAAAGAGGTGCAGCTGGTTGTTGTAGGGTTTGTCGCATCACGACGTCCTAAATGTCTTGTTTCAAGGTGTCCCTCAAGTTTTTTTTGGATAATACTCCTATATGTTAGTTTTCTGGCGCAACAGATAAATGAATTACGTGTCACCTTTTACAGTATTTTCATCTAAATATGGCTGTTCTATCTGTAGCAAGTCCAGTTTAGAAATTTTCAAACACATCTCTGTGATCCTTTATGACATGAAACTTTTAAGCATTTGTATTTTCACTTTCTGAATTATGCCCATATAGAAAAGCTGTCATGGGAAAGGATATAACATGATTATTTTATTTTGCTAATTGTTGTGTGACTCTGTGTATAGCCGCTAATAAGAAGTCCTTTGATCTCAGATGTTGAGTTGAAGAATTTATTACGCCAATATACATGTGAGTTTTTGGACGAACCCAAATATCTTTCTTCACTAATATACATGCTGAGTAGAATGCTCCTTTATTTCGTAAATAGTGCCTGACAAAGGGAGGGAGGAAGAGAGAGAGAGGGAGGGAGGATTGTGAGCTGGATTAACAGAGGTGGTGAGCGAGCTTGTATTTTTATGGCGAAGCAAGTGGGTGGTGAAAGGAGAAGAAAAAAAAGTGAATTGGTGATAAAAGTACATGATAGGCACGATTAGTATTGAGCCACTGGAATATGTATGGCCCGTTGCAACACACGGGCAATTAACTAGGTGAAAATCGCAGGGCCTGGATCTAGCTCTAGCAGAATGCGGCCTGCGCATCGAGCTTGGTCGTGTGAAGCAAAATAGGAGAGCTGGTGACAGGGCACGCACGCCGCCTCTTCTCTTTGTCTCCAGAGACGCGCGAGCCGAAGAACAAATCCGAGCCATGCTCCCTGCTTCTACTGGTTTCTACAAAGAGCGACTCGCTTAGATGTTAGACCAGGCGGTTGCTGTTGAACGCGCCGAGGCGATCCTACCGTACTGCCTCGGGATTGCTCATAATTTCAATTATTTTTCGTCCGTTAATGACTATCTTTTCTTTACATATAAAATTTGACATGCATTATATTTATATATGCAAATGGTACAAATTTTAAAAAGCCCGTGGCAAGGCGTTCTACTAGTTAAAGACTAAAGTGCAGTTAACTTGGCGTGAGGTCTGCAGCACCTAACAAGGCCTACCAGCCGCTCACTCTGGTCGGCCTTGAGGCATTACAAAACAACTTGAACTCATACATGCAACTACCCCACCTTTACATCCACATGAACCACAAATAACCACCTCCATTCTTTGACTGCTTGAAGAATAAGGACACGAAAAAAATTGGCTAAAAATCCTGGAGCTGATTCTATGCTTGAAGCTATTAATCTACACTTGATCCAAACAAAAATCGACCCAAACCCCTTCAGACCTACGGTGTAGCACCAACAAACAAGACAAAAAACAGATGGAGAAGAAGGTAGGGGAAAACTCACTCCACCAGCAGCGCCGGCCATCCTCTCTTGTTGGGCGTGCAGTAGCACGTCAATCTGTTCGTTGAAGAAAATCTTGGAGCTCGGCGTCTCTTCTTCCCCTGCGGAGTTCTTCCGATTTGAGACTGGGGAATGGAGAGAGACGATGTGGAATGAGCTCTGACTGCGGAGTTCCCCTCTTCTTAATTACCACACGGGTGGCCGCTTCCCCTTCCTCTCTTTAATGCAGCCCCAAAACAAAACAGAAAAAAAAAAGGAGCAAAAAAGCCCGCCCCGAACACTAGCCCAGCCCACAAAAGCAAAACGCTCACACGGGATCGCGGTTCGACCGAAAAAAATGAAGGAAACGGGCCGGTCCACGCCTTAGACAGGCCGAAACAAGGGACAAAGCGCCCCAGCGCGAATCTATAAGCTGCTAAAGATCTGACGGCTGGCCAGTCGACTGAGACTTCGCGAAGTCTTAGTCGACTGATTTTTAGCAGCTCCGATTTTACAACGTGCCTGTAGTTGCTTGTAAACCCACGACCCTCACCCCTTTTCGTTTTGACTACCAGCGCTAACCGTGTGATTTTCCTAATAATAATAAAAAAGATATAACCCGTGCCGGTTGGTAAACTTACCTCAAGGAGGGACAGATATTACGGCAGAGGGGTGATCGAGGGATGTGGTGCGATTGGGGCCGATCCAATATCCTGACATGTGGGGTCGAGGCAACTTATGACATGTGGAGCCGCGTGATACCATGACACGTGATCCTGGTATGTGGGGCCGGGGCAACTTATGATAGGTGGGGCCAAGGCAACTTATTACAGGTCGGGCTGAGGCAGCTTATGACAGGTGGGCCGGCGTAGCATATGACAGGTCGGGGTATGTTCTCTCTAACATTTGTCAACGGCCGACCCTCCACAGCCCCGAGCACCTTCCCCCCACATCCCACAGAGCAGCCATGGCCGCAGCTTGCCCGCATCGCCGGATCTGATTCCTGCGCCGTCCAAAGGACGGCGGCGGTGCACGTCTGCCAAGGCAGCAGCATTATTTCTCTGCCCGCATTGTCCCTCCAGGCCAACATACCGCACGCAGAGCTGCCGCCCCCCGACCATCTGGATTTGTTCTGCCGTCGAAGACAGCAACCGACGGTCACGCGGCATTTCTTAGTAAGCTCTCGGATCCTGATCCGCCTTATTCAAGCGCTTCGGAAGCCTTTCCCTTAATGTCATCTGAACCCCTAATTTCAGGGGCACCATCGCGTTCAATGTCTAGTCGCAGCGGGTACAACAACAAGGGTGGCGATTCGATCATGTCTTGGCCACGCTCACCTACACCAGATTCAGAGGAAGTTCAGGTTGTTAGCGCTCATGGCCTATCTGAATGATCCCTTGTTTGATTTATAGTGTTAATTGTGTTTTGGATGGATTATTATAGTTTAACAGGTAGGCTGATGATCCTTGGTATATTGCATACCAACATGAGTCAATCCAGTGGGGTAGAGAGATGATTGCATTGGAGGAGGCGGTGGCTAATTTGGGTGTTGAATTAGCGAGTAAAAACAGATTGATTGTTGAGCTGAAGCATACTATTGCGAAAGAATGGAGAATTGCACAGCTTGCTCACAACGATAAGTTGAAACCAGAGACAGATTTGGCCATATTTGATCATGTGGTAGAGGAGCTGCAAATGGATGGAGAGGAGAAAGTAAGAGTCATACAAGGACTTCAAATGAAGGCAGAGGAGAAAAACATATACACGGTGACACTTACCATAGTTATCATCTCTTTACTAGCTCTTTACTATGTAGTTAAAGTAAATTGAAATCATATAAGAGATCTCCAAATATGATGGGTTGTTGAGCAAGTTTGTACCCCTGGAATCTGGGCAAGATGTGACATGTTGTTAACCCCTTGGAATTTAGTCCACATGATATGCATCTTTGTTTGTAAAAGTTTGAGGCAAAAGATGTCATCTTTTTATTAGGCTATTTGATGAAATTTTTACAATGTTTGTGAAAATGTATTTGATGAAATATCCAATTTCAGTACAGATCACATGCTATTCGGTGTCTACAAATTGGAAATTTAAGGAATTGAAAACATCGTGGACTGTGAACTAGTCCACTTCAAATTAGCCTTGCATCTACATGTTTCTTACACCAGCATGTTCAAGACAGCAGCTTGACAAACAGAGCAAATAATGCTACTACTAAAACACATTACAGCACAAATTTCTCTCCCTCTAATTTCTTTTGCTTAACCATAAACTGGTTAATAGCAGCACAATTTTCAGCATCTTTCCTTAATAACACACTAGTAGAAAAACGACCTTACGTTCACCTCATTAGTCCCGGTTCGATTACGGCCCGGTACTAATGTGACCATTAGTCCCGGTTTCAATGGCTAGGGCGCGGGCATCATTAGTCCCGATTCGTGGTGTACCTATAGTCCCGGTTCGTGGTGGCAGGCTGGCGTCAGGCCGGGGCCCCACGAGCCCCTTTAGTCCCGGTTTGTGACACAAACCTGGACTATAGGTTAGACCCCTTTAGTCCCGGTTGGTGGCTCCAACCCGGACTAAAGAGGTTCTGCAATTTTCAAACTCTACCCCCCCCCCCCCCCCATCGCCTTTTCAGTTTTGAAAAAAAAACAAAAGAAAATAATAAAAACTTCAAAAATTAAAATCCTTTGAGATGTAGTTATGTTACTACATCTACTAGTTAGGAAAATTTAAAAACATAAATTTCGACATGTTTTGCAAAAAAGTGTTATGAAAAAGTAAAACGACTATAACTTTTGCATATGATGTCGAAAAAAAGTATAATATATCAAAATGTTCAGCACGAAAAGCCGGTTCCGATTTCGACAGCCGTCGGCCGTTTTGCAAATTTTAGAATCCTCAAATTCTGAAAGGAAAAAAAGTTATCCTCAAATTTAAGTTTTTTTTGAATTTTGGTCAAACTATGGTCAAACTACTTATTCAAGAAATATTAGTGTTAATAAATAATTATTGTTTTTTAGAATAATAGTTTCAAACTCAAACGGTGAAACGTGTGACTTCATGCTCAAGCTAAACTCCTAAGGGTTAATAGGATTGACAGCTTACTATTGTCAGGAAAACAACAAGTGCAAACTTGAAAACTAGGGGGAATAGAACTTGAAAGTTAAGCGTGCTCAGGCTGGAGTAGTGAGAGGATGGGTGACCGGCCGGGAAGTTAGACGAGTTGGAATGAGTGCTCCACACTTGAGCAGTGATGAGGGGTGATTAGAGATTAAATTGTCAAATAATTCAGAAATTTGAAAATCAGAAAAAAAAATTGAATTTTTTTCCAAAATAAATCAAAAAAAATTCAAATTTTTTCCTTTATTCCCGGTTGGTGTTACCAACCGGGACTAAAGGTCCCCCAGCCCCAGGCGCGGGCTCGTGCCATGTGGTGGGCCTTTGGTCCCGGGCCGTGTTGAACCGGGACTAAAGGGGGGGACCTTTAGTCCCCACCCTTTAGTACCGGTTGCAGAACCGGGACTAAAGGTCCTTACGAACCGGGACTAAAGCCCGTTTCTGCACTAGTGACACCTCAATTTGCATATCCTTCTTCTTGAGCAAATCTTCATTCCAAGCCTTCTTCTGCAGCAACTCTTGATTCCATGTTTTGTAGGCCTGTACTTCACTAAGAATTGCATCCTTTTCTCTTTTGAGCCGACGCACCATGTCACGCAAATCAATCAAGTGTTGCTTCAAGAACTTGGGAACTTCATCATCGAACCATTCGAAGAACTTGCAGCCACCAACCTATGATATTAACACAAATTAGAGCATGAATATATTTTTCAGTTTTGCCAAAAAAATGTTGGAAAATGAGAAGAAATAGGAAATCACCCGAACTCTTGTGCAGTTGAAATATCCCCACCCTGGGTTGGAATCGCTCCAAGAAATCCACCTGCAAGCCTTCTCATTGCACCAACAGGCTTTTGCTGGAGAATATTGCAGCGGCTTTTCTCTGTACGGTATCGGGGAAGAGAAGGAGGATTCGGCGTCGCTGCACCATGTAGTGTTGCTGACTCTAGAACTAGACATGTCATAGCTTTACGCAGACTTATGAAATTAAACAAAAATGCCAGTGGTCATAAAGTAGCTCATGGACTAGCTCAATGTGCAGTGGCATTGGTGATAATCTAGCTCAATGTGCAGTGGCATTGGCGTCGGATAAACTAGCTCATAAAACTAGCCATGTACTAAATGTAATCCCAAATACTCTAACGTTCTTACCTGCCCTGTCTGTGAGAGGTAGCAGCCAAGCCAGCACTACCGCAATGCCGAATCCAAGATCCACACCGCGCAGATCCGCACCCAACTGCACCGCGACCCCGCGCGACACCTCCCCAGATCTGTGCAGATCGGCACCGCGACCCCGCCCAGATCCGTGCAGACGACACTAGGCGGCGAGAAGGATGACCTCGACATGGTGGGACGTGCGTCGACGAGGTGTGGAGATAGAAAGGAGGAGAAAGACGTCGAACGCGCCGGAGACAAGCATCGTTGAGGTGGTGTGGTGCCTCCCTCTCTCCGAAACTGAGATTTAGGGTTCGGGAAGAGAGGCGGGAAGGGGGAAAATGTGGCGGCACGAGTGAGATTCAGTGACTTATCTGCAACTTGCTATCGGTCTATGACATGTGGCCCGGGCATCGGTTGGGCCCACCTGTCATAGAGACAAAAGACGGGTGTAGTAAGTCACCGTTTCTTCGTCCGTGGCGGCTGAGTGCGTCAGTTGGCCGGCGCCAACTTTTTTTATTATTTTCTATGTGCCAAAATAGCCCTTTTGTGAAAGAACTATAAAAAATAAGGTTGAAAATTGCTTCTTTCCAATTTTCACAAAAACTAGACAACATTGAAGGCCTAATGCCATTTTTTCATGAATTTCAAGGCTTTTATCATATATTCCATTAATTTAATGGATTTCTAGACATTAATCACATATGACACAGATTGGAACTACAAGTGTGTTGTAGTTTGGTAAAAAAATGGAAAAATCATTTTAAGCAATGACATTATGAATGTGGGCACTAGCCACAAAATAGAAGAAATACCCAACCCTGGTAATGAATAGCCACCTTTGCAAGTTTGACCCAAAAATGAAAAAGTCAAAAAAATGAAATCCTTTTGCATGGAGCCTTTGTTTAGGTAGTAGTATGTAGGAAAATGGAAGACTTGCGGTACCGCAAAATGATAAAATAAAACCTTCACAAATTGGCCTATCTCATATTAAGACCCATGGGTTTCAAGCCAGATGGCCATGTGATGGCCATATCCATGGCATAGTCAAAGATAACATGACCAAATTTTGATCAAACATGGGTATTACCATTGTGAACAATCATGTCAAAAGAAGATTTCAAGTTTTGTCATAAAAACTTTTTTATTTTCTATGTGCCAAAAGAGCCATTTTTGTGAAAGAACTGTCAAAAATAAGATTTAAAATTGCTTCCTTCTAATTTTCACACAAAGTAGACAACATTGGAGGCCTAATGCCATTTTTTCATGAATTTCAGAGCTTTTGTCATATATTTCATTGATTTAATGGATTTCTAGACATTAATCACAGATGACACAAATTTGAACTGCAAGTGTGTTGTAGTTTGGTCAAAAAAATGTAAAAATCATTTTAAGAAATGACATCATGAATGTGGTCACTAGCAACAAAAATAGAAGAAATGCCCAGCCTTGGTAATGAATAGCCACCTTTGCAAGTTTGACCCCATTTTGGAAAAATGGAAGAAGTAAAAAAAAATGAAATCCTGTTGCATGGAGCCTTTGTTTAGGTAGTAGTATGTAGGAAAAATGATAGCCTTGCGGTACCACAAAATGCTGAAAAAACCTTCATAAATTGGACTATCTCATATGAAGACCCATGGTTTTCAAGCCAGATGACCATGTGATGGCCATATCCATGGCATAGTCAAAGTTAACATGACCAAATTTTGATCAAACATGGGTATTACCATTGCGAAAAATCTTGCCAAAAGAAGTTTTCAAGTTTTTTTCATAATTTTTTTTCTATGTGCCAAAATAGCCCTTTTTGCGAAAGAACTGTCAAAAATAAGATTGAAAATTGCTTCTTTCCAATTTTCACACAAAGTAGACAACATTGGAGGCCTAATGCCATTTTTTCACGAATTTCAGAGCTTTTATCTTATATTCGATTGATTTAATGAATTTCTAGACATTAATCATAGATGACACAGATTTGAACTGCAAGTGTGTTGTAGTTTGGTCAAAAAAATATGGAAAAATCATTTTAAGCAATGACATTATGAATGTGGGCACTAACCACAAAAATAGAAGAAATGCCCACAAAAATAAAATAAATGCCCACAAAAATAGAAGAAAATCAAATTATTCCAACTCAAATTCAAATTCACAACATTACAAAGTTCACACTCAAGTTCACAACGTTACAAGGTTCACGCTCAAATTCACAACATTACAACTTTGAACCACAAATTCACATCATTTCAAAATTCAAACTCAAATCACATCATTTCAAAGTTCAAACTCAAATTCCAATCCTTTTCTGGCTCCTTGTGTTTCTCACTGGATTCACCACCTTGCTCCTTGTGTTCCTTGCTGGGCTATTGGGTGGCTTCACTGCCTTTGTTCTTTTGGTCTTCACAACAAGTTCTGGCAGTGGAGGTGGTGAGGGAGTACTTCCAGTAACAGAACATGTGATGGCCAATGGGCAAACAGCTTCAGGTGCCACAGGTTGAACTGCTCTTTCTTTGGCTTCTAAAGCTTCAAAACCTTCGAAAGCCATTCTTTGAAAGTCTTCATCGGATGTGGCTTCAAAAGTTGGTTCACCTTCAGTTGATGTCAAATCAACTTGTGCTCTGTTCCTTTTATTCCCTTTCTTTGTCTTTCTTTTATTCTTCTGTGTGCTTATCCTAGAGCTGTTCATAGAGAGACAAGATTGAATTCTATTTAAAAAATGAAAACAAATGCATAAAAGAGAAGGCACACATACCAAGCTATACTTGCAACAAATGATAGCTCAAGTGGCTGAAGTGGTGCTTCTTCTAGTTCTTCTAGTTGTTCTAGAACTGCTAGTTCTTCTACCTCTTCTGTAGTTGCTTCATGATCCTCTGCATTTTTAGTGCCCCATTGATCATCCTCTCCAAATGATGGGTCCACTGGATTGGTACAAATCCTAGCAATGTGCCCTAGTCCTCCACATCTTTTGCACTTGCGCCTCCTACATGTACCTCCCTTTGCACTTGCTCTTATCATGTTCTTCCTCGGCCTTCCTTGTGGTCTAACTAAAACTGGAGCATGAAGCTTAAAACCTAGATCTAGCATGGTCCATTGGTCTTTTCCCAACAATTCAGGCATGTTCTCCTTAAACTTCGCAATAGAGAAGTATTCAGACACATACTGATCAACCTCACCATCTTCACCCTTGATGAGTGTCATGAAAAACAGGGCATGTATGCATGGCTGCCCACGGATCTGCCATTGCCTACAGCTGCATGTCTTACTAGTTAAATCCACTGGATACCTCTATTCCCTGTTTCTAGTGTCAGTATATGTTACCTCAGCCTTGCATGTTGACCATCTAATGCATTTCATCCTCAATCCTCTTGCCCTGGCATGCAATGCCTTTATCACAGATGGGATTACGTCATGGCCAACATATTGTGTTTCTGCAATTCTTCTACGCAAAATCCATCTTTATCATGATTATCTGCCTAATCTTGTCAAATGCTTGCCACAACATAAGCCCTTTCACTGACATTATTTTTGAATTGAAACACTCGGCAAGGTTATTGGTCACATAGTCTACCATGCATATTTCATTGAATTTGCTTCTTAACAACACCTTTCCATGATGTGCTTCCATGTATTCCCGCACCGCAGAATTTTCAGCATACAAAACTCTCAAGTGGTGCACATGCTTCCTCAAGCTGTAAGTGTATGATGCTGGCCATAGGTTATCATCATACACTTTACCTCTGAATTTCCTTGTCAAATTAGTAGCTAGGTGTCTCATACATTCCCTATGCTCAACTCCATACTACATCTACAGTAGTCTCTAAACCCTTGCAAGCATCTGTGTGTATAGCCAATCCTGGTGGCTGCCCTATAATGTTGCGCAAATTCTTCAAAAACCACACCCAACTTTCCTATGACTCCATCTCCAACACACCATAAGCCACTGGGAAAAGCCAGTTGTGTGCATCAACTGCCCAAGCAGCTACTAGTTGTCCCCTAAATCTTCCATTTAAAGTTGTTGCATCCACAGCCAAATAAGGCCTGCAACCGTCCAGAAACCCGTGCCAGCAAGCCTTAAAACAAATAAAAGCCCTCCTGAAACATTCGTTCTCAAATGTCTTCCCCCTAAGTTTGTACTCAACGGTATGCTTGTCAAGCTCTACAACACTGCCCGGACTTGCCATCTCCACTTCAGCTTTGTAGGTGTACAACAAAGCAAAACTTTCATTCCATGGACCATTAATTCTGTCAAGAGCCATTTCCTTTGCATAAAAAATCCTCATGTACGGTATGGTCATCTTATACTTCTCAAAAAACAACTTGTGTAGTACTGTAGGACCAAGTGTTCGTGTGTCTTTCAACCAATTCATGATGGCATCTGCCACCCACCTAGTTTTTGCTAATTTTGTTGTTTGGGCCTTCCCCCTCAAGGTGGACAAGTGTGTGCATGTGGGTTCATTGACCTGAAATTCAATGAAACAAGTGTATCAAAGAAAAGGGATCAAGCATGACTAAAACTAATGTTGTGTGCAAAAATAGATACCTGAATAAATTTGCTTCTATGCATACGTGAGGCATGCAACCTACACATCTCATATGGGCAGTGAACCATCAACCTTCTGGGCTCACTCTTGTCAATCATAAAATCATTTTGAGTGAGAATGCAGTATGTAGTTAGTGCATTCTGACAGTCCATCATTGATTCGAATATTGTTCCTGGAGTAAGCTGTGGATTGTTCCTGTACCACTCAAGTGTTGGCATGTCCTCGCCATCGTATTTGTCTAGAACCAACATGTCAACGTTCTCCTCATTCTCTTCATCATCAGTGTCATCAAATCTAGCAGGGTCGGTTGGCTCCTCCGGGTATTCATCCTGCATTGTGTGTTGGCGGAATTTATCAACCAACTTAGGGTACATCCTCTCATCCATGGCATCATTTCAAGGCACTGGCTTGTCAGGCTGTGCATCATCTTCTACATCCACTGTAGCACTCGCCTGGCTTTCACTGCCAGTAGGTTTAGCTGGTCTGGACCTACGAGGAGTGCGGGGCCGCTCACTATTAGCAGAGTTATCACGTGCGACACCCTTTCCCTTTTCCCATTCTTTTGGTGGCTGGAGCACATCGATGTGAATTTTACCGAAACGGTTGCCAGCATTCAGACCAAAAAGTAATTCTAGATGTTCATCGCAAGTTAGTGGCACAAATTTTTGCTCACTACTATCAAAATATTTCAAATCAACAGCATCGGCTGGGCTCCAGGGATAATCAGAACAGAGGGAATTGCACAAATCTTTGAACAAAATAATTGATTCTACCAACTTTGGATAGCAAAATCCAGACAAAACATGTGCTTTCATACCTCGCAGGATGCTAGTTTCCATTATAACTACAAGCCGAAAGGCAAGTGCTGGATCAATCCTACAGTTAGGCACACAATAATTCAATCAGGTAGGCAACAACTCACATGCCCATTGGTCAAATGCTAGGCATATTTTCGAGTTAGATCACACATCACAAGGGGTTTGAGGCTTACCCAACTGGAATCCATGAGTTCTCTGCTGCTCCAGGTTCGACCCAATCCTCCCCACGGTCGATGGGATGGAGGCTGGTGTCCCTCGACATTGCCCAAGCCTATGCAGCTCAAGCTGCTGCCGCAGGTCCACACTACTAGGGAAAACCCTATTAGCAGCGCGGGGTAAAGGCCTAGCAGTAGAGCGGGGCCCCGCAATACTGCTAGCGCGCTGCAGCTAACTTTTAGCAATAGCGCGGGGGCTTACCCCACGCTACTGCTACTTCTGGTAGGAGTAGCACTGGTCAACCCCGCGCTACTGCTATTTACCTGTAACGTTTGCCAGTACCCATCGCTGATACAAACTTTATGTAGCAGCAGCGCTGGACTCGCGCTGCTGCTATGCTATTACCCGGTGCTACTACTACTTTTTCTCTTTTTTTTCCTTCTATCTACACATACATGATATTCATACAGGTTTTATACAGTACACATACACATACAATGAAACTATATGAGACAATAATCATCGTAGTGCTCCAACATAGTCACATCATCGTCATCATCATCATCATCATAATGATCCAACATACACATACACATGTTCACCATCATCATCGTCATCATAATCATCATAGTGCTCAAACATACACATGTTTCATCATCGACCTAAACTATGATATGATCACATACAAGAGAAGAGCGATCACTATGAGCAAGAGCGGGATTATGCAGTAGTTCTTGAGCCGGTTCTGATTCCTCCCTTGTGCTAGCGTGAACCTCAAGTAACTAGCTTCCGCTTGGCCTCTACTTTGAAACCCTTTGTGGCTGCTGCCCGGGAAGCGGTCGACTTGGGCCTGACACTCTGGCCACTCGTCGTGCACTCTTGGAACCCTCCCTATGTACACGGCATAGCACTTCTCCACCATCGATGATCTATATCCCTGACAAAGATGCATCGTCATCAGGCGAATTCATCAATAATATGCAACATAATATACTTGAGCAACACGAAGAGAAAGAGTTAGCAAATAGAAGCAACATATAGTAAACATAATTAACGAAGTTCATCGTACCCAAACTAATTAACTAGAGTGCTACGCAAGTTCAGGAGGACCGTTTACATCACAACAACTCGTCGTACAGAAATTCAAAGTTTCGTCCTACAGAAAGTACTAATTCAACGGACACATGCATCATCATTGTCATCGTCAATCACTACAGGTTCCATCCGTCCATATCCGGGAGGATGCACCCTAGCTTCGTGAAAGGCGTCATGTCCTTACGTTGTAGGCCTATACGAGTTCGAACGTCTTTCATGATGATCTTCGCAATCTCCTGCTAGATGAGATAGAAGTCATTTCTGAGTTGTCATCCGGTTCGGCTCCTAAGGCTTTGGCCCATTTGCGGATATGGTCATAGGTTGTAGATGGCATGCGAAGTTTTTGGCGATCCCTTCTGAACTCCAGCATGTGATGGATGACATAGAATCCATCCTTCCTACTTGTTGTCGGTTGCTGGATGCACCAGAAGTCAGTTTTATGGCCGAAACCTACACGCCCTTCTGTTGTTTCTTGACCATGTGGCCACCCCTCATGTCGTAGCCTAGGAGAGCATGATCCAGAACACTCATTATGTGTGTGTAGTCCTTCTTCTCCTCGTTTTTGGACGAGTCCAAATATAGAGCATGGGAGACTTGCGGGTTAAGAACAATAAGGACGGCGCGCCCCTCGCTGCTCAAAATAAATATACCTCAAATGAGCCTCCATACGTGCAGAAGAATGATTGAAATGTACGAAAGTATGTGTTATAGCGGCTATCCGGGAATAACTTACAAGGGATGATAAGGCAGGAGAATCGTTTCCTTGTCCTTATTCATTACCATGAAGTCTTCGATGTACTTCATCGCAGCTTGACGTTCCACGTCGCTGTTTCCCAATATGCCCTGATGCATGTAGTAGGGGTCCGCTACAGCGATATGCGAGATTTGCTCTTTCCTGATGACGTAGTTCATATGTAGCGCATACAGGCGGACGAACATAAAATCGAGCCGCCTCATGAGGTACATCTCGAAGATGTGATCAAACAGCAGGAAGAATAGGTCTGCGGGGCATGTCTGGATGTAGCAACTGCCACTCGGCACATGAACCGCGTAAAGTGGGTATCCTAGATCCTTCGAGCGGAGAACGCTATTCTCTGTCGACGGCACATGGTCATGCAGTCTCCTAAGATCCCTTGTTATGGCCTGGAGCATATTCGGTGGTAGCATCGGCTTGCCTGTGACATGGAGCAATGGCGCACCTATGATCGGTACACTATCCACCGCAACACTGGTCGCCGGATGCGGCTGGCTGCTAGAAGCAGCTTTGGTAGCTTTGGCGGCAGTAGAGCCTTTCTTCGGTGGTCTCTTCCTCTACTTCTTCTTGTGTTCAGGTAGTGAGCCTATCAGACCCTCCTTGACCACCGCCCCCAGTGTGGTCGGGCTTAGCATTGCACGACGCTCAGCTTGTTGACCCTGGGTTGAGGTGGCATCTGGAGGCATGTCCTGGGAGGATTGCATGAACAGAGACTTCTTACACTCAACCCGAAGACATTCCTTCTCTGGTACAGCATCATGCATCTCAGCATCCTGATCTAAATGCTCATCAAGGTGGTCATAGCCTGAGTCATATGGCGGACTCAACATTCCTCCGTCGTCATAGCCAGTATTGATGTACCGGAGAGGGTCATCCTCCTCCATGTCATCCTCCATATCTTCATCCTCGGGGGCGACGTGATCAGCCACCATAACAGTTGGACCCCCTTCTTCGTGTCGTCCGCTCTCACCCAGCACGACAGACGGTGGTAATTTCGTAGCTGGGGTGGTCATACCTTGCATCGATGTTGCCATTGGTGTGCTCTCGGCCGCCTCCACACGAAGAAGATTCTTCGGACACAGCATCGGCCAATTCTTGCATTATCCCAACTGCACCGGGCTCTCGTCGTCCTCTCCCCTGGTTCATAGCGGAGGAGCCAAACCCTCATAGCCCGCTTTCACACTCACCACGGAAACCCTGAAGACGTTATCGGGCATCTGCCGGCCATGGAACAAGCGCTTCTTGGGCTTCATTGTCGTACCCTTTCCCACATCCACCAACTGGCCATTGATGTGGAAGAGTAGGGTGCATGGATTTGAATCGACCTGCGAAGACATGTGTGCAGCGTCAGAGATCCGAAAGGCAAAGGAAACGAAAGATTAGATATGTTGATGAGGGTGCGATGCGTAATTACCGTGAGGGCGTCGAGCTGAGCTAATGTTGAAGCCACGCCGAGCATGCCAGAGACGGAGGACGGGCTACTATGAGCAGGTGCGGTTGCGAGAGCAGGTGCGGCTGCTTTGTTCACCGAGTTGCTCCCGATGAAGCTTGGAAGGGGAAAATCCTTTGCCATTGCAGTTAAATTTTCCTTCACCCAGTTGACAATAGCCGAAATCAAGGAAGTAAACGCAGCTGCTAAATCATTTCTACAGGCAGATACCGCTGCCTGGACTACCTCAGCTTTGGCCTCTTCTTTGGTCTCGGATGTGGCTTTCTCGATGGCCTGCGCCGCCTTCTCCTGGATATACACTTCGCTCAACTTCCTTCTCTGCCAACGTGTCTGCTTGTCCTCCTGGTAGTAGTACGTCCACGTGGCACCGGACTACACATCCATACTACGGCCACTGGTTCACCGGGTGACGGTGTCCTGGATTAGTGGGTGCTAACCTAAGCCAGGCCGTCTCCTCGGTTGGGCCGATGGGCCCTCGTACGTGATCAAGATGAACTCCGGAGGCCCTACACAGGAAGCATGATCAAGACTGTCTCTACCAAAGATGTGACTTATACTCCAAGATCTCTCCTGCCGCCTCTCTCCTAGATACCGACATTGTAACCCATGATACCCTTCCTAACATGTATATAAGCCATAGGGTTTAGCCCATGGGGGGGACATCAACACAAGATCGCTCACCTAGCCTTAGAAGTTGGACACACATTACGATCTCGAGGTAGCTCAACTTTGTATTCGATACATCTCCATATTAATATAAACATAAGCAGGACGTAGGGTTTTACCTCCATCAAGAGGGCCCGAACCTGGGTAAACATCGTCTCCCTTGTCCTTGTTACCATTGATCCGAGATCCACAGCTCGGGACCCCTTACCCCAAGGTCTACCGGTTTCTACACCGACACTGGTGCTTTCATTGAGAGTTCCGTTGTGCGATCGCCAAAAGGATTGATGGGATCACCGGTCAATGGCCTCAAGCCCATGGAGCATGTCTCCATGTTTGAAGCTTTGGTCACAGAGATGCTGCCACGTAATGTGGAAGCGAACCATGACCCCTCTTTGGTTCCAACAAGGGATCCCCTTACGGACGAAGGGCTAAGATACTTCTTGGAGAGTGGATCGGACAACACCTACCGGCGACCGACCTCCAGATCAACTCGGCTAAACCGATAATCGAGGATCCGGCGTCAAGTGAGAATAATGAGGTCTTGAGCCCGCGGTCTTTAGAGATCGGAACTGGTCCACTCACCTCCTATATAGAATATCGCCCCGATAACTCCAGCCCCCGATGAGCCGATCAAACGATACTGGGCCAGATTCCTGTCCGTCAAGAACAAGATACTGGATTACCAAGACTCTGACATAATTGCCACCTTCGGGCGCGGATGCAAGGATAAAGGCGTCTCGAACGTCCTCGCTCATCATTGCGTCTGAACTCTCCCTGAATTAACCAACCTGGTAGCACGATTTTGTGCCATCGAAGATGCCTGGTGGACCGAGGAAAACACGGACTCGATCTGTGAAGACTACCCGGAACGCGACCAGTCGGCACTTCCGTGCGGAAATCGCAAACGAAAAACTACGGGCGATCGACCCCGGAAGAAGAAGAAGACCTCCGGTCGCCCCGGAACTGCTCTGGACGGCTTCCTGGATAAACCATGCCCGATCCACGCCGTATTGATTAACTCCTGCCCGACTCACAGCCTTCGTGACTGTTGGGTGTTGAGGCAGGTGGCCAAAGGGGGACCCGCCCTCCTCGCGGGCACCTCCAGCCACCTTGAATAGACCTCGAAAGAAGATGAGGTTCTAATGATTTGTGATACCTTTACGTATAACAACCAGCGCAAATGGGCCTTGCGGGCAATTAATTCCGTCCGGCAAGTACCACCTCGGGGCGCGTGGATAGACACGCCGATCACCTTCAACCACCATGATCAGCCGAAATCGGCCCTAGATAGGTGTCCCGCCGCGCTAGTCCTCAACCCCATCGTGGACCACTGCCGCCTCCATAGAGTCCTTATGGATGGAGGCAGCAGCCTGAATCTAATATACGAGGACACTCTGGTAAAAATGCACATCGATAAATCGCGCATAGAGCAGAGCACCACCACCTTCAAAGCAATAGTCCCTGGACAAGAGGCACGCTGTAGTGGAAAGATAACCCTGGACGTAGTCTTCGGGACTCCGGATAATTATCGCTCCAAGGAAATTACGTTCCACATTGCTCCTTTCAAGAGCGGATACCACGCCATCCTCGGATGAGACGCCTTTTCAAGATTTCAAGCGGTGCCGCACTACGGCTACATGAAGCTCAAGATGCCAGGCCTGAAAGGGATAATTACTATCTCAGGCGATCCCGACAGGGCACTCAAAGCCGATAATAAAATGGCGTCCCTCGCCCTCGAGACTCTGGCCAAGGCCTTCGCAGCCGAGGAGCTGACCACGCTGCGCGCCGAGGTTGACCAAGATGATCTCGTTCTCGACAAAAGATCAAAGCCTACTTCTTTCAAACCGGCCGACGAGATAGTCAAATTCTAGGTTCACCCCACGGACACTGCTAAAACTGCGTCCATAGGGGCTAACCTCGACCCAGAGGTCGCCAAAGCTCTACGCATTTTCCTCAAGGAAAACTGGGACATATTCGCCTGGCACCCCTCCGATATGCCAGGGATACCCCGTAGGCTTGCAAAGCATAGCCTAAACATACTAACGGGCTATAAGCCTGTTAAACAAACACTTCGGTGTTTTTCCGAGCCCAAGCATCAAGCAATGGGCGAGGAACTAGCAAAGCTTCTAGAGGCAGGATTCATCAGGGACATAAAACACCCTGACTAGCTAGCCAATTTGGTCATGGTACCAAAAAAGGACAGGTCCTGGCAGTTGTGTGTCGATTTCAAAGACCTCAGTAAAGCTTGCCCCAAAGACCCCTTCCCCTTACCCCGTATCGACCAAATTATGGACGCCACCGTAGGCCATGATGCACTGTGCTTCCTAGACGCCTACTCAGGATATCATCAAATAAAGATGAAGGAATCTGACCAGGCAGCAATGGCATTCATCACGCCCTACGGGCCATTTTGCTTCAACACGATGCCTTTCGGACTAAAGAACGTTGGCGCTATGTACCAGCGTATGATTCAAACATGCCTAAAAAAACACATCAGAAAGACTATTGAGGCCTACGTAGACGATGTAGTTGTCAAAACTAAACACGTCAACCAGTTGGTGGACAACCTTCGTGATACATTTGCTAGCCTACGGGAATATCAAATAAAACTTAATCCAGAGAAATGAGTTTTCGGAGTCCCAGCTGGCAAACTCCTCGGTTTCGCCATATCTGGCCGAGGAATTGAAGCCAATCCGGCTAAAATTCATGCCTTGGATTGTTTGGAGAATCCAATAGAGCTCAAGCATGTACAGAAACTGGCAGGTTGCGTAGAGCCGCTTCATATCACGAATGAGAGATAAAGCCTTACCCTTGTACAAGCTGTTAAGGCAAACCAAAACATTCAAATGGACTAAGGAGGCCGCGGCGGCCCTGGAAGACATCAAGGCCCTCCTCGCTACCAATCCCATCCTGGCAACGCCAGGTGTCTGCGAACCAATGCTACTGTACATCTCGGCCATAAACCAGGTGGTTAGCGCAGTCCTCGTGGTTGAATGAGACAGGGAAGTTCACAAATTCCAGGTCCAGAGGCCCATGTATTACGTATCCGAGGTCTTGACTCCATGCAAGTCACGCTACCCTCACTACCAAAAGATAGCCTACGCAGCCTTCATGGCGTCACAAAAACTCCGACACTACTTTCAAGAATGTTCGGTGACCATGGCATCTGACGTCCCGCTAAATGACATAATCAATAATCAGGATGCGACAGGGCGCATCGCTAAATGGGCCATAGAGCTCCTACCTTTTGAAATCATCTACAAACCACGCCGGGCCATTCAATCCCAGGTGCTAGCGGACTTCGTAGCCGAATGGACCGAAGCCGAACTCCCCCGTGAGTACAGTACTTACTCGCATTGGACAATGTATTTCGATGGCTCCAAAATGTTCACCGGCCTAGGGGCTGGAGTGGTGCTCACGTCACCCATGGGAGATAACATTAGGTACGTGCTACAAATCATGTACATGGACTCCAACAATGCGGCTGAATACGAAGCCCTCCTACACGGACTCCGGATAGCAGTCTCCATGGGTGTCAAACACCTGGAAGTCCGAGGTGATTCTAACCTTGCCATCTCACAAATCAACGACGAGTTTGGCACCAAAGACCCGAAGATGACAGCTTACCAGAACACCGTCATAAAGATCTTGGCCAGGTTCGAGGGGTTGGAGTTTCACCATGTACCCCGAGATAGCAACCAGGCCGCAGATGTAGTCGCCCGACTGGGCGTGAAGCGGGATAAGTTTCCCGAAAACACCTTCCTCGAATAGCTTTTCAAGCCATATGTAGTTTGGCAAGACAGCAAAGGAACGTCGGAATCAACCGACGTCGGGCAACAAGCCCCGCCCGAAGAAGATGAGGGCATCATAGGTGGGTCAATGATCCGGAAGACTACTTCAGTGCATGAAGTCATGGCAGTCATCGCACCATGGACCGAGCCGCTCCTCGCATACCTGCTCCAAAAAGAGCTCCCCGATAACCAAACCGACTCCCACCGGATGGTAAGGCAGTCTAAAGCTTACAAAGTTCATGAAGGGGAACTTTATAAAATGAGCACAACGGGAGTCCTCCAGAGATGCATATCCGAGGAAGAAGGAAAACTCCTACCTCAGGAGATACACTCCGGCATGAGCGGACATCACGCCGCTGCTCGGACCTTGGTCAGCAAGGCTTTCCGAGCCGGTTTCTATTGGCCAACTGTAGGCGCCGATGCCTTGACGTTAGTACAACGTTGCCAAGGCAGCCAGGTATTCGCTAAGCAGAGCCACATGCCCCCCATGGCCCTTCGCACCATCCCCATCACTTGGCCTTTTGCGGTCTGGGGGCTCGATATGGTCGGGCGACTCAAGGGTGGATCAAACAAAAATAAATACCTCCTCGTAATGATAGATAAATTTACCAAGTGGATCAAAGCAAAGCCAGTCACCTCGGCCGAAGCCATCTAGGTAATCAGACTTATCTCGGGGGTAGTACATCGTTATGGTGTCCCCCACAGTCTGATTACAGATAATGGAACCAACTTCACGGCCAAAGAGGTCAAGGCATGGTGTAAAAAAATGGGCATTAAGCTCGACTACGCGTCCGTCTACTACCCACAGTCTAATGGGCAGGTGGAGCGAGCCAATGGATTAATCCTAAGCGGCATTAAGCCAAGGTTAGTTTGCTCCCTTAAAAAAGCCGACTATAAATGGGTCGAGGAACTTGATTCCATACTATGGGGCTTGCGCACAACACCAAACAGGTCCACAAGATACACCCCTTTTTTATGGTGTATGGCGCCGAGGCGGTCCTCCCCTGCGATATCATACACGACGCACCTTGGGTGAGCATGTATGAGGAGCTAGAGGCCGAGCTTGATCGGCAAGATGCCCTAGACGCTCTCGAAGAAAAGCGCAACGTCGCATGGGCAAGGTCAGCTATTTATCAGCAGCAGGCCCGACGCTACCATGGCCGAGAATTTTGTGCCAAAGAATTCAACGTCGGGGATCTCGTAATGAGGCTACACCCCGAAAAGCAAAAGCAAAAACTCTCCCCTAGATGGGATGGGCCGTTCATCATTGACCAAGTACTCACCGGAGGAGCCTATCGAATCCGAGATTCGAAGGACGGCCGATTGGAGCCCCATCCCTGGAACGCGGCGCTACTCCGACGCTTCTATGCTTGACACCACGCACACGGTCCGTGTAAATAGCTTGTACATTTTCTTTAAACTTAATCTTTTACTCATTATTTATTTTCCAACCTCGGAACGTTACTCAATAACCCCGAGGACAATATAGTTTGTTCTTTTCAAAACAAGAGCTATTCCACCTCTTATGTACTATCCTCTTTCGAGCCACCATATGCATCGATTCGCTTTAAGATTTGACGAAGCTGGGTTGCCCGGCTCCTGTGCTTGCCCCTTACGTTACCAATATTTCGGCTAGGGGGTAAAGGGAGCACCGTTGTGATTGTTACTCCCGGGTCAACAGGTGTAGTACCTCAGACGGACAAAGCCGAAAGCTAGCGTTCTTACAATGCGAATCGGTCGGCCATGACATAGGACTAATGTGGCAGGAGTCTTTTCAAACCCCGACCAAGGGCTTTACCCCCGAGGTCATCCGTCTTCAGACAGACGTGTTCGACACAGTGACCCGAGGAAAGGAACTGTTGGGAGAACTGTTTTCCTCGGAAGATGTTTCTTACGTTAAATATTAATATAACATAACTTTCCGTTACCCTCTTGTCTTTTGAGCCGCGTAGCCCGATTGCCTTGTCACCAGAAGTACCTGGTCTGATAACCTCGGCCAATAATATGGGACACTCCTCTGAGTTTATCCGAGGAGGCGGAAGCCGAAGGCTGGCTGACAGAGTATGGACAAAACTGACATAAAATACTTCGGTACATAAAGTCATACAACGTTTTCACGCGCGGTCTAGCCCATCTATTAGTGTGTCCAGTGCACAATCCTTCTGTGAGAATCGCGCAGCAGGCATTACACTATCATATGCCTGACTAGCGGGAATTTCCTTCCCATCAGACCCCATGGGTCCCACCTCCGCTAATTCTGTCGTCTTCAGACCGGTGTAGTGGGTCTTCACCATGGCCAGGCCTCCCTCACACCTTCTCGGCAAGCTGATACTTTCCGAGCCTGGATCCGGCGCTGAGCTCTCTTAAGCTATTTGGCTAGCACGGCAATATCCTCGGGGACCGGCACCACCTCAGGCCATAAAGCCTGGTGCACATCCTTCATTGCTTTCCGTGCCCTTTCATGCACCTCGGATAGGTGAACGGCCATGTCTTCGGACATCGGACCCCGAGATCCCGGAGGAAGGCCAGACAAAGAAGCTGCCAAACAAAATAACATTCGCATGACAAATCACCTCGGCCAAGTTACATGACAGGCATTCCTCGAGATTTATAAACTTACCATATATCATGTCGTCCGTTTGCCGATTCTTTGCTTCCACAACAGTGTGGCAAGCTTTTAAGCTCTCAATCTCCTAGGCCTGGTGGGCGTTCTCAGCCCTAAGCACATTCACGCGGTCCACTCTTTGAGTAGCCACGTGCTGGTTTGCCTGACGTTGCTCTTCAGCATACGCCAGATCCTCGCGAGCTTGCTTCAGGTTTCTTTCAAGATGGCCTAGGGCTTCCACTACTACAAGGGATTCTGGCGTCAACTCTATTTTTCATTGGTATTATCCAATTTAAGCACAAAGCACTTACCGTGCGCCTCTCTGGTGAATTTCTTCACCTGTTCAACCTCGGACAAAGCCGCGTCAAGCTGCACCTTTGTTTGGGCCAACGCCGAGGTCAATTGCTCGTTCTTCAAGCGAGCTTCCTGTTCATGACAGTGGCTGATGGTTAGTATTTAAGTCTTGATTCGACCCCAGGGACTCATACCAACCTTAGGGGCTACTACCATACTTGGTAGTTATATTTGTCTTTAAAACTTACTCGCCGCCCCCGTGACAAGACATCCAGCGTTTCATCAAAGGCACCTCGGGTTGCCCCGAGGTATCCATCCACCATGCTGAGAGCACCGAACTCCTTGTCCGAGAAAGCCGGATTGTTTAGAGAAGCTTTTCGCCGGTGATAAATCATGGTGCATTGCATCTCGAACGGAGTGGCCGATGTCACCGAGTCCTCGGGCGGGCAGCTCCGAGGTTAACTCCCACGAGATTTCGGGCATCTGTTTCCTTGGGCGGGGTCGTGGCTCCCTTGGCCTCCAGATGGGCTGTGGTGGATGAAGGTTGTGTGTAAATAACTGGGGAGGTTAAAATCCGAAGTATCTTTGCAGCAACATAGATCAAAGTATTACCCGGTGACGAAGGGGGCACTTTTGCCTGCCCCCATGACCTCGGCTTGAACTTCTTGTGCTTCTGGCGGAACCCTTTCCAGTGGAGCCGTTTCTCTGTGTAGGCGTCGGAAGCGCCGCCCCTTTGGAGGACAAGTCAGATGGCTGGCGGCTGGAGAACGAGGGACTCTCTTTCGTTTAGAGGAAGGGAGTGTTACCGATGAGGCTGGCCTCGTCCCCCGGCGTGTCAGGGATGACCGCTACCTTTGAGCCGTCAAGGCTCTCCAGGAAGAAACTCCTCCCCTCGTAAATAAGGCCCAGGTCTTTGTCCTCATTGTAAAGAGGGTCTTCCGCGTGGCAGTGCAGCTCTGGCTCAGGGACCGGACTGCTCACACCCTCGAGCAAACACCTCCACCTCTGTTCAAGGGCCGATGTGTAGCGGGTTAATGTTAAAGCTCCCGAGGTAAACAAAAGAACTCAGAAGGGAGACTTACTATGTCAGAAGGATTGTAGTACAATAGCCCGTCTTGGAACCGACGCTTAGTGAACTCTTCCGCGGATCCGTGATACATGCTGGCTAGAATGGCTCCAAGGGTCATTTGGTCCATAAAAGCCCCCTTGATGGATCGGGAGGCGTCATCGGACCCATTATACTCGCACAATAAGTGCTGACGCTGCCGGAGGGGTTGGACTCTTTGGTCTAGGGCCACCGCCATCACGTCAATGATGGTGAGGCCAGCGCTCGACAGTAGCTTCACTTTGGCCGCTAGACTGGTCATGACTTCATTTTCCTCTTGCGCCAAACTCTGCGGCCTCCAGCTATAGCATTTCCTCGGTAGATCTAATGAGAAGGGCGGGAGGCCTGGCCCTGCTGGCTCATACAGCGAGACGTTGTTAATATAGAACCACTCGAAAGGCCAGTAATCGGCATCCTCCCGAGGTGTTCCCGCTGGATAGCCAGTCTTGTCGACTCGGCAGACTTCGGCCCCTCCAACCACGAATAGCTTGTCGGTCGAGGAGCGGGGAATGATACAGAAGTACTTTCGCCATAATCCAAAGTGTGCCTGATAGCCGAGGTGTAGCTCGCAGAGCACGACGAACTCCGCGATGTGCAATATCGAATTCGGGGAGAGATGGTGTAACTGCAACCCGTAAAACTCTAGCAAGCCTCAGAGGAAAGGCTGGATTGGAAACCCGAAGCCGCGGAGGAGGAAAGGCATGAAGCATACCCGCTTGTCTCCTTGTGGCAGAGGGTAATTCTCAGCGTGGGCTTGACCGTCGATGGACGTTAGTCCGGGATGGGTAGGGGCCAGATCCGCGTCTGGCAGGTAGCCTTGCATCACCAAACGCTCTAATTGAAGGCGCACAACGGAGCAGCTCCCCCAGTCCCCTCTATTAGGACCGTGAGGACGCTTTGACTATCCTTCACCACTCGCCATTGTTCGGGCTCTTGAGCTTGGGCTGGAAAAGGGGGGATTTTTTGCTGCGGTTGCCGATGCGTATTGCCACTCTCGAGGGCTACGCGTTTATTAAGTAAGGACAGAAGGGGCTGACGCTTCGACGTTTTTTCCATAAATGGGCCCAATTCCCTAGATGACATGATTCTCAAAATCTGAAACTGGGCCGCAACGGAATTTTAGGTGTTGGCTGTGGTCTTTAAGTTTGGTCGAGAATAAAGCACGGGAACTTGTCTATCGAGCCAAGACTCCGGAAGTTGGAGGGCGTCGACTTCGGCATCAAAGACCAGTTCAGGGGCTATTGACGGCGTCCTGGATTAGGGGGTGCTAACCTAAGCCAGCCCGTCTCCTCGGTTGGGCCGATGGGCCCTCGTACGTGATCAAGATGAACTCCGGAGGCCGTACACAGGAAGCGTGATCAAGACTGTCTCTACCGAAGACTTGATGTATACTCCAAGATCTCTCATGCCGCCTCTCTCCTAGATAGCAACTGTGTAACACTAGATACCCTTCCTGGCATGTATATAAGCCATAGGGTTTAGCCCGTAGGGGGGACATCAACAAAAGATAGCTCACCTAGCCTTAGAAGTTAGACACACATTACGATCTCGAGGTAGATCAACTCTGTATTCGATACATCTCCATTAATATAAACAGAAGAAGGGCGTAGGGTTTTACCTCCATCAAGAGGGCCCGAACCTGGGTAAACATCGACTCCCTTGTCCTTGTTACCATCGATCCAAGATCCACAGCTCGGGACCCCCTACCCCGAGGTCTGCCGGTTTCTACAGCGACCCCGGGTGTCCCTGCGTTATGTTAATGGCCCGGTTGAAAGGGGTGTCCCACTTGTACTTCATCGACGACTGAGATGACGAGTCGCTTTCTGATGAAAGCCTGTGGTGCTCTTTCTACAAAAGGAACATGAACAGTTTAAAAATGTGACTAGAACATAGTCGACTTGATCATAAGCTAAGGTGGTAAATTAATAATTACTAGTATTCTCATGAACTCCCTCGTCGGTGCGTCCATGTACCATTGCCTGGTTTTCTTGTCATACTTGTACCTACCCCTGATGAAGTCATGCTCCTGCGGCTCGGTGAAGTCCGCCAAGGGGCCTGGTAGCCCCTAACTTTCACGTTGCGCATCCTCCTTAGCCCACACGGGCCTCTTGCCCGTGTAACCACGGCTTCCGAGGCGATGGGTCCCGATGTTCCTGGCCTGAAGCTCCTTGAATCTATCCGACTAGGCCTTGGTTTCTTCGGCAGCGCAAGTCTCCTTGAATTTTTCGTAGTCTGCCTCTGTAATTGTCGGATTCTCTGCAAAGATCTTGGCATAGGATGAACCTTCTTCTTCAATCAATTTTTTCACCCTACCTTTCCAGGCACTCAATGCATTGCTGAACTTGTTAAGGGCTTTGTTGTTTATCTTTTCCATGTTATCATCTTTCCACGGCTCGACTTCGTCATTCCGGCCAGGGAATTGGAATCTCGCGTGCAACCAGGTTAGGACGAGGTGCTCCAATTGTGGTTTCTTCCTTATGTCTGTGTCGTTGATGTTGACGGTACCCCGTAGGATGCATCCTACTTGGTTGTCGTAGCACGCTGACACGTCCCGCGACATTACTGGCTCAAATTCGCTGGGGTGCACCTCCGTGACCACCAGTCTCCTGGTGCCGAGCTTATTTGGGCATCATGCCCTCTTCTTCTTCGTTTTAGTGGCTTGGGTACCATGTTCCATGGTCTGGTTACCACCATCTGTGCCGGTGTTGGTGCCGGTGTCGGCGCCACCACCACCCTCTGTCATGAGAAGGGGGCCCTGGAACCCTTGTTCTTCCTGACTAGCCAGAAAGTCAAGGAAATCGTTCGCATTATGTGTGGCGGCATGAGAACCTCCGGCTTCGTCGTTGTCGGCCATGTTTCCTAGGGTTCAATCTGCTCGTTTAATTCTAGAACTAATAAAATGAATAATGACATAAAAAATGGCCTATGTTTTGCTGGAATGTCATTTCATTCCCATTCCGGTAAATCCCGGCCACTAGATATGTCCTACTTTCCAGCACAAGTCATGCCGAAATTCACGGAAAATTTTGGCATGACCTTTGCTAAAAACAGGACATATCGAGCGCCTGAAATTTGCTAGAATGGAAATGAATCAACATTCCGGCAAAACATAGGCCACTCGGATCAGTTTCCCTGCAAAGATATAGTAGAAAGACACAAATGTGGCAATCTGTAGCACCACATACACATGAAACCACTTGCTTGGACATCCCACACATGATAGAAATGATACAAAGTGGCCATCGAGAGCAGTATAAGGTCTTCCAAATGATTCTCAAAATTGCTCATGTCCATACAGAGAATGCTATAGTGTGGGTTGGGATGCTCACTAGATGGCTGTCAAGGATGCGGGTGTCGTTGGTGATCTTGTGGGCGGCGTTGAGCGGCACGTCGGTGATCTACCCTGCATTCTCACATGAGCTAATATTTGGACCCAATGGCATGCTGCCACATAACAAAATTACTTTCTAACTTAGTAGTAAGTCATTTACTGAAAATTCATTTACTGATTTTTTTTTTCTAATACTCCATTAATCAAAACATTTAGTATATATACAATAACACACATAACAGAATTCTGCAAACCCTAGGGTTCATATACATTACACCTAGGTTTGATATGGCACCTAGGGTTCATATATATTACACCTAGGGTTCATATATATTTTCATATTAATATATATCAAAATGTTCATCGCAGAAAACAAAAATGTTCATATATATTTTTATACTACACTTGCTACTGAATTTTTTTGATAGTGTTTTAACTTAATTTTTCTGACAGTGTCTTAACTTAATTTTTTGACAGCCTGTTAATTTCTTGTGTTTTTTTTACATCACGGATAGACCCTAGAACCCTAGAACTTTTTTCTGCTAATAAAATTTCTGTCCTAATAAAAATTCCTACTGTCTACAATTTGATTCCTAGAAAAATCCACTAGCTGAATCTAGCTACGACACCATCTTCAGTAGTTCTAGGGTTTTAATAGTTCTAGGGTTGTGATGAGGTCAAGAACCTCCACCGAGGCAGAGAGAGAGAGAGAGAGGAAAAGGAGAGAGAGGAAGGGGTGCCGGACTTGTAGTGGGGGAGATGGCGGTGGCGAGGTGTTTGCCCAAAATTCGCCAAAACGGAAATAAATTGACATTTCGGCAAAACATAGGCTACTCATGTCACGCACAATTCGGCAAATACACATAGGCAACTCATGCCATGCACAATTCGGTCATATCGCCCGATTCGGTCATATCGCACAATTTGGGCATATCGCACAATTTCATCATATATATCGCACAATTCGGTCATATCGCTAAGTTCGGTCATATCACACAAATTTCATTCTTGCACAACACTACTTTTTACTCACCTATCTCGATAGGGAGCACGGTGATGAGGCCTAGAGGGATCGAAGTGGACAAAGATAATTAATGCTCTCCTTCTTCATTAATGAGGGGAGGTAGATATATAGGTTACTTCATTAAATGAGTAGATCTACTTGGGAGGAGAGTTGAGTCTAATTAGTGGAGGCCTCATGGAGAGATGGGAAGAAGGCTAGGGAGAGAGAAAAGAAAACAAGTGAGAAGAAGAGAGGAAAGGGAAGCCATTAATGGAGATGGTGGAGGGGCAAAGGAGAGAGTGGGAGGAGGGGGAGAATGGAAGAGAGAAGAAAGCAAGTGCAAGAGGAAAGCTAGCTATGGGAGAAGGAAGGGGGGAGGGAGAGGGAGGGGGGAAAGGTGGCTGATATTTTGGCTGGTGCGCTTAGCAGTACCGCGGGGTAACATGCCCGCGCTACTGCTAGGCAACTACCTGTAGCGCGTGGTAGTAAGCCCGCGCTACTGGCAAGCGGGGCCCACAAGCTGGCTATACAAATAAATAGTAGCAGCGTCGTATGCCTACCCCACACTACTACTATAAGATTAGTTGCAGCGCGGGTTGCATACCCAACGCTGCTACTGGGGCCTGCCCCTGGGGTACCATGGGGACCACTTAGTAGTAGCACTGGGTTGCTTAGCCCGCGCTGCTACTAAGTGGTACCTATAGTACTGGGTTTTGCCCCGCGCTACTACTAGTTAACACTAGCGCGGTCTACCTACCCCACGCTACTGCTAAGCATCTACCTATAGGCTTTTCCCTAGTAGTGCCACCCTCCAGATCCCCTAGAGCCACTACAAGCCTGAGGCACGGAACACAGCGGATCAGTGCACCATGGGCGAGGGTTCCTGTCGATTGCAGGCTTGATTGGGCAATGGTGATGGGCTGGGTGGATAGTGGTGGGGGGCGTACGTGCGGTGCAGCCTTTCATCGGCCACCCAGCTGGCTATCGACGGATGGTGTGTAGGCGGACACGGCGGCGGTGGCGGTTATGTGGCGAATGGCTCAGGTACGGGCTGTTCGAAATGGGATGAGAGAGAGAGCCATCCACCTGACTAGGCCCCACCTGTAGTAAGTCGCCTCCACCCCACCTGTCAGTATATCACGCGGCCCCACTAGTCAGGAGGTACCCCTTAAAAACCTAGTAAGGACGTAACGGTCAAAGGCTTTGATCGGACGGCAGTGCAACGTTTGGGCTTTTGTGAGCAGGTGGTGGAGGGGGAGGGAAAAAGTGAGCATAGTTAGTTGCCTGGGGCAAAACTGAGCACAACTAAGGAACCAGGGGCACGAAAATAGAAATCATATATATATTTCTGCATGCGTCTTACTGTACCCTGTTCTTGTAGGAGAAGTGCTTAAAGCAGAAGAACAACTGCTCTCAGGTAAGATTCAATAGCTATGTTGCATACAACTTTGCTCTTGTATCACTGTAATTACTCATACCAACTAATTTTAAAATTGAAGGATACAGTCGAAACTCCAATGGCACAACAGGTATGTTTTAAATTGGTTTCTTTAACTGGTTGGTTGTTGTAACTTCTTACTCTATGTTGGTTACAATTTCAATTGTATAAACAACTATGTTCTCATATCATGCACATAACTAGGATCCAAACAGAGCCAACAGTGTTGTTAGTCATGCATGTATACCCGTGCTATCCATCTGTAATCTTGTGGTGTTGTGTAGTTTCACACACTTATATTCTGTCAATGTTGCTTTGTCTTAAGCAAATATGATTTGAATTGTGTCTCTATCTTCATTTGGCAATATAAAATGGGATGGAATAGACAATACAGTGACCATATTACATGGATATATGTTTGTTTCATGCTATTATTATGTACTACTTTGCATTAAAAGATATGTTGGTATAATCCTGTCCACCTTACTACTCAACTGGTTTACCAAAATGAGTTTCATATACTACATTCTAAACTTGTTATCTGTCTGCTTGTTCCTCTTTTAGAATGCTGATAGAATATTGGAGAAGAGTGCCCCATTATGCAATGGTAAAAGAAGTAATGCAAATAAGGTTCAAGATAGTGAGACAACCCTTTTGTTCTCCGACAAAACTGATAAATAAGATACCGAAAACTATCTTGAAGATAGTGAGACAACACCAAAGTCCTGTCTTGATGTAGTGTTCGAGTTACTAGCCACTACGGCTGGCACAAGCTCTTCGAACTTGTTTCACTACTAGGAAATACCTTATAGGTAGCAGCTTAACAGTAGCATGGGGTAAAAGCCCCACGCTGTTGTTAACTAGCAGCAGCGCGGGCTTAAAGCCAACGCTACAGGTAAGACTTAGTAGTAGCGCGGGCCAACGGCCCAAGCACTGCTGCTAAGTGGGCCACAAGGCCGCCCCCGGGTCTAGCCTTAGTTGCAGCGTGGGCTGGGTAACCCGCACTACAACTAATATGTTAGCTGTAGCGCTGGGTGCACGGCCCACGTTGCTACTAAAACTACACGTGGCCAAGTGGTGGGCCCAAATTAGCAGTAGTTCGGGGCGCCGGAAGTGCGCTACTGGTACTGACCTTAGCCGTAGCGTGGTTCGCCTGGCCCGCGCTACTGCTAAGCCCACCTTATCCTACCCCGCCCGACCTGTCGGTTTCCTCTCCCTCACCACACTCACTCTCACTCCATCTCTCTCGCGCAGCGCTCGGTCGCCGTCGCCAGCCGTCGCTCACCGTCGTCGCCCGCGCGCCACTGCCACCGAGGTAGCTCCCCCCTCCTCCTCCCTCCCTCCCTCCTCCCTGCTGCCTCCTCAATCAATACTTTCCTACCCCCTCCACCCTCCCTCCTTCCTCCCCCTCCTCCCTCCCTCCCTTCTATCTCTGTTCTTGTAGAATGTAGGTAATTTGAATGTAGGTTTTAGAATGTAGACATTGTAGAATGTAGGTTTTTTAATAGAATAATTGTTTTAGGTCATTTGAGTAAATGAGTTTTTTTTTACTATTTTAGGTGTTTTGAATACAATAGGAAATTTTAGGTTTTCTGAGTAGAAAGTTTAGTAATAGAAATTTTTAGTAAAACAATTTAGTAATAGAAATTTTTTAGGTATAGAAAATTATCAATATAGAACTGTATCGGAATGCCATATGGGAAATTTAGTAATAGAAAATTTTAGTAAGAAAATTTAGGTATGGAAATTTTTAGTAATTTTCTTTTTCAATATAGAAATTTATAGTAAGAAAATTTAGGTATGTAAATTTTTAGTAATGGACAATTTAATTATTTTTATGTCATTATCACTTTGTCATCAAAGAATGCTATATGAGATTTGATGATCTAAAATTTTCACTTGGTGGAATATGCAGGCTTTGTAGTGTCGCGTCTCCCTGGAGTGATCGTCGTCGGAGCTACCTCTACTTCCTCTACACCCGAATCGGTGAGCTAAAAGTCCACCTCCTCCTTCTCTACTCCTCGGTGTTGAATAGAGTAGAACTAGGGTATTTAGTTATGCTTCTTAACCAAATGAAATGTTCGGGTTATAAGATATATTGAAATGTTTTTCTCAATATTGAACCATTGAAATGCGATAAGCGCCAAGTTTGAATGCTCCTGTGTGAATGCTTATGATAATTGTTCCGGATATAATTTCAAGTTTAAACATCTTTGTATGTGTATGGACATCTTTGTATCGCAGGGAAAATCCGTGTGGCCTATGTTTTGCCGGAGTGTTGATTCATTTCCGTTCCAGCAAATTCCAGGCGCTCGATATGTCCTATTTTAGCGAAGGTCATGCCAGATTTTTCTGTGAATTTTAGCATGACTTGTGCTAGAATATATAGGAAATATTGAGTGCCCTGGATTTGCCGGAAAGAGAATTAAATGACATTTCGGGTTGACTTTAAGTTTGTCGGGGCTCCATACATGACAATCAAAAAATCAGTGAGGAAGAGTGTCCATCATATATGAGAGAAGAAGAATGCCGACTGTTGTCGTGGGGGTCGTTTCTCCTTCTTCTCCTTGTGCTACACCTTTGTTATGCACTAGGGGAAGGAGAAGTAGCGACCATCACCGACAGTCGAAAATGTCAGAGAGGGAGTGCCCACCATATACACCATGTGAGATGAGAGTTTTCAAGGAAAGAATCGACAGACCGACAGTCAACCCGTGATGAATAATAATGATCTGTGTGTTCAGTTCCTGTTAGTTGCCATCGAATTATAATCTTTGAATTTTGAACACAGGAAATGTCCGACGATGATAAGATCCCGGAGTGTGACTACTGCGAAGACGACCGGCGTATGTGTGACAGGATGCCTCATCTGCCAAACGGTAGGTGCTTCACCATCATGCTGAAGGAGACTTTCGATGTTTTTACGGTACGTAACGACGACAAGTATTTTTTCGTAATTACGCATGACTTGTGATTTTTGGCTTCAACGTGTAATTTTTAATTTTTTACAATTCAAATAGTTCATCCCATGTCATGCAAGACCGTATGTCTTGGAAAAGCTTGGTTTTGAAGATAGGGAGAGAACAGAGACGAAGAGTGCTCACCTTAGGACGAAGCATGGTTTCACTTTTTCGTTTAAGCTATTTAATGCACCAAATAGCTCGCATTTTGGTTACTCAACTTGGAGAGGACTTTGCAAGGCCTATGAATTTAAGGAGGATATGAAAATAACCTTCGATATTCGGCCCGAAGATCAAATTGACGATAATATCGACATTTGGGTGGATGTGGAGACGCTTCCAATCCTACCTCTTTGTGAGTTTGTCAAATAAATTTGTTAAATAATTTATATTGTTTATTTAAAAATCATTGACGGCTTATTTTCATTGACAGCTTATTTCCATTCTTCAAAAAATGTACAGAAGATAGTAGACAAAACCTACTACACAGATGGCTCTGAACTAAGTTACGAGGAGAAAGATCACCTTGTCTCATTTATTATTGATGTTGAGACTTTCAATAACAATTATGAAACTCCTCCACATTATGATCAATACGTGCCACTAGTGCACGTGTTGAACTACAGTAACATCCATGGAAATGGCATGGTAAGATTTTTTACTATTATGACACCAGTGCATCTTTTGCATATATTCTTCTAAAGCTAAACTACATTGCTAACTATGTTATTATTATGCTCTTCAACAGAAAATCCCGAAGGATTGTGTGCCTCAGCTTATGCATACGAAAGGTCGCATTGATGTTATTAGCTTACGGCCAAGTTGGCCTACGGGTCACCGCTGTTCATACAAGATTTCTCGAACAGATGAAGACCTCACAATCAAAGAATGGAAAAAAGTTATGAATAATCGTAGGGAGCTACTTGGAAGCAACATTGTGCGTAGCCCATGAATTGGAGACAGGATAATCTCCATTCTCCATAATGGAGAGTCAGGGGCTATGCTGTTTTATGCTATTTTACCTTAGAGAGGGTAGCAGGTCCTAGCTAGTACTCATGATCATGTGCTAAGAACAATTAACTAGGGTTGGTTATGACTATGATGACGAAGTTGTTATTATGATGATGATGATGAGTGATGTGCTACAATGATGAGTTGTTAGATGACTATGATGATGATGAGTATGACTTGTTATTATGATAATGATGATGAGTTATTATTATGATGATGATGCTGAGTTGTTATATCATTATGAGCATGATGAGCTATTATATCAGTGGGTGAAAGAAACGTGGATTAGATTCAAGTGGATGCAACATGGTGCAGATCCAAAGTACTACTAATCCAAACTTGGTCACTTTGATTAGTAGTACTTTGGATCGGCGCCATGTTGCCTCCACTTGAATCTAATCCACGTCTCTTTCACCCACTAATATAATAACTCATCATGATCATAGAATCATATGATGAGACTACTGTATAAAACATGTACAAATACAGCGCAAATACGCAAAAGAAAATAAAAAAAGGAAATTTTAGCAGTAGCGCTGGTTGGACACACGCTACTGCTAGCTAGTGATAGTAGTAACGCTGGTTGGACCAACGCTACTGCTAGGTTGGGTATCAGTAGCGCTGGCCGAACCCACGCTACTGCTAAACATTAGCTGTAGCGCCGTAGCAGTAGCGCCGGCCCCAGCGCTACTGCTATGCTTTCATCCAGCGCTACTACTAGGGTTTCTCCTAGTAGTGTTTCCTGAATGAGTTCGGCTTCTTGAGTCTCAAATACAAGATGAAATACATCGATCAGCTATGCTGCGACAAGAAGCCGAAAGACTGAGGAAGTCCCTGCATAATTTCTAGCGCAACAGCAAGCGTTGGAGGATTTTAGCGCCAAACAAGTGAAAGCTAATAAGCTTGCTAAGCTTATTGCCAGCATGATGGATACCCAGGATAACGTTTCTTAAGCTCTGGTGAAGTGGCTTCAGTTCTGGACTTATTTTGTTGCCGCATTTATTTGCACTGGTGGCCAACTTTGATGCCCAGTGTATGTAATATGCTTCTTTGTTGTTGCCTTTATTTGCACTGGTGGCAAACTTTGATGCCCAGCGGATGTAATCTGTGTAATAGCCGTAATAGCCTAGCGTAAATTGTTTGCTTATTTATTTTCTTATAGCCTTGTTTATTTATTTGCTTATTGTCATTGTAGTTTTATTTCCGCGGTATGCTAATGGTCGTAATAACTTTGGGCCACATACGGACCATTGTAACCATGGGCATCCTATGGGCCGTAGTAACCATGGGCCTCCTACGGATCGTAGGAACCATGGACCACACAAGGGTCATACTATTCAAGAGCCACATACGGGCCATAGTAACTATGTGCTGCAAAGAGGCTGAAACACAACATGGGCCACAAATAGGCCATATAACCTTGTACGACAAAAGGCCCAAATCGCAATATGGGCCATAGACGGGCTAAAAGCAGAACGTCCCCTTTATGGGCCCAGAACTTAGCGGGTCGTTAACATGCCGAATTACATCACACGCTTAATATTATCCACACGCATAATGGCCCCTTAATGGGCTAAATTGCATGACAAGCGAGAAACGGCCCAAGGATTATCGGGTCACTAATGGGACAAATATAACCATGGGCTGAATTTGGCCCAATAGCAGAACAGGTCGCTAATCGATCGAAAGTAATCAAGGGCCGGAAATGAGCCCAAGAAGTTATGGGCCCTTAACAGGCCGCAAGAAAACACGGGGCTGGAAACGGTCCAACCGGAGCATGGGCCATTAGTGGGTCCAATGCCATTTACTGTTCTGGATGGGCTAGAATTACCACAGGTCATTAAAGGGCCAAGAGATACAAAAGTCCACATATGGGTCGAAAGATGCCACGGGCCACAAATGGGCCGAAAGTACCAACGGGCTGGAACCATATTGGATGGCCCACATGCCCCTAATGGGTTGAATTCAGACAGGCCATAACGGCTCGTGCATACCCGCGCCGTAAATGGGTTAAATACAAACATGCCATTAATAAGCTTTCAATGGGCCGCCCCGCTAACTTTTGACCAAGTCAAGTGGGCCTTAAGCAGACTTTAGACTGGGTCAACCTTTTTAACTAAACGGGCCACTGTTGGGTCGTGCCATGTGTCACCGTTTCATTGATGTGTACCATCTGTTGGATGGGCGACACCTGTGGCAACGTAGAGCTCACGCGTGGTTCCATTGGCGAATAAGAATTTGACATGTGGGAAATCGTCATTGGTCAGGGCTGTTAATGGGTATGGGTATCGGATCCAAAACCCACACCCGATCGATTAACGGGGACCCGTTACGATGGCTGCCACGTATCTGTTACCTAGACAAAAATACTTTCATGACACGCCATTTATCATCACAGAAGTGGACACTTTCGTCATGATAAATGGATTATTGTCATGAAACATTTTCGCAATAACACAGGTATGAATATCTTGATTCTGTCATAAAATCGTCACAGATGGACTTGCGTGACAGAAAACGTGATCTACTGTGACAAACGTGTATCATCACGGATGTGTCCTTTTTTGTAGTATACGGAGGGATAGATCCCCTTTTGATTTGATGTGCTTCAAGAGGGAGCCGTCCACACATATTTATATCTATATTTATATTATACTATAATATTATATAGAGAGAGAGAGGCATTTTGGAGGCCGAGCTCCATGGATATATATCGCGCTATTCGTCACCCTGGGTGAGGAATAGTTATTCTTCACCCCCTCTCTATTTTGAGGTCAATGTACTGTATTTTTAGGTTTCGTAAATTTTGTCTTATTTCATACATAAAAAGAGAACGTAAGAAAATATATACTCGCCGTAAAAAATATTTTATGTTACGTAAAATTACGAACGAAAAACATAGTGTAAAACATACATAAGATGCGATATTTCTGGTCTTATAACCTATTTTTTTGTTTTCTTATATCAAATTTTACGTAGTGAATCAATATGAATGTAACTATTTGTATTCCAAACGTAATTTATTTATGAAGCGATCATAAGATTACCTCGGGTGAAGAATAACTTATTTTGCACCCTGGATGATGAATAGGATTTATATATATATATATATATATATATATATATAGGGTCGCGCTATTCGTCACCCTGGGTGTGGAATAGTTATTCTTCACCCCCTCTCTATTTTGACGTCAATGCACTGTATTTTTAGGTTTCGTAAATTTTGTCTTATTTCATACGTAAAAAGAGAAACGTAAGAAAATAATATACTCGCCGTAAAAAAATATTTTATGTTACGTAAAATTACGAACGTAAAAACAAATGTAAAACATACATAAATGCGATATTTCTGGTCTTATAATCTATATTTTTGTTTTCTTATACCAAATTTACGTAGTGAATCAATATGAATGTAACTATTTGTATTTCAAACGTAATTTATTTATGAAGCGATCGTGAGATTATCTCGGGTGAAGAATACTTATTGCATCCTGGGTGATGAGAGTATATATATATATCTATATATAATATATATATATATATATCTATATATATATATATATATATATATATATATACCGTTGGATCAATACGATCAATACGTGGAACATATGTACCGTTGGATCAATACGATCAGACGGCTCTAATTGATTGGTTTGAAATTGGCAAAACGTGGCATCATATATGCCATTGGATCAGGCAATCCTACTATCCATATTGGAGGGACTCGCTGTGGGGCCCACTATCCCTGCCCGCCATGTGATATGAGACTTGCTCCAGAACTTTCAACCAGCTAGAAACATGTGATGAGACATGGTGAACTGGTCAAAATAGACAAGGTAGAACATGCTAGAAACATCTCATGAGCACATCTTGAAACCTACCATGGCAGCGTTGGATGCATGTGCGGAAGATTTTTTTTTTCTTAAGTAGTTGTACATAATAATATGCTGTTAAGGGGGGGAAATGTGTACAAACAACCTGTAGAAAATTTATTTCTCCTTTTTTTTTGTGGTCCAGGACACAATCATGAAATAGAAATTAGGAGAAATTTCGACTTAAGGGTGAGAAAAATAGGGAAAATGAAAAGGTGAATAGTTGTTGCATCAAGATTATTTTTTTCTATATTTCCGATTTGGAATTAAAATAAATAAATATATCATGAGATGTCAAAAACATTTCTTTTTGAAAAAAACAAAGGCCGTGTCTAAAACATTCTGCATAAAGAAAAAAAATTGGCTATTGTGGTCTGATGCAAAGTACAAGGAATATTCCATGAGTTCGTACGAGAAAATATGATCTCCTTTTGAAAATTCCAACATAAAATTTATCATAACATATGTGCTTTAATTGTAATTTTAATGTTTTAGTATTTTGCTTATACATAACAATCTCACGTGCAAAGCACGTACAAATGACTAGTATATATAGATAGAGAGGAAGGAGGGGGCGCCACAAGGAGGGGGAGTCCTTCTCCTCCTCCACTTGGGCCAAGGAGGGAAGGACTCCATTGCATCGCAACCATCTTCGTCCGTGAATCTCGCTCGCTCCTCGTATGTAGGGCTGGACGAAAAGCTCGTTACTCGTGAGTTTAACGACCGCTCGGAAGCTCGACTCGTTAAGGCTCGTGCTCGTTAGTTAATGAGCCGAGCTGAACAGCAATTTTAGCTCGTTAATATAAACGAGCTTAACGAGCTAGCTCGCGAGTATCACGAGTAGCTCATTTGGATCGTTAATTTTCAGATCACTAATTTTTAGTTTTATTAGTAGATGCAAAATACTTAGTGCTCAGCCCGGCCCACAGGCCACAGCCCACCTCCTCGGCTCCTCCCCCACGTTCTATTCACTTTTATGGCCTCGTGGGAATCTGTTCAGTTGGCCTTACGAAGAGACCAGAGGAGGAGTCGAGGAGACTAGCAGTGGCAGGGCGGCGGCTAGGTCTAGGTCTTTGTCTCTTTGACCCCGGCATGGCGCCGCCGCCGTGGCTCTGCTTCCTTCTCTACTCCGGCGGCTGCCGGCGAGGACTTTCGCCCGCCTCCGCCTGCCTCCGCCATCTCCATCCGCGTCCCCATGGAATGGCGCCAGCGACCATCGCCTGCAGCCGCGACTCCAAGCATGGAGTCCAAGGCCCAAAAGAAGGTGGTGAGGAAGAGGACTGCGGCCTCCGATTCAGCATCACGGGACTCTCCTTCGACGGCAGCAAAGCCTTCTCATCCTCGACAGCAAGCACAAGGACAAAGGCATCCAAGAGCAGAGGTGGCGACATCACCAACATGCTCCGACGCTGATGCCGATGCCGTCGGCGTTGGATCAGGACAGGTGATATTGTTTGTCTCACACTCTCATTTTTGGATCTGCTGAAATACTTGTGAATCTGCTGAAATACCAACCGTAATTAATTGATTGTGAAAATACCAGTGTAGTTAGGTGAAATACTTTCACACACACTAACACACGGACCAGATTAGTCATGTACTCATGTTGAAGTACTTAGCTGAATGTTTGTGGAAATCTTGTGAATTATAATTTCATTCCCTAAATGTTGTACATGTTCTAAGTTCTGACTTCTATTTTAGATGGTAAAAATTACTACTTAAATGCAAAACTAGTCTAGTAAGTAAATGTCCTGACTTCTACTAGTTTAGATGGTTATTAGTATCACTATCACAGTATCACTTACTACTTAGTGCAACTTCTAATTTGGTATAAAACCGTTGGAGTCTTGATACAATTTTTCACATTGCAATTAATTATGCAGTGATACTTACTAATTTTTTTGTATGTGTTTCAATTCATTATTTGTATTCCTAATCAATCAATCAATTCGCATTGATAGTATTTTGTAAATGTTTGGCTTGTAAAATCTGAATCATGCTATTTCATTTTCCACAGGAAGATGATGGCGATGAAGATGAATGGGTAGAGGTTGATGAAGGGTATGAGGAGGTTGATGAGGCAGAGGCATATGATATGGATGATGATATGTCAGAGCCTTCTCTTGGATCAGGAGACAATCGAAATGACACAGAAGTTGAAGTCAATGGCAAAGAGAGGGCAAAGAAAGGAGGGAAAAGGAAAAAGGCAGGAGTGGATGGTACTAAGGTGAACGTGAAGAAAACGAGACTTAAACATGCAGAATGTTGGCAGCATTTCAAGGAGGTCAAGGTTGTAAGTAAGAGGAGGCCAGGGGCGGTTGTTACGAAGGCAAAATGTTTGCATTGTGCTAAATTGTTTGCTTATACTCCTGGGGGGTCAACTACTAGTCTCAATAGGCATAAAGATGTTTGTTCAGTCTATCTAAACAAGAAGGGAAGACAACTACATCAAGGTACAATCAACTTCGATCCTGAAAAGCCAGGTGCATCTCTCATAGTAAACCATGAATACGATCATGCAGAAGTCGTTAAGATCATAGCAAAGATGATAATTGTGCATGATTATCCCTTTAGGATGGTAGAGCATGCTTGGTTCAATATCCTCATGAGGTATATGAATGCGTCCTACAAGTTCATTGGTCGGAAGAAAATTAGAGCTGAATGCATGAAGGTGTATCTTTCCGAGAAAGAAATCCTTAAAAAGCAACTAAAGTCTGTTGAGAGCATTAGTTTGACATGTGATCTATGGACTTCAAACCAAACTCTCTCATACCTAGCTGTGGTCGCTCACTACATAGATGATGATTGGGTCATGCAATGTCGTGTTTTAAACTTCATAGAGCTAGATCCACCTCACTCAGGTAGTGTCATAGCTCAAGCAGTTTTTGAGTGTTGCCAAGAATGGAAAATAGAAGATAAGATCATGACAATCACTATGGATAATGCTTCCTCAAATGATAATGCTGCTAAGAGATTGATGGACAAGATCATTGCTAGGAAATCAGCTAAATTTATTCCTAAGTACTTCCATGTTCGCTGCTGTGCGCACATTGTCAATTTGATAGTGAATGATGGCATTGCTCTATTGCAAACTTTGATCAATAAGCTTAGGGATACTGTCAAGTATTTGAAAAAATCTCCAACATGCATGTACAAATTATTGATGGTTTGCAAGTCTCTGAATATGGAAGTTGGGAGAGGTTTATGCCTGGATGTTGCTACTAGATGGAATTCTACATGCAGAATGGTAGAGGCTTGCACTGTGTACAGGGCTGCTTTCAAGGAGTATGCAGAGGTAGATGCTACCTACAAATGGCAGCCTGAAGATGAAGAGTGGACATTATATGAAAAGATTCAACCCATCTTGAAATCGTTTGCCGAGGTAACAACTGTATTATCAGGATCTACCTATCCTACTGCCAACATTTTTTATCCATATATCATGAATGTTAAGATTGCTATCGTAGAGCATGCCATGGGTTCGAATGCAAACTTGAAAAAGATGGGAGAAGCAATGCTTGATAAGTTTGATAAATATTGGGATAGCAATAGTGAAGGTGATGGAAATGAAACCAGTGGGAAAAACAAAAAAAAGGAAAAGAACAATGTCATGGTCATTGCCACCATTCTTGATCCTAGGTTTAAGATGAAACTTGTTGATTATTGTTTTAAGAAAATGTATGGTAAAGAGAAGGGCAGTAGTGAGGCGGAGGAAATCAAATCTGAATTCTTTGATCTCTATGCTACTTATGAGATGGAAAATCGCAAGAATGAGGCTAGCAACAATAATGAAGAGTTCAATATCTAGTAGGCAAACAACTACATCTATGTCCTCATTGTCAAGTGGGTTTCAGTCCTTCCTAGAGGAGACAAATTCAGACCCATCTAAATCTGAATTGACTAGTTACCTTGAAGACAAAACCCATCCAATTCTGGATCCAAATTTCAGGGTAGTTGATTGGTGGAGGTTGAATGCTCATAGATATCCTATCATGGCAAAGATGGCAAACAAGTTCTTGACTATACCAGCAACTAGTGTCTCATCTGAGTCAACATTCTCTACGAGCGGCAGAATTCTCGATGACTACCGTAGCTCTCTGAGCCCAAACATGGTTGAGACACATGTGTGTGCTTCTAGCTACATTAAAGGATCAAAAGAAAATCAGCTTAAGCCTACAATTATAGTGGTAATATTACTTGTTCTCTACTGTGTGTTATATTCTTGTAACCTTAGATTCTTGCTAAATGTTAACTGAAATTGCATATTTGCACTTACCTTCGTAGGAAGATGGCAATGATGACGATGTCGAGTTCATTCCATTCCCGAAGATACGACGGAAAGCAACTAGTAAGCCTCCAATATTTTTATGTGTGATTGTATTTCTGTAGCATTGTACTACTGTTTATTTGCTGGCATCATAACTAGTGAATTTCTCTATGTCTATGTAGGAAGATGAAATTGATGAACTGATGAGCAACTGATGTGAGGAGCAGGAGCTACTTTGCATTTCCTCAGCTAGCAGCTAGCATTTTATTTCGGTCATTTTTATTTACGCAAGACCTTATGTTGATGAAGTGTCGTGCTGAAGTGGCGAAGTAGTTAATATAATATGTACTGCTAATCGAACTTGATCCAATGTTGTTCGACCTTGTCTTTTGAAGTCCTGGACTTGTCTTTTGTCAATGGCCCTACTTATTGTTGCTGTTCAGTGTTCACCTAGTGATTGTGTATGAAGTATGAATCATAATGGTGGTCTGACTTATGATTGTGTCACTCTGTGTTGCTGTTCAACTGTTCTTTTATTGTGTCATTGTGTGTTGCTGCTAGCTATTGGTTGTTGCATTATGTGCTGCTATTTGGAAAGAATAAATTCGACAAAGGTTGATGCATTACTACTTTGCTATTTGTTTAAATATTGAATATATGATGGAATGCTTCTGTAGTGTTTACAACTCTAACGAGCACTCGTGAGCGCTCACGAGCTTAACAAGTATTTAACTAACCGAGCCGATCAAGAGTTTTAGCTCGTTAAAGTTAGCGAGCTTAACGATCACGAGCTTAACAAGTCGAGTAGCTCGTTAGTCCAGTCCTACTCGTAGGTGGAGGTCTGGATAACCTGGACTCCGATCTGCACCCAGAAAGTGGGGTTGGGGAATTTGCTCAGCACCACGCGCCGCATCGCTAACCTGACCGCCGTGAGGGATGGATCGAGTGGAGGCGTTGTCGCAGGCGGCACCACCATTGAAGCGATCTGCACCCTCCATGGTCTCACCACTCACCTGTTTGACCCGCCCGTCATTCTGTTCCGATGGCAAACCAGGTGGGGTGTGAGATGTGGCTATTAGGAGCGCATGGAGGAAGGGAGAAGAGTGCTCAATGGTCAATGGGGCTAGAATTAATGGCGGGGTAGGGTGGAAGTTCGGTCACTCTCCTCGGTCAAACATCTCTATGTGTTTCTCTCTCTCTCTCAAGTCCAAGTTCTCACTTTGTTTGTCGGCCAATAAGTGAACTGAACAACACCAATCATGTGGGCTATGTGAAAACAATCAGCGAGAATCGCCTTGTAAGGGCCTCCAATCTCCACGCTTGACTGACACGTGTACTGTTTTTCTTTAAAAAGAACCTTGTATATTATTTTCATGATCGTAGCCCTCTCCTTTTTTCCCAGGTGGACCCAGCCGCCACATGCGCCGCCCGTGGCAACACACTCGGGGTCCACGTGCCGGCACCTGGGTCTCCGTTGTCACGGCGGAGCCGGGGGATCTACTATTTTTTTGCCAGTAGTTTATTCCAATGGGGTAGGGCTACAATCCATTACCAAGACTTTCTCAGTACATGGGGTCCTTTATCCAGCCACACAGCCGTAGTCCCCTCAGAGCTACTATACCTTGTCAGGCAATCTACAACACTATTTTAAGACATATAAATGTTTCTGTGGAATAAACACCCTATTGATCATTAAGGACTTAATCTCAGCTACTAAGTGTCCATAAACCGAGTGGTCTAGGCTAGTACTGGATAAACAGGATAGTGCAGTAGCCGAATCAGACTGCACCCAGACCGGTTGCTCCGTATGTTGTCGTGCAAGCGCCACACCGATCATCATGTTGACACCAGATTTTGGCATGGTACGAAATGCAATTAAGATCGTCTTAAATGGAGAAGTGATCTACATTAAAAAGTTCCATATTGTCGACATGAACATCTTTGAAGTTTGGGCCATCGCCATACGATCTCATCTCGAAGGCCGAAGTTGTGTTCGAAATACTGAGATTTTATATCCAGACCACTGTTCGGCCAATTACTCCTCAAAGACGGCCTCAAATGAGAAAACTCCCTACACGAATTGTCTTCGTCTCGTCGAAACGGTCGATTTTGATATAAAAATTGTCTCAATCCGAGGTCATATGTAAAAGTTAAAGCCATTCGAGTGCAGCCCTACCAGCGGACAAAAAGTCGCCCGCCCAATCAGACACGGTGTATGATACGTCGGGCCACCAATTGGCTATATTGCGCGAGCGTTTCGGCCCATAAGACTACCTCGAATCGAAAAACGTTCAACACGAAAGTTGTTCGTCTCGTCGAAACAGTCAAGTTTGCTTTTGGGTTCATCTTCATCCGAGGTCGTTTGTGGCCTGTGGGACCTAAGAACCGAATTGTTGTCCCAGACCTACCTAAATCCGAGTTCGGTTAATTTTGGAAAGATTTGGACGTGATTTGGAGTTCTTTTCTTGTACGGGAAGTCCATCCGCCTCTTATATACCTAAGAGGTGATGGCCGATTGAACAACACACAATCGATCAATTCATCTACCACCCACTTTTTACCTTTACTTTTATCTCTCTCCCTTGTTCTTCTTCTCCCTCGCTCTTCGTTCCTTCTTGTTGCGGGGCGACGAACCTCGAGGCCCTAGGGGCGATCAGGTCGATCTAGGGCAGCTCATAGCTGCCGCGCGCCCTGACGGGGTCCCTCCCGGGCGTGTGGGGTTTCGGGTCTACAAAAGCGCCCGCCGGACTCTTGTGTACCGCGCTTCCGGACGGGTCTCCTTCGACGTGAGCTGCGGTGCATCACCCCCGGCGTCGAGGGTACACGGTGACGTGTTCATGTGCGAACACACTTTTTTGGCGACTCCGCTGGGGACGAAGCTTTGAACGGTCTCCAGCCCGTTCTTGCTACGAAGAGATCGTCATCTAAGGTTTGCAATCTACAAAGGTAATATGAACACCCAATTCACTTATGTAGATGCAAATAATGCATATGTTGTTGCTAGATCGTTTAATGAGCATAATGTATCGGCTCGCCCTAGTTTTATCAATCATGCATCTAATTATGTGCAACAGCCGATTCAGAATAATCTCCATGCTTCAAATTCATATAGTTTTAGCAACATGCAACATATGTATTCCAACTCCCATGCATCGGCAACCCCACAAATCCATATGCCGATGAACAACATGATGGGTTTGGTTAATCAATTTGAAATATCTCATGTTAAAATTTCCAATAGCATACAAGAGAGTGTTTCACCCTTTTATTCATCGACAACTAATGTGCAATATACTAATCCAACCCTGCCGATGAATGAGAGAATTGGCCATGCTACTACTGGCTATTCGGCCAGTTACTCTCAACCGTCATATGCTACACCCCATGTTAGTAATTTTTCGGCACCGTATACAACTGTAGATGCTCATAATTCGGCTCCGCACCTTCATGGTCATAGCCGAATATATAAGTGAAAATTTTCCAGGAGTGCACATGCCATCATCTAATATTGTAGCATATAATGCATCCTTTACACAATTGTATAATTTCGGCAACACCTCATTACCGAAAGAATCTAAAAATATTGCGGAGCAATCCCTTACAGAATGGGAAGTGGCTATGTTAAAAAGGGATATAGCCCGAAATAACAAGATCTCTTTGCCTTGAAGAACATGATAAGCGGCTAGTTCTTGATTATAATGCAATAAGAGCTAGAGTTTTGCAAGAAGATGAATCTTTGCCAATTGATAGAATTGGCGGGCAAAAATATAGTTCTACAACAATGCATATGCCTTCACCTAGTACAACATCGTATTGTACACCCCCTACACAATTGCAAATTTTCGGCAACACCTATGTGTCATTGCCGAAAAAATCTAAAAGCATTAGGGGGCAATCATATCCTGAGTGGGCTGAAGTTGAGAAAAAAGTTAAAGCGAATTTTGTCGCTCGCCCCAGAAACAAACAGAAAAAGAATTGGCTCAAATAAAAGAAGCATTGCCAATTGGTAGAATCAATGAAAAGAATGATGATTCGGAACATGAAAATGCTTCGGTTGAAAAAGCCGAATAAAGTAGTATATATTCCGGGTCCATCAAATCCAAAGAGGCAAGTATTATTGAAAAAGGGCATGGCAAGCATAGCAAAACAACCATGCTTGATTTTTCTAAAGTCAATGGAACCTACTTCCTGCCCTATGAGTTCCGTGCCACAGAAATTGATAAGCCTCAAGGACAAGAACAAGTAGCCGAACAAAGTTCGGCTGACATGGATCTTCAAAGCAATGATGCACGGAATCAAGAAAAAGATGATGACAAGGCGTTGGGGAGCCATCCAAAGACGGAGAAAGATGTTCTTCAAGTCGCACCACCATCATGCTCTTCCAACATATTTGAAGAGGTATGTCTAGCAAGTAATTTACCTGTTTTCAGATTTGGTCATAACTTAGTTGTTGATGCATATATTAGAAAAATCTTCATAATAAATATTGAGAGACCAATGAAGAAGGGTAATTTATTTGTTAGCAATCAGATTGTCACAAAGCATATCGGTCAACATATTGCACCATTCAGAAAGAACGATAGCGAAAAATTATTGCAGCCAAGGCTTTCCCCATTGCTTTATCTAAAGCTCATATTTGATTGGGTAGCTTTGCTTATTTCTTACTTGGCTTACACTTGGTCTCAATTGAGACATGTATGTTCTAACTATTTTCGTTTCAGAAATTTAAAGTCAAGGTTAAAATCTTTTGAGCAAACCGATGCCAGTATAGTTTCTTATCCAAAGACATCGGAGATAGAGTGCAAAACACAATGCATAGCCGAATGGGGTGATGCAAAATCTGAACCATTCGTTTACTTAACTCCAAAGCCGTTCTCACAACAAGATCGGCTAGAGAATAAAAAGTTTACCTTCAATTCAAGCATGTGTGATCAAATATTTGATTTGTTGTTAAAAAATAATTACGTAAGAATTCTTGATCACCATGTTGAGCCATCTATCCAAGGACGAATGTATTGTAAGTTGCATGATTCGTTCAAGCATAATTTTGAGGATTGCAACATGTTTCGTCAAATAGTTAAATCGGCCATTGAAAAATGATGATTAAAATTTGTTGAAACACCAAGAGATGACTAGTCTATTTCGATTGGTCCTGATGGCAAAAAGTTTTTGCATCGGCTACTTCAAGCTGATCCATTTAAAGAGAAGGTAAAAGCTGCATGTGACGGGATCAAGCTTTCAAGTAAAGAAGTTGTTGAAGAGCATAATGAACATAATCTTGAGGGCGAGAATTCCATCGAGGCTACAATGAAGACGCCAAGGACTGGGGGGCAACAAGCAAATCCAATGATCGATGAAAGCAAACCAAAAGAAAACAAAGGCCGAAATAAGCTCAGGTGTAAGAGATCAAAAATTACCTTCGCTGAACTATTGGATAAAGATCAAAAGAAGAGTGAAGAGAAGAATGCTTATCGGCCAAATCATGCAAAGAAACCAAGATCACCCCCTAGGCGCAAATATGAGGATCAGTATTGGCAAAGTGAGAATTTCAATGCAACATATTCATATCCTTATTTTGGGTCGCCAATGCCAATGCCGTGGATGCCTTCCTATGCTCACGTAAATCTGTATCCATCATGGGACAGGTATGATACAAAGGCACATTCTCCATCTTATTTTAGACCATCTCACCAATATTATGCAGCTCCAAGAAGATCAACATTTGAACAATCATGCGTCAAAGGCCGTTTCAATCATAAGGAATCGGTCCAGAGCTCAAGGAAGAAGAAAGAAGTGGTCAAGCAAGTTTACCATGTGAAAAGAGATGGTCGTAAGAGTGCTACTTCAGATTTGATCTCGAGTGAAAAAGAGCCAATTAAAGTGTTGACATTGGCTACTAAAGACAATGAGATGAGTCAATCAATTGCCAAAAGTCAAGAGAAGAAGCTGAAAGTGCACAAGGTAAAACAAGAATTTTCATTGCTGCAAACAAAATCACATCCGGGGTGCCCACTCGACTTATCGTATTGGCAAAAGAAGAAGTTGCAAAAACTTAGTGCACAAGAATTGAGAAAGAAGAACATGGCATGGGTTCCCAAGGGTGGCAATCAAAACAAAAATGATGTGCAAGATTCTATTGCAACAAGTACAATATAAGTGAAGAAGGAGAAGAATGAAAGCAGTAAACAATTCAGCCGAAGGTTTCCATTACCCCATCAAAATCTTCGGTTAGCACATCATCCATATTCATCAAACATGCCATTGATTCCTATGCCATGGAACTCATCCTCAGGTATGATTGGTTACCCTCCATGGGCTTATTTTGATCCAGGGTTCCAATATAATTTTTACATCATGAAAGGGTATTACCAAATCACTATACATTTGATTAGCTACAAGTTTGTTGCTAATCCAAAGGGCCGAAATACTTGAATTGCTATTTCATTTGTTTATTTCGGCTATTCATGCTTTGGTGGGTGAATTCTACATGGACCTCATGGTAATGGCTGATATTTATCTATCGTCCTAAGAATATATCTAAGAATGGCCGGTGTGGTATTCTAACATCGTCCTTAGTTTGAGTAGAAATTGAGATAAGTTCTTGCATAGAAATTTGTCAAATTGATGCCATTGAAGATATTATGCATAGACCAATTCACCAAAACTGCAAAGTGGACTTATGTTTTGATTGGGTGTGATTTGGCTTATTAGTTTTCAGAATTTACGTAAAGCCAAATCATGGTTGATTTTATTATTGAGCATCATATTGACATCATGCATAATACTGATTTTAGCTTTATCTCTCTAGTACCATGGTGATTATATATTGATGGTTAAATTTGAAGTAATGGTCAAGGTGTTGGTGTTGTTTATACATCTTCTTATGGTGCTATTCTGTGAAGCCTCATGCCGCTTAATATATTTATGCACAAATGATCAAATCCGAATATGCATTGTTATTCGGATTGGAGCTTTTCCTTGCTATAGGTGATGTACATAGTGAGGCTTTCGGTGATTCGTTATTAGTATAGTGCAAGAAATATCCAAGGGTTATCAATATTTTGACGAACCACTTTTAGTTATCTTGAGGTATGTCTAGACGTAATATTTACCTTGGGTTGTTTTAATATTCGTCATATATCTAGACATGACAATTGGAGAGAGTTGGCATAGCAAGCATCCGGCTACCATGTTGGTCATGGTGTATTGCACATCTATCAATAGCCAATGCTTATTCTTGCCAACATAGGTAAGGCCAAATTGCAGCTCACCACCTCGGCCACTAATGAAACTTTTATGCAGGCGAAGCAAGGATTGGAGGAAGTTCATTTTTGATTATCTGCAAAATCCTAGCGAAAGGGTGAATAATATGGTTCAGAGGATGGCTTTGAGATACATATCTATGGAACCTTATCATCGGATTGTTATAAGAAGTTGAGAAGTTTTCACCCAAGTTTGCATCAAGAGGTTCAAACAAGCAATGGCCAATATATACTTATCATCCTAAAAACATGCAAATGGCCGATGGAGTGTTGACATCATCCTGAGAACATATTCCGTTCAAGTTATTTTTCGGCACACAAGTTTTGCCGAAATACAGGGGGGCATGTGTTGACACCAGATTTTGGTATCGTACGAAATGAAATTAAGATCGTCTCAAATGGAGAAGTGATCTACATTAAAAAGTTCCATATTGTCGACATGAACATCTTTGAAGTTTGGGCCATCGCCATACGATCTCATCTCGAAGGCCGAAGTTGTGTTCGAAATACTGAGATTTTATATCCAGAGCACTGTTCGGCCAATTACGCCTCAAAGACGGCCTCAAATGAGAAAACTCCCTACACGAATTGTCTTCGTCTCATCGAAACGGTCGATTTTGATATAAAAATTGTCTCAATCCGAGGTCGTATGTAAAAGTTAGAGCCATTCGAGTGCAGCCCTACCACCAGGCAAAAAGTCGCACGCCCAATCAGATACGGTGTCTGATAGGTCGGGCCACCAATTGGCTATATTGCGCGAGCGTTTCGTCCCACAAGACTACCTCGAATCAAAAAATGTTCAACATGAAAGTTGTTCGTCTCATCGAAACAGTCAAGTTTGCTTTTGAGCTCATCTTCATCCGAGGAAGTTTGTGGCCTGCGGACCTAAAAACCGAACTGTTGTCCTAGTCTTACCTAAATCCAAGTTTGGTTAAGTTTGTAAAGATTTGGACGTGATTTGGAGTCCTTTTCTTGTACGGGAAGTCCATCCGCCTCTTATATACTTAAGGGGTGACGGCCGATTGAACAACACACAATCGATCAATTCATCTACCACCCACTTTTTACCTTTACTTTTATCTCTCTCCCTTATTCTTCTTCTCCCTTGTTCTTCATTCGTTCTTCTTGTTGCAGGGCGACAAACCTCGAGGCCATAGGGGCTATCAGGTCGACCTAGGGCAGCCCATAGCCGCCGCGCGCCCTGACGGGGTCCCTCCCGGGCGTGTGGGGTTTCGGGTCTACAAAAGCGCCCGCCAGACTGCTTGTGTACCGCGCTTCCGGACGGGTCTTCTTCGACGTGAGCTGCGGTGCATCACCCCCGGCGTCAAGGGTACACGGTGACGTGTTCGTGTGCGAACACATCAAAGCATGGATCTTCATCTCCATAGCATCATTGCAGTTAAAAAAGTAGCGGTGTGCTAAGAATATCACCGCAACTGTCGTCGTTCCATCCTCCTCCTTAAAAGACCCATCCACCAAAAGTGCCGTCGTGCTACTAGCCAAAATAATTATACGAGGTAGTGCGAGACATGGTATACTGGCATGGACAAACTCAACGGACGCTGCTCCCGGCAACAGGTCTGCACTCGTACCTGCCGCCTAGCGTCCGGGCGGCGACCTTGCAGTGAGCGCAAGCCATCGCCGCATCGCATCTTGTTTCATGGTATGATCATCAGCATTGTTAGTGGATCTATTTTACTGTGTTTTGGGCATGGTCCTGAAGATCTGTAATGATGCTTTCTTTCTTTTCTTTTTTCACCTTTTTTGCAACTGCAACAACCATGGCGCGACAGCATCCTTGTGGATTCAGTCTGCGATTATTCGCAGCAACATGAGGTCGCTGTGAATTTGGTCAGCGAGGCGAAGAAGACCATAATATAGGGTGGTGGTGTCAAGCCATACTTTGTGCCACACGAGCTTATCGAGTTCGTTGTGATGAAGACGAACCATGCGCTACCTGACTTCAGGTACAAGAACATAGACATGGTGAAGATCCAGCGAAAGGGCCACCCAGCTGCTCAAAAAGACTGAGAAGTGCAACCTCCACATCATCTACAAAGTGGTTGAAAGGACCCCAATCAGCGAATCAGTCGGCTTGCTGAGATCATGCAGCATCACGAAGGAGGATCATTGTTGCTTTGGCAACAGTTCTTTGCCCAGGCACATGCAACATGGTTAACCTGGAGTACCTAGGGCGTGTTTGGTTGTCTGCAATGATTTTACCTGTATTGCATGTGTGCCTCTGATGGGCCTGGCTGATGTAAAACAGCCCAAAAAACAGGCATCTGCACATAGTTTGGTTGCCCGCATCTAGGCTAGCTGCATGAGGGAACTAATATTGACCCACCGTTTGGTTGCCTGCGTTGCACTAGATGGACAAATCACACGCTGTTTGGTTGCAAACTGCATAAGGTGCTATCACCACTTCTCACTAGTGGTGACCTTACCACACACGATCTAAACATAGTTTCAGTCCTAGCTAGGAAACAAATCGCAGTTCATCCTAGCTACTAACAAATGTCAGTACAAATATAACAGTCAAATGGCTCAATAGGGGAAAGTTCATCGATGCCGAACTAGTGGCAAGTCCATCCTCGTCTTCTTCTTCTTCTTCTCATCTGCTGCTGCTTCTTCTCTTCCGCTGCTTCTTCTCTTCTGCTGCTGCTCTTGCTCTTCTTCTTCTTCAGATCCTTGTCTGACCTATGTTATCCCATATTCCCTGTGCCCACTCCATCCTTTTGTTCTTCCAGGCTTCGTTGTCAAATGGCTCCACACCATGGCCGGAGCTGACAACATCATCAGGAGTCACATCTTCCTCATCCGGCACCAGTTCATCACAACCCCATTGCAGGATCCAGTTATGCAGAATACAACAAGCAAGAACAAGCTTAACCTGGTTGAGGAAAGTGTGGAATGGATTCTGATCCAGGATCTTAAACCTATTCTTCAGAGATCCAAATGCCCTCTCAACCGTAACTCTAAGGCTGGAGTGTCTGAGATTAAACAGTTCCTGTGAAGTCCTAGGATAGTTCCTACGAGCGAACTCGTTCAGATGGTAACTGGTTTTGCTGAAGGATGGAAGAACACCTGGACGACTGTAGGAGATATGCCCTAGAGGCAATAATAAATGTTATTATTTATCTCCGTGTTCATAATTAGGTTTATGTTCCATGCTATAACTGCTGTGGTTCCCGAGCCCGTATATCCATAAAGGCTCTGGGGAAAACCCATGTGCACGTGTGGAATAATAAACGGTAAAATGTATTCCTAGTCATGCCTCTAAGACTAGCTCAAGTGTTGCATGATGATTATGTTTTCCCAATCATAGGCATGTCTATGCCAGCAACTTTGAGGGCACAAATGTTAGAAGAACATTTGTGTTGAATCGACCCGATTGATGTTATGCTATGAGATACATTCGTCATGAGTTAATGGTTAATAACACAGAGATAGTTTACGTTTGCATGATTCCTCAGACCATGAGAGTATCGAGTTTCTTCATGCTTGATTCATGAACTTTGGGGTTTGTTAAACGTCATCCGTAAATGGATGGCTATTACGGCGGCTTACGGGTTCATGGGAAAGTATGTCAAGTAACTTGATAGCTCAAGATTGGGATTTGCTCCTCCGACGATGGAAAGATATCTCTGGGCCCTCTCGGTGTTACGGTATCCATCATCGTCTGGCCAGACACTTTGTGATTTGATCACGGGGATGCCGGAACACGGTAACGAGAAAAGAGAACAATACCGGTAACGAGGTAACTAGCATAGTGGACAAGTTGTTGATCCACGGGAATGCCAACATGTCTCACCTCGGATATTTGTAACATATCGCGAAGCAACAGGAATAGCACACGACAACTGGAGGTTCACTCGAATATTCATTCGTGTGGGTATAGGGGTCAATATGGGTGTCCACGGCTCCGATGTTGATCATTGATCGGAAGGGGTTCCGTGTCATGTCTATACTTCACCGAACCTATAGGGTCACACGCTTAAGGGTCATCTATCTGCTGAATACTAGACAGGGAGTCTGAGAGAAAATCACCGAAAAAGTTTCGGACACCGAAAAGTTTCGGACAGCGGAAAAGTTCCGCAGAGAGATGTCACCGGATGAGTTCCGGTGAAACTGAAAAGTTGTTTCAGGGGATACCATTAAGTCAAAATGGTTTCGGCACATGCCTGATAATTCTTGGAGGATGCCAGAATCATTCTGGAAACTTCTGGGAATTTTCTGGAAGAAAAACCGGAAATGTTCCGGGGCTGCCGGAACCGCTTCAGATGCTTTTCGCAGATGAAATCACTAAACTGGAATTGTTCCAGAACGCGTTGAAAATTATTTTAGTGGGTACTGGAAATGTTCTAAGCCCACATAAATATTTTCAGTTTGAACGGACGCTGAAAAATGTCGTCGTGAATAGTGAAAGTGCTTTTTGGGTGGCTTCTTGGAGAAGCCACCTTGAGGGTCCTTTGGTATTTTTCCCCTTGGCTTCTTGGAGAAGCCACCCTTGGGCTTGGCCTATAAATAGGGGTGGAGGGGGCTGCCTAAAGACACACTCCTTCTCACATACAAGTGCCATGCAATAATCTGGCTTCTCTCTCCCTCCCACGAAAAGAGTTTCGTAGAGCCGAAAGGCTGTCTGGGTTCCGGTGGGAACTAGTTCTGGACGGCGAAGCCCTGCCGGATAGTTGACACCGTATGTGTGCAACTCTGTAGAGAGGTCGTAGTTTCGATCTTAGTGCCCGAGGGGCTGTTCGTGAGTGCCTCCCGAAGGGCTGTCCAAGTGACGGTCCGAGTTCTGTGAGTCCTCCCGAAGGGCTGTCCGAGTGACCGTTCGAGTTTCGAAGGTCCTCCCGAAGGGCTGTCCGCGACACCGTCCGGGGGACTGTTCGACTGCCTCCCGGAGGGCTGTCCGAAGGGAAGACGAGGGTATACATCCTCGCGGTTGGGAGGTTGTAAATCCTAGCTGCGGGGATCTGCACCACCGATCGTCATCGACTCTACTTTCGCTGCGCTACGGGTCGGTAACGAAAATGATCAAACCTTGTATGCAGTCTCCATAGTGGTCCTGGGCTGGTGCGTAGGTCGGAAATTTTTTGTTTTCTGCTGCGTTACCCTACAGAGGCATCATAGGTGTATGGGTGTTGCACAATATAATTAGGTAGTAGATGAGTTCTATTACTGAAAATTATTTGTGCGGGTAGCAGATGAAATCTGTTACCCGATGTTCTTGTTGCTTCCCTGGAATTTGCATATTTCTGATCTTGATAACAGTATGGTGGAGTTTCAAAGTTCTGGCAATCCGCGATCCTGATTGATCAACGAAGTGCTAACAGTTCATTGAATTCCACCTTAGTTAAAAAGAAAGATGAAATTTTGCAGACGAAAGGGCAATGCAGATATGATCTGCACGGGGGTCATGCGTATGACGAAGTTTAGTATGGGGCTCGAGATTTTATTATCTCGGTTTTCATACACCCTGGAAAGTTAATCTAGCGACTTGAATTATCATACTTGATGATGGACGTTGGTAGCTTCGGTTTGTTTCGAAACCTTAGAAGCCACGTAAAACAAGTTTTTGCATGAACCGATTAGAGGCGTCTAACTTGGTTTTGCAGGTGGGTTTGCATGTGCATTTGATGTGGTATAGCAGTGCTCATAATAATTTGATTATGTATGAGATGACTATATGATGTAAATTAATTAACATGACCTGTGTGTCATGATTCGGCATGATGGCTGGAGCCATATGATTGCACTTTAAATGACCTGCGTGTCAACCTTGTTGTAATGCATTATTTTATTAGCTATAGAGATAGCAATATTATCTGGTGCATCGACAAGGTGGTGGAAATCTTCGCGAAGGTGAACACCGACGCGAATGCCAAAGACGAAGAAATACAAGACTTCTCCGTCAGAAAGGGCTATACCATATCATGCTATTATGAATTGCCTGAGATGTTTATCCCTTATGATGCACCCTTTTTGATTGCGCGGTAGTCGCTTTTATTAGGGTGATCTCTCACAAAAATATCAAGTAGTTAGTGTTCTCCCAAGTGTAGCACCGTCACGGCACCTAACTTTTCGGGGTATCACATGCTAACATGGGTACGAACGATTAGGGATGTGTGAGGCGGGTGAGTTGAGACCTCGCAGCGAGATCACTTGGTTGTCTTGATGTTCAGGCATGAAAGTCATGAGCTCGGAACACACGCATCGAAAGATGAACAAGAGTCACATAGAGATGTGATTGGCAAGTTTGCCTACCGATTGAGATTTTCGTCATCAGTGATGCTACCATCAATGGCGTTGAATTGAAATGCGGATCTTGAATCACTCACAATCAATTATGAGAGATATTGATTTGAGTGGGAGCACACTGTAGAATTAATTCTTTTAATTCTCAGTGAAATTAATTTTGAACACTGTCTAAGTGTGATTTGCATAATAGTTGTAGAATAATGGCTCGCATTTCCACCTTCCCTATTAAAATTGAATAGCTGTTAAATATCTGGTTAAAACTTTACGGTTGGTAACGTAATGTGAGGATTGTCCTCAAGAGTGCCGAGAAGGACTTTGTCCTATCGCATACTTTCGGTATTCTCTTGCTTATGCTATGGATCATGTGACTCTCGTCCGTTGATCCAAAAAGCTAGAATTCCATTTCAGTCAAGCGCAATATGTTTGTTTCCATGAGACCCAAACTTCGAAAGTTTGGATAGTTATGTGATATTCATGGAATCTGAAAATCATTTTCAGAGACAGACAAAGGCTACAAGATATGAGATATCCAAAGCAATGTTTGTTTGCAAACTATTAGTAAAGGAGTTTACTATGCATTAGACTGATAAGAGAGGGATCCAGAAGAACGCCTATCATATGATGAAAGGTGAATAAAACAACAACTTGAAGAGAAAGGAAGTGTCCGAAGGGTGTTAGTAAGACTTTCACGCCTAGGAAGTCCGGGGCTAACGCCACTCTTAAGTTCGGTGCTTTTTCTGAGAGTAGGAGAAATACTGAAAGTTAAACTGTTAGAAGTATAAAGGCAGAAAGAAAGGAGACTGGAATATCCAGCTCATGTATGAATGTCATACAAGTTTTTGATGTATAGAAGGCTGGTCAAAGATATAGTCCTTGGGAATTATGATTAAATTGTTAATCACTGATTCTTGGGTATTGTGAGTTAATCACGAAGATACCCGCTCGATTGCTTTCTGTTGCAACTCGATGTAAGAACTACTATGGCCTGAAAGACTAGCCAGAAATGAGTTTTAGGTATACACGGGGAACATAGTAAATGTTACTATACCTTCCATCGGTGTATTACCGTCTGTATTTATTTTTATAATTCGTTTGGAGTTTCACAAACTCTAGCCCATTGCATAAGGTATCTTGCAAGAAGTTTGTTTACAAGAGAACTTTTGATGTTCGATGTTATGAATAACATAAGGGCCATACTTTCATTATGAATGAGATGTATGTTATGAATATTGATAATAATACATTACCTCTGGGTTTACTTTCATAATTCATTTTAGAGTTTCATACACTCTAGGCCTTTGCACAATGTTTGTTGCAAAAGAATTGTTCATAGAAGAACAATTGTTGTTCAGTATTATGAATAACATGAGGGCCATACTTCCATCCAGATGGGATGTATGTTATGAATATTGATAGTAATATGATACATCCATAACACTGATGCTAAATGTCGCAAGACTAAGAGAATACCACACAAGTGTGGCACTACATTTGGTCACATTGGAGAAACCCGCATGGATAAATTCCATTATGATGGATTTTTGAAGTCCTTTGAGTTTGAATCCGCTGACACTTGCAACTTTCCTCCAAAATGTAAGTACTGAAATACCGTTCCCAGGCCATAAGAACGGACACACACTTATTGGTGATCATACATTTGATGGGTGTAGTCCATAAATTTTGTTAGTAGTGGATTTATCTATCTTCAGAAATGACTCAGTAGATATGTCGTATTTTACTTGATGAGACGTAAGTCTGGATCTTTTGAATTCATTCAAAAGGTTTTCAAAAATGAAGTAGATGGTTATTGTAACAAGAAAATTATGTTTCTACAATTCGATTGCAGAAAGGAATATTTGAGTTACAAGTTTAGCGAATGTCTGATGAGTTATGAAAGTAGTTTCATAACTTGCACCTCCCGAACACCATTGCATGTGGAAGTCCGTGAAGATGTAATCAAACCATTATGACATGTTAAGATCAAAGATGACATATATAAATTTGCCATTACCCTTTTAAAGAGTGATGCTTTAGAGACTACGGCTTTTACACTGAAAGAGCTCCATCAGGTCTGTTGAAATGACGCCATGGTATGGGTACGCCCAACCATTTTTATATCTTTTCTTAAACATTTGGAATTGGGGCTTGGGTAAAAGGTTACAAACCTATTCCAAATCAGACAAGTGCTACCTTGTAGGTTATCCCAACAATTGGGTATTCCCTCCTCCACTATACCGAGGCAAATAGGTTTGCCACAAAGAACGTTATGCTTTTGAAGAAATGGTTCTTTCAAAAAGGTGAGTGGGAGAATAGTGCAACTCGACGAGGTAAACAGTATCTTCGTCATCAGGTCAAAGAAAGAGACCTTGGAATTAATTCCGGAGTTTCCTACTGCGACTGATACGGAAGTCTCTACAATAAAATGTATGGACTTCAGTCGAACTTGCAGCTGACCACGTAGGCAAGGCTCGTGCTACCTATCAGGTGCGCAACGAGATATTGGTTGTTAGAACAGTATACCTACGATACACAAGGAAGCGTGATGGGCCCTGACTCCGGAATTGGCTAAATGCCAATACAATCCGAGATAGTTTTCCATATAAGTGATTCAAGATTAAAACCTTGATACACCTTTCGAAGACTTAGAGTCTGACGAATATTTATGGAACTATAACTGATACGAATAAAAATGTTTTATTCCATAAGCTCGACTTGTTGCAATATACAAGTTCAAGGAGTTGACTACGATGAGTTTGCTTCAACCGTAGCGATGCTTAAAGTCGGTTCGGGTTGAACTAGCATTAATACATATTTCAATCATAGATATGAAACAAGGATGACGAAGGATTTCCATCTAATGGAAGAAACCAAGGACTTGCATGTGTTACAGTCCAAGTATTTTGTCAGTCCAAAGGATGCTAGTAAGTATGCAAACTTCAGAGTTCCAGCGATGGATAGAAGATAGCAAAATGGAGTTGGAATCTTCGTGTTTTGATGATATGGTAAAAGGGTTTTGACTTCATCAATGGGTAACGAAGATGCTTATGATTCAAGAAAGTAAGTGGGAGCATAATAAAATTTCTAAAAACGTTGTGTGCTTGACACATTGTTAATTGGAAATAAATTTCTTGACATGAATTAGGACTTCATTTGAAAATAGTTTTTCGATGAAGTGCTTGGGCTAAATAGCCTTTATATTAGGCATGATGATCTATGGAGATAGATTTACCTAATGGGGCTGAGCAAAGATACATATTGACAAGATGCTAAAACCTTTTAGCATTAAAAACGTCAAGGAGTGATTCTTGCCGAAGTCACATGGAAAGAGTTTTTGCAAGACTCGGTGTCCCAAAACACTGATGAGCAAAATACATGATGGAGATTCCACACACTCTTGTGTTTGGATTAATCATGTATTCCGTGGTATGTAAAAACAACCAGATATGTCCAATACTCCCAAAGTTGTTGCGAGTATAGATACCAAAGTGATCAAAAGTACTGATCATAGGACAATAGTGAAAAAGGGTCATTGAGTACTATAGTAGCACTGATGACATGTTTTCTCGCAAGCAGAGATCATGAAGAGTTCGTTGTAAAAGGTTACATCGATACAGTCTTCATCCATGCTCCAAGCGATTTTCGGTTTAAGTTAAGGGTTTTGTGCAATACACAATATGGTGGCACGGTAGTTGGAAATTGTTCCAAACAAGTTACTGTGGCGAATTCTATAACTGAGGCGAAGTATGTTGCCGCTTTTAAAAGCGACAAAGAAAATGTTGAATCATATAGTTCATTCATGAACTTAGTATGGTTCCAAGATGGCTTTTGTCAATGGGACACTACTGCAGGTAGTTGCTCCATAACTCAGTCTGAGGAATCCAGGTTCGACCTGTGATTCACATACATACAAAGCCAAGTCCACACAAAATATGAATTTTGTGAAAGCGTGAAAACGCGAGGATATGCAAAGATACACACGGAGCTGAAGTCGTCAGATCCGTTGGACATTAGGCTATACCACAAGCGAAGCATATTTACACCGGTGTGCCACAGGTGTAAAGTGCATTAGCATTAACTAGATTATTGACTCTAGTGCAAGTGGGAGTCTGTAGGAGATATGCCCTAGAGGCAATAATAAATGTTATTATTTATCTCCGTGTTCATAATTAGGTTTATGTTCCATGCTATAACTGCTGTGGTTCCCGAGCCCGTATATCCATAAAGGCTCTGGGGAAAACCCATGTGCACGTGTGGAATAATAAATGGTAAAATGTATTCCTAGTCATGCCTCTAAGACTAGCTCAGGTGTTGCATGATGATTATGTTTTCCCAATCATAGGCATGTCTATGCCAGCAACTTTGAGGGCACAAATGTTAGAAGAACATTTGTGTTGAATCGACCCGATTGATGTTATGCTATGAGATACATTCGTCACAAGTTTATGGTTAATAACACAGAGATGGTTAATGTTTGCATGATTCCTCAGACCATGAGAGTATCGAGTTTCTTCATGCTTGATTCATGAACTTTGGGGTTTGTTAAACGTCATCCGTAAATGGATGGCTATTACGGCGGCTTACGGGTTCATGGGAAAGTATGTCAAGTAACTTGATAGCTCAAGATTGGGATTTGCTCCTCCGACGATGGAGAGATATCTCTGGGCCCTCTCGGTGTTACGGTATCCATCATCGTCTGGCCAGACACTATGTGATTTGATCACGGGGATGCTGGAACACGGTAACGAGAAAAGAGAACAATACCGGTAACGAGGTAACTAGCATAGTGGACAAGTTGTTGATCCACGGGAATGCCTACATGTCTCACCTCGGGTATTTGTAACATATCGCAAAGCAACAGGAATAGCACACGGCAACTGGAGGTTCACTCGAATATTCATTCGTGTGGGTATAGGGGTCAATATGGGTGTCCACGGCTCCGATGTTGATCATTGATCGGAAGGGGTTCCGTGTCATGTCTATACTTCACCGAACCTATAGGGTCACACGCTTAAGGGTCATCTATCTGCTGAATACTAGACAGGGAGTCTGAGAGAAAATCACCGAAAAAGTTTCGGACACCGAAAAGTTTCGGACAGCGGAAAAGTTCCGCAGAGAGAGGTCACCGGATGAGTTCCGGTGAAACTGAAATGTTGTTTCAGGGGATACCATTAAGTCAAAATGGTTTCGGCACATGCCTGATAATTCTTGGAGGATACCAGAATCATTCTGGAAACTTCTGGGAATTTTCTGGAAGAAAAACCGGAAATGTTCCGGGGCTGCCGGAACCGCTTCAGATGCTTTTCGCAGATGAAATCACTAAACTGGAATTGTTCCAGAACGCATTGAAAATTATTTTAGTGGGTACTGGAAATGTTCTAAGCCCACATAAAGATTTTCAGTTCGAACGGACGCTGAAAAATGTCGTCGTGAATAGTGAAAGTGCTTTTTGGGAATTTTATGGAAAGCACCTTTTGGGAATTTCCCAAAAGGCTTCTAGAATGCCTTAGGCACTAAGGAAGCCCCCTTGGGGGGGGCCCCCAAGGGGTGGCCGGCCAAGCATGGTGGAGCTCCTTGGAGCTCCACATGGCACCCCTTTTATCTTTATTCTTTTATGAAAAGGCATAAAGTGGGGGTACTTTGGGGTTTTTTGTATGACATCTTTACCCCTTGGCTTTCCTATAAATAGAGGAGAGTGGGCTGCCCACAAAGCTTATCCCTTGCTCTCATACACATGCCAAGATGTTATCTGGCTTCTCTCTCCCTCCCACGAAAAGATTTTCGTAGAGCCGAAAGGCTGTCTGGGTTCCGGCAGGAACTAGTTCTGGACGGCGAAGCCCTGCCGGATAGGTGACACCGTATGTGTGCAACTCTGTAGAGAGGTCGTAGTTTCGATCTTAGTGCCCGAGGGGCTGTTTGAGAGTGCCTCCCGAAGGGCTGTCCAAGTGGCGGTCCGAGTTCTGTGAGTCCTCCCGAAGGGCTGTCCGAGTGACCGTTCGAGTTTCGAAGGTCCTCCCGAAGGGCTGTCCGCGACATCGTCCGGGGGACTGTTCGACCGCCTCCCGGAGGGCTGTCCGAAGGGAAGACGAGGGTATACATCCTCGCGGTTGGGAGGTTGTAAATCCTAGCTGCGGGGATCTGCACCGCCGATCGTCATCGACTTTACTTCCGCTGCGCTACGAGTCGGTAACGAAAATGATCAAACCTTGTATGCAGTCTCCATAGTGGTCCTGGGCTGGTGCGTAGGTCGGAAAATTTTCATTTTCTGCTGCGTTACCCTACAACGACATGCATAGCCAGCATCTTCTAGGTAGAACTTGCCATCGGGGATATTGATGCCATCAGGACGACTCATGCTGTCACTTGGAATGTTAGCATCATGTGCTGATCCTTTCCAGCCAGCCAGCACATGTGTGAACTTCAGATCGAAGTCAACAGCAGCAAGCACATTCTGGCCTGTGTAGTGCTTTCTACCCCTGTATGCTGTAGATTGTTACCTCGGCACTCTGGTAGTGACATGAGTACTATCTATTGCCCCAATGCAATCCTGAAATGGCATTACAATATGGTGTTATGGCTATAGTAGAACAATACAAGCATATCAAGGCATGAACTACACACTGTCAGTGCTCACCTTGAAGTATGGATACCATCTTGGGCTAGTGTAAATCTTGCTAGGAGTCCGGCCGGTTGGTGACCTGATCATCTCTCCTCTGAGTTCCCCAACAGCATACAACACTTGCCCGAAGTACCTGGAAATGGTCTCCATTGATCTCCTGGACGTGTTGTGCGTAACCCTGAACCTTTGGTTATGACCAACAACATAGAGGAACATGGCTACTTGCTCTTCTACACTGGTGTGGATGCTATCTTGTAGCAGCCCCCTGCTCCTGAAGGTCTGCACAAGCCTGGCGAAAGGTGCTCTTTTCATTCGAAGCATCCACATAGCCTCTGTGTCGTTGCAGTTGTAGATGTAGTTCAGAGTTGCCATCCTCTCCTGATCCCGGATTAACATTGGACTATAACGGTTGGCAGGCTTATCACCATGACGAACAGCTCTCTTGTGGATCAACATGAGCCATGCCTAAATCATAGCTATCGGTGTTGCAGCCTGAACTACCAGCTTCATCCGTGCGTCCATAACCTAGTCGACATCGAGGGTGCGTTGAGCAAACGGAAATCGATCCTACACCTTGCCTAACAGCCTAACAACCGACCTAACATAGGGAGGAGGGGGGTTCCATGTTGCTTACCGGCTTCGGAGACGAAGACTACAAGGGAGGGGGGCATGGCTGAGTCGAGGAGGACCAGACAGTGTCCAAGAGGAAGGGGAGAAACAGCTCCTGCTACCGGAGAGTGCTGCTACCGCGTCCACCGCCTCTGCCGCTGCCGCTTGCGTAGATCTGAGTCGCCGCAACCGCCGGTGCTAAGAACACAGGAAGTGCTTATCCTAGAGCTAGTGGTGACCGAGTAAATGGGGCAGTGAGGCTAGATTTCACGCCATCCCGCCTCGGTCGATTTCCATCTCCCGCAATCTCCATTCGATTTCGCCTTGCACCCTCGCGTGCGAGCCGCATCCCTTTTGCACCGCACTCAGCCTCGTTCGCTGGAAACTGCCGATTTGAGGGTTTCCAGCGAGCCAGGCTCTGGGCTGCTTTAAGGTTCTTGCTGATGCGAGCCAGTCCACCCCGTTTGCAACCAAACACGTTTTTCTTGGCCCAACTCGGCGTGGTTGGAGGTAATGCGCTCAACCAAACACGGGCGCCCCTATGTCTCGCCTTCAGCGAGTCCACCTTCCGACTCGCTGAAGGGGTGCGCGAGATGGGCTGGTCCACGCGCGCGGCAGGCCGCAGCCTCTTTTTCTTTTTTTTGTTTTTTGTTTTTGTTTTTTCCTTTATTTTTGTACTTTTGTTTATACTTTAAAATATTCTAAATATATATATTACAAAAATCATTTTGTAAAAATGTTGAACAAGTATTTAAAAAGTGTTGAACAAGTATTTGAAAAATGTTAATCAAGCATTCGGAAAAAATATTAAATGTAAATAGAAAAATTGTTGATCATGTATTAAAAAATGATGATTTTTTTTATCATGTATATAAAAATGTTAATCAAGCATTTTGAAAAAAAAATATTGAACAAGTATTTGAAAAAAAATTAATCAAGCTTTTGGGTAATGTTAAATGTGTATAGAAAAAATGTTCACCATGTACTAAAAAAATGATGAATTTTTTTATCATGTAATAATCAAGCATTTAAAAAAATGTTGAACAAGTATTTGAAAAATGTTAATCAAGCACTTGGAAAATGTTAAATGTGTATAGAAAAAATGTTGAACGTGGTTTAGAAATGATGAAAAATTTGATCATGTATATAAAAATGTTAATAAGCATTTCAAATAGTTGAACAAGTGTTTGAAAAATGGTAATCAAGCGTTTAAAAAAATATTAATATTTTTATTTGAAAACTGTTAATCAACCATTTAAAAAATGTTAAAACTTATAGAAAAATGTTGACCATGTATTCAATAAATGTTAATCTTGTATTTGAAAAATGTTAATCAAGTATTTGAAAAATGTTTAAAATATGTATAGAAAAATGTTGACCATGTATTACAAAAATGTTTAATTTGTATTGGAAAAATGTTAGATGTGTATTAGAAAAATGTTGTTGACATATACAAAAAATGTATAATAATAAGAAAAAGAACAAAGAAAACCAAAAAAAATGCACAAAAAGAATGAAAAAATGGAGAAGAAAAAAAAAAGAAACCAAAGAAAACAAAAAAAAGTAAAAAAATGTTGACTATGTATCAAGTAGTCCGCGCCTCCTCTGTAACCACGAACGGAGAAAAGAAACAAAAAATAAATAAAAAAATGGAGAAATAAAAAAACTCGTGTCTTTTACCTCAAGTAGTCCGCGCCTCCTTTCTAACCATGAACGCAACAGTGGTGCAGTGGCTAGCAGCTTGTCGCGCTATCGAAGTGACCTGGGATCGGTTTCCCGCGCGCCCCCATTTTTCTTCCTATTTTTTTATTTTTTTCTTTTGAGAATCTCTTCTCTTTTTTTTTAGAATCTCTTCTTTTTTTTTCTATTCTTTAGTACGTGCTAATGGGCCGGCCCGATTACCACAGAAGCTTCAGCGAGAGATTCATCCGTCTCGACATAGCTCTCGCGGCCAAACACGCCCCTAGCAACTCTGTTTGACATGGCCATAGTGCAGGAATTTGTTTGGGACTGGCATATTTTGTTAGCCTTGGCAGATCATCCCAACACTTGATTCTACTTCCATCTTATGTTCAAACACGTAATTCTACTCCATCCGTCTCTGAAAACAAGTCATATAAATTTTCTCCCCATTTTTCTTTCTATTTTTTCTTTTTTTTTTCTTTTGAGAATCTTTTTTTGTCAGAATCTCTTCCTATTTTTTCTATTCTTTAGTACGTGCTAATGGGCCGGCCCGATTACTCCAGAAGCTTCAGCGAGAGATTCATCCTTCTCGCTTAATGCGAGACATAGCTCTGGCGGCCAAACACGCCCCTAGCAACTCTGTTTGACATGGCCATAGTGCAGGAATTTGCTTGGGACGGGCATATTTTGTCAGCCTTGGCAGATCATCCCAAGACTTGATTCTACTTCCATCTTATTTTCAAACACGTAATTCTACTTCATCCGTCTCTGAAAACAAGGCATATAAATTTTCTCCCCTTTTTTCTTCCTATTTTTTATTTTTTTTTCTTTTCTTTTGAGAATCTTTTCTTTGTGAGAATCTCTTCCTATTTTTTCTATTCTTTAGTACGTGCTAATGGGCCGACCCGATTACTCCAGAAGCTTTAGCGAGAGATTCATCCGTCTCGTTTAATGCGAGACATTGCTCTCGTGACCAAACACGCCCCTAGCAACTCTGTTTGACATGGCCATAGTGCAGGAATTTGCTTGGGACGGGCATATTTTGTCAGCCTTGGCAGATCATCCCAACACTTGATTCTACTTCCATCTTATTTTCAAACACGCAATTCTACTCCATCCGTCTCTGAAAACAAGGCATATAAATTTTCTCCCCATTTTTCTTCCTATTTTTTATTTTTTTCTTTTCTTTTGGGAATCTTTTTTTTGTGAGAATCTCTTCCTATTATTTCTATTCTTTAGTACGTGCTAATGGGCCGGCCCAATTACTCCAGAAGCTTCAGCGAGAGATTCATCTGTCTCGCTTAACACAAGACATAGCTCTCGCGACCAAACACGCCCCTAGCAACTCTGTTTGACATGGCCATAGTGCAGGAATGTGCTTGGCACGGGCATATTTTGTCAGCCTTGGCAGATCATCCCAACAATTGATTCTACTTCCATCTTATTTTCAAACACTTAATTCTACTCCATCCATCTCTGAAAATAAGGCATATAAATTTTCTCTCAAGTAGTCGAATGATGTAAAGTTTGACCGAGTTTATAGGAAAATTTATCAAGAAAGGCACAACAAAGATCATCTGGCAGATCTGCACAAGGTAATATTTCTACAATTCCTTCCTTCAGGATGTTCAAACCTGCACAAGGCAATGCCTACAATTCCTTCAGGATGTTCAAACCTGCACAAGCCAATACATTCGCTAGGTTCAAACAAGACGGCACTGTTTGCTGCATCACGGGCTAACAGCTCCATCGACGGCAAAATCAGGCGCATGAGTACGATTGTATTGTGGCTGCAATAGCGATGCCAACAACGCAATAACTGTCTGGCTGGCTGGACATATACAGAGCTGATGATCGTTCAGGGAAGACTTGGCTTCTTCTCCATGGTGGCTGACTGTTGTTACTGCTCTTCGGTCCACCTAACCTTCTTGGATTTCTCCACCGGCGTTTCCGAGGTTGTGTTGCTTCCTGTCCCACGAGCCTTGGATCCCCAGGAGGACACGTTTGAGTGGCCCAAGCTGCTTTTGTCCCTCTTCTTTTGCTTGTGTTTGGGCGTGGGCTCCACGCTCTCTTGACCTAGAGACATTGCTGATCCTTGGCCGCTACGGTTCTTCGATAAGCTACTGAACCGAGACATGGTCTTCCGAGAAGAACCTGGAAAATCATCATATGCACCCATCAGTGAGTGATGGCCACAGTTATCACGAATAATATGTATTTGCTGCTCCTGTACGGCTGTACGATGAAAGAAAAGACATGCATGTTAACATACTGGTAGGCAGCATTTCATCAGAGATGAATGATATTGCCTGACAGCATCCTAGTACAGATGAATTTCACGTATTGCATATAACAGCAACGTTAACAGTCAGTGCATTTTATGAGCCCACTTTTGTGGTCATGTCTCGCTTAGTTAAACAGAGGTTAATTAAAGTTGCATTCATGGATGAAGCCTTCTTCATGTACTACCTCATGTAGAAAATTTCCGTAAATCTCCGCCTAACTTGTCGAACGTATTGACAGCTGAAGAAAAACCATCTTCGAAAAGAAATACCTGCAGATCTCCTACTGCCAGGAGTAAGAACACTCCCAAAAAATGGTTTCTCTTTCTCCAATTCTTCAGGTTCAGGGTAACGCACCAAGCAAACTCTGCGTGAAATCTTCCCCACTGGAATTTATTTATCTATATGTTAGTTAAAAGGCCAATTTGCATGCAGAGAGCACATGACATAAATAGAGGTAAAATGGACTGCTTGGGCTCATAACATACTGAAAAGAACATCGCCACTGGTATATTACTTATATTTTTGTTAAACCAATGTGAAATAAGTATAAGCATAACATAGTTTGTGTTCTTTCCCCACATTGTTTGCATCAATATAAGGCCCTGTGCCAAACTCTAAAATGGGCCCTATCTCACCCAAAAAAAACTACATAAATATAACTATAATAATACAAACATCATATTACCTTATAGCATTGGGAAATATCAAGAATCGTACCTATTCTTGGTTGTATAGTTTTCACTTAAATAACATCGTTCTTGTAGCGTTCTTTAAAATAAAATCTTCAATAATATCCCCATAGTGAATCTTCTCTAAGAATAAAATCTTCATACGCTTTTGGTAATCAGATTCATGTTTCTAAATGAAGACATGACTCGGATCTTGCAATACTACATGAGTAATAGATGAAAAGAATAAAACTAGCTACAAGATTATAGCAAAACCATATAGGGAACTAAATCGGAACTCAGTTAAGATCAAGGGCTCACGGAATGACCGGTTATGGACGCAACGACGCTTAAGAAATCGGAGATGGTGCAAGTTTCCCTGCTTTCCTGCTGGGTGCCGGCTACCGTCCCTGGTCCTGCCCTCCTCCTTGTTACTTATTAAGCCCGAAGCCGAAGAGATCAATCGATCTGATCTGCGTCACTGGGACACTGGACCTAGCCACCACACGAAGGAAGGGACGCTTGACGGTTGACGCTTCGCTCGCTCGGTCGCTCCTCTCGATGACTCGATCGCTGGTTGTCTTTCTTTCTGAGAGAAATACTGATCGCGGGCCCTGGCTGTTGTGCCTACCCTGATGCAAGGAGTCATCGCGAGCGATTGGGGCCTGCGCTGGGGCAGAAAGCACCGGCCCATCTATAAATAACAAAAGTCCCAAAAAGCTGGGGGCCCTGTGCAGGCGCACATGTTGCACCCCCACAGGCCCGGGCCTGGCTTGTGTTAAAAGATAAAGACAGAATAGAACTACTGCAGGTTACACACGTCAACAATTAACTGGAGAATATATTTTTAGACTCATGTTACTTATATTTACATAGTTGGACAGCTAAACTCCTTGTATATATATTTTTATCTATTGGCACGGATACTTTTTTCTATCAGTTGGCACACATATGATCCAACTCCTTGTATGCCAGTTAAACTCTAAGATTTACTTTCATGGCATACCCTCTTTACCGTGTTGGGATCTCTGTTTTCGAGTCGCTCGACTAGTCGCGACTAGTCGACGAGTCGCAGTTCCAGGGCCGACTCAGCCTCTCAACTCGACTCCTGGGATGAGTCGAGCGACTCGCGCGACTAGTCTCGACTAGTCACGACTAGTCGCTGTTTCTGGGTCGAGCGACTCACTTATTTTGTGCCCCACCTGCCGTCAGAGGTCTCTGCTACCGCTTGTTCCTCGCTGCATCATCGCCGTGGCTGCTTCTGGGGCTTGGAGACGACGACCCCAACGTCCCCCAGTACTCCGGCAAGCATCCCTTCATGCGCCTGCTTCCACCGTTGCCTTCCCTTGACGGATCTACTCTGCTGTTGAGGAAGAAGGGATGCTGCGGTGAGGGAGAATCAGAGAAGGCTAGGGTCATGAGGAGAAGGGAGGAGTTTTAGGGTTGTGTGCTGCTACAACAAGGAAAGAGAGCAGAATGTGTGTGGCGGCTGTGGTGAGGGAGGAGGGAGTGTGGATGGTGGATTAGGTCACGGGAGGAGTATATAGCTACTAGATGGGATTGGGCCACAGGGAAGTGCATAACTAGTGGCCCATCTCTCAGTCTTTCCTGTTTTCTTGGGCTTTGCTCCCCTCTCCCCTGGTTGCTGCTGCTGCTGCTGTGCACTTGTGCTCCTCCCCTGGCTGCTGCTGCTTAACTCACGTCGACCGTGAGTCTAGACTAGTCACGACTAGTCTAGAGTCGCCCCCCCCCCCCCCCCCCCCCCGAGCGACCCGTCGACTCATCGACTCGAAAACCTTGGTGGGATTGGTTCCCTTCATTGCTTCAGGACAGAGCAATAAGCATGTACCGTAACTCATAAGTGTTAGGCATTTGGAGATAAACATTCAGTGATGAAGTGTCATGTACTGTTTCTTCTTATATTTGTTATTTCCCTTGAAGACTGAGATGCACATTTTCCGAAATCAAACGTGGTGCTACAAACTATCACTGACTAGTATCCAGTGAATAATTTTTTTGGCAAACGAGCAAAACATTAGTAGGTGTTCCTACATAATGCGCAATATGACTTGGAAATACTAAACCAAGACGGTCAGAATGCTTCAGCAAATTTCACATTACTTAAAAAATGCAGAAATAATGGCAGTTTTGCAAAATACAGTACAATTAAAGTACTAAGTTGACATTTCAAGTACCAGCTTTCATTTCAGATCCTGATGGAATGAAGACAGTAGCATCTGGCTGTTGAGCAGCAAAGCTGACGAGTTCATATGATTTCCCTGCCAAATAATGTACATTAGATATACCTGAATGTTTGTGGAAAATTATTCATAGCTATTTTAATTAAATAATGGTATTTCGAGCCTATGAGAATGGAGAAGGGACTAGACAAGTCAGCTAGTACTACAACCTATGGCATGGCATGTCATTCAACGAGATTATAGTTAAGGAGGAGGATGTAACTAGTCATTACATGAAAAAATTTATAAGGAAATCTCACCTGACACACCAAACTTCTGTCAGAACATCCACAAAAGAATAACATCATCTTTTTGTAGACTGAAGTGTAACATCTTGTTAATTTCTATTTCTATTCTATTCCAAGGATTCAACAGGGACTAATAAACAAGCAAATTTGAATAAGAGGAAGTTGAGATTGAACTAAGAACTCAAGCCGACACTTGTGGGCCTGCATAACATTAGTGACCATCAAAGACCCAGCATTGTCTAAATCTTCTTAACAGTTAGCAACTGAAAGACAAGTTTCACCATGGACAAGCAGGTAGTTTCACTTATATGATTAACCCCGCTATCTTTAAGAATAAAAAAGACTGTCCAGAAAAAATAGACCCAATGAACACTCAAGAGTGACGGCTTTTCCGAAAACCGAACTTAGTTGTTGTCTGAATGCTGAGAAGCTTTAAGATCACCGGAACATGTATTAATTAAGTGAAAACCATTTCAAAATAATAAATCACAGTTATTTACCTGAAGAACTCTCCAGATTTCCCATGTTTCCATTGTGATGAAACGTGAGAGAAACCACTTCACCGTCAAAATCAGAAGCATTTACCTGTGTAATAATACAAAAAAATTGTTACCTTGGAGCCCAAATGCAGGCATACTAGTAACATGCCACAGGGGTGGGGAAAAAGAAAATCAACATCCAAGTTACATACATGGTTTAGAGGCCACTGTATTAGCCAAAGTTCTGTCGAGTCAGATGGCAGGATTTCAGGCGTACCCTGCTCTCCACTCTCCTGAAATGCCGGTCCAGGCTCATAGCTACAAGATTGCAGCAAGGTGTCAGATGCAGCATTTCCTTTCCAAATTTTTTTCTTTTTTTTAATCATTTTTTTACTTCTCTTTTTGTCTTTTTTTTCCTGTTATTTTCATTTTTATAAGTTTTTCCTTCTCTTTTTGGTTAATGTACCCACTATCTGTAAATCATGCTCATTGAGATATGGGCTTCACACATGTAAACCAAGGCCGACGAACCGTAGCACCGTTTCCCCCACCCCCAATTCCAACGACGACGCGGGCGCCCGCGAGATCTCTAACCAGATCGACGGGCGATTCGAACCAAGAATTGGAACTGGAATCGGAGCGCGGACGGTTGAATTTACCTGGGCTTGGGCTTGAGGGAGGTGTGGGCGGCGAGGTTGCGGGAGGAGTACTTTCCGGAGGTTCCCGCCCTTGGCCGGCGCCGCCGTCGTCATCTCCTGCCGGAAAGAAGCGGAACCCTAGCCTCTCTCTGGTCTTTCTCCTTCGGATTTGGGGGAGAAGCGTCTCTCTGTTTGTTTTGATTCCTTCATGGGCCGATCAGGGTAATGCATACTAGGCCGTCCGTCCAGCGGCCAGAAGCTCGATCTAGTTTTTTCTATTTCCCATTAAACGATCTTACAAATGACGTACGCATAGGTATAGTATCACCAGTTCTTCTAAAAAAAAAAGGGAATCGTTTGGGTTCGGCGCGCCGGCCGAACGCTCGGCCGGTCGCTTTCCAGCTACGCTCACGGGGCCACACACACAGCTCATCTCCCACCCACCGCTTTTTATTTCGAGAAAGCTTATCCTCTACGCACTCTCTTTCCCCATGTGTCGCATCTCTCCTCCCAAATCCCAATCCGCCATGAAATCCCTCCCTCTTTTTCCTCTGACTCCACGCCGGCGAGCAAGCCACTCCGGTTAGCCAGCGCCGCCCCTTGAACCTTCCCTTTAGTCTATCCCCCCATGATCCATGGCCACAGACGGCGGGGCTCTGGACCTGCGGCCGCGCTCTGGACCTGGCGATGCGCCGTGCTGCAAGGGGGCAGGTCCCCGTGCTGGAACCATCGACGCGCCGTACTGGAAGCTCTACGGCCGCCGTGCTGGAACCGGTGAAGTAAATTGCTAGAACCGGCTACTCGATTTGCTACAACAGAGGATTCAATACGCTGCATCCATGGCGGTGGAGGTATTTTTTGCTGGAACCCGTGAGCTGATTTGCTGGAACCGACTACTGGATTTGCTGGATCCGGCGAAGTTTTTTGTTGCGACCGTCGGCGGTGACGCATGTTATTTTGTTGTAACCGGTATATGTTTTTTCTGCCATAGGTGATTTTGTTTTGCTACAACCGTTTTATTTTTTTGCTACATTTATTCACGGCCGAGCTGTGTCCTGCGACGGCGGCGACCTTTTTTGCTGCAACCGTTGTAGTTTTTGCTACGTCCGTCGAGGATTTTTGCTACATCCTTCTTTCATGGTGGAGCTGCAGGCTCGACCACGGCGAGGATGATTTTTTTGTTGCAACCGTCATTGCTTTTTGCTACGACCTATGGATTTTTTTTGCTACATACATCCATTTTTCTTTTTTGTTGAGATCGTGTGCTACATCTGGCGACAGAAGACGGTGAGCGCGGGCGGCGCGGGGGTGGCCGGCGAGCACGGGTGGCGTGAGGCGGGCGACGAGCATGGAGATCTCCTCCTTTTTCTATTTTTCGCGCATGTGCATAAGGAGAAAGACGACTCAGTCGTGACTATGTAGACCGTTGATTTGGTGCGGGATCCAACGCTTGGCAGCCGACCGGCCGAAACTTGGTCCGGCGTGCCGGCGCCTAGCGTTGCCCAAGAAAAAAGATATAGTATCACCAAGCCCTAAAAAAAGGGTATGGTATCACCGAATTCCCTATATGACGCAGCGTCAGGTTGTCAACCTTTCACACAGGACGTTGGAGAGCCAGTGACGCACACGGGGCGGCCCACCTTGAGTGCGAGCCAACCGGTTTATATTTTTGGATTACTTTTCTGGTTTTTCTTTTTTGGACTTTTTGTTTCTTTAATTTTTTCTAAATTCACAATTTTCAAAAATGTTCAAATCTTTAAAAATTGTTTGCTTTTTTTTTAAATGTTCGGAATTCAAAATTTTATTTGCATTCTAATATTTTTTCAAAATTTAAAAAATTGTTCATTTTTTTAAAATATGCTATAAATCTTCAAATTTTGGTCAGGCTTTTTTTTTCAAACATTAAGAAATGTTCCTATTTTCAAAATTAATTCACAAATTTTAAAAATGATTGGGTTTCAAAAAATGTTCATGTTTTCCAATTGTGTTCGGAATTTCAAAAAATGTTTCGGTTTCAAAATTTCTTCATTGTCCCAAATAATGTTTGGGTTTCCAAATTTTGTTCGGAGTTTCAAAAAATGTTCATGTTTTCTAAAAATGTTCGCATTTTCAAATTTTGTTCAAAATTGCAAAAAATATCCTGTTTTAAAAAATTGTTCAAAGATTCAAAAAATGTTTGTGTTTTCAAAAAATATTCAAGTTTTTTTCGAAAAATGTTTGTGTTTTCAAAAAATGTTCAAGTTTTTAAAAATTATTCACAATTTTGAAAAAAAATCGTGTTTCAAAAAATATTCACTGTTTGAACAAAATCGTGTTTTGAAGTTTCAAAAAATATCTCAGATCTGTTGTTGCTTATAGTTCTTAATATTCCGCACTGCCTATTAGCCACTAAACTTCATCTGCTCAAGTGGTTAGCCACGCGTGCTCACACGCGGGAGGTCCCGTGTTTGATCCCTCAAGCGCTCACTTTTTTTGGATTTTACACTTATTCAAACTGCAAATGGGCCGGCCTAGTCGCGCGCGCGCGGGGGGGGGGGGGGGGGGGGGGGGGGCGCTAGCTGCTGCAATGAGCGGCATATAAGAGCTCCCTGGTATCATCAACCCCTCAAAAAAGTATAGTATCACCATAATAATTCGAACTATGTCAGACAGACACACGTGATAATAATTTTAATACCACAATTTATGAAATTTGGTTTGAAATTCAAATTCAAACATAACAGGTGGTTCAAATCATGCGAAATAGAACATAATACGAACAAGTTTATTGGCCATGAAGCGATCACAAATGCCCAACAAGATCATCGCGACCCACGGTTGTCGATCCGTTGATGCATTTCAAGAAATTTCTCTAGCCGTCGTTCATCCCTCTGTAACTGAACAGGTGGTATATAAATTTTGTTCCACTCATTCTCATGGCGATAGTCTGGTGGCGGGAAGTATAGTATCACCATAATAATTCAAACTATGTCGGACGAACACATGTGATAATAATTTTAAATCAACAATTTATGAAATTTGGTTCAAAACTCAAATTCAAACATAACAGATGGTTCAAATCATTCAAAATAGAACATAATACGAACAAGTTTATTGGTCGTGAAGCGACCACAAATGCTCAACTAAATCATCGCGACCTGCATTTGTCGATCCGTTGATGCATTTCAATAAATTTCTCTAGTCGCCGTTCATCCCTCTGTGGCTGAATAGGTGGTATATAAATTTTATTCCACTCATTCTCATAGCGATAGTCTGGCGGCGGGAAGTATAGTATCACCATAATAATTTGAACTACGTCAGACAGACACACGTGATAATAAATTTAAATCCATAATTCATGAAATTTGGTTTGAAATTCAAATTCAAACATAACAGATGGTTCAAATCATTCGAAATAGAACATAATACGAACAAGTTTATTGGCCATGAAGCGACAACAAATGCTTGATACGTCTCCAACTTATCTATAATTTTTGATTGTTTCATGCTATTATATTATTAGGCTGACATACTTTATATGCAATTTTATATCATTTTTGGGGACTAACCCATAAATCCAGTGCCAAGTGCCAGTTACTGTTTTTTTTCTCTTTTTGTATGACAACAATAATTATTTTCTGGGGACCAAACGATATAGGAAAGATATGTTGCCGGTGGAAATCAACATGAGACCACGGGGGACCAAAGAAGTGCCAGAGGGGTGACCCTGGGCCTCCACGCGGTGGGCCCAAGCCTTGGCCATGTGGGGCCCACAAGCCTCTCCTCCACCTCCTCTCGACGCCCCTAACTCTACATTAGCCCCTTAATGCTAAACCTAATTGTCGAAGAATTTTTATGCCACCGCTTCATCGCGTTCCGAGGCGATCCAATCTGGAGTCCTTTTTCGGCACTCTGCCGGAGGGGGAAATTATTGCCGGAACTGTCATCATCAACTTTGCTACTCTGATGATCATGTGTGAGTAGTCCTCCTTGGACTATGGGTCCATAACAGTATGTATATGACATCTCCTCTCTCCCATTCTTCAATATACAAAGGTCACATGAGCTGCCCTACATGATTGTGATCCAGATGATGTAATTCTCGGTGTGTTTGTTGTGGTGTGATGAATTGTCACTTTATGATCAGATTATATATGGATTTCTATTTGGTTTGTTTTGGTTCTTTGCGGCATGATTTATATATGCACATGCTCTCCGATCTATTAGTTTTGGACTGGCCATGTTTAGATGAATGATCTCCAAGAGAGAGTTGTGTATGTTGGTTGGATTTAACCTTGCAAGTAATCTATCCCAATGATATAAAGGGAAAAAGGCTAGTACTATGTTACTGCCACTATGGGTAAAAAGATATTTGCCAAATTGTCTAGGTAATGAGCTGGAGGTAAGAGAATATACTATCAACATTATGTCGTCTTGCTTAATGCAATGCTCTATTTTTACTAAATACTTAGAGATGCATGCAGGATAGCGCCCTTTGAGTGGAGTATTAGCTATAGATATAGTTGGATAACAGTCTATAGATACAAATACGTAATGCCTATATGCAATCATGACATGTATGATCAAAGATAAACACTGCAATTTAATCGATACACGACTGTAATTTGTTCACCACACCTATGCTATTTGGAGAGATGCCACTAGTGAAATTATGGATCCCGGTCCTTTATTCCTCATAAATACAACCTCATTCTCTAGCTTTCTTGTTCTTTAATATTCTGAATTTTAATTTATTTTGCATACAAAAATCAATTCCATACACACGATATATTAATCCTTGTAACTAGAAAAACTAGTGAGATTGACAACCTCACTAGACTAAGTTGGGGGCCAAGAAAAGTTCTTTAGTTGAGTGCAGGGCTGATCATTGCCCTGTAATAGAATTCTGTAGATTGATACCTTGGTTCTCAAGTACTGAGGGAGTATTCTTCTGATACTACAAACCCTTACTCTTCAGGGCCCAACAGATATTCATCTAACAGGCACATCATAATTAGCCAGGGATATCGGGAGACAATCAAGCATATATTGAGAAGGTACTGAAAAAGTAAAAATACATAAGTGATCAGACTCGCCTGCTCCTATTGTTAAAAACGATAAGTTTGGGACTCTTCAGTGTCCAAGAAATGATTATGAATCTATGCAGATGAAGTCAATTCCTTATGCTTCAGTTATTGGAAGTATGATTTATGCACAAGTGTGCACTCGCCCTGACTTAGCATTCGTAACTGGGATGCTTGGCAGATATCAGTCCAATCCAGGGTTGGATCACTGGATGGCTACTAGAAAGGCTCTGCGCTATTTGCAAGGCACTAAAAACATCATGCTCACATATAAGAGATCTGATAACCTCCAGGTGGTGGGTTATTCAGATGCTGATTTTGCAGGGTGTGTTGACACTAAGAAATCCAAGTCGGGTTATACCCTCGAAGAACGAGCAATATCGTGGAAAAGCTCCAAACAAAGTGTCACTGCATCGTCGACAATGCAGGCTGAGTTTGTGGTGTGCTATGAGGCTACCGGGCAGGCAGTATGGCCGAAGTACTTTATCCCGGGTTTAAGAGTGATTGACAGCATATCCAAGTCACTCACTCTTTACTGCGATAATCAACCCGCGGTGTTCTAGTCAAGTAACAACAAGTCAAGTGGTGCTGCCAAACACATTGACATTAAGTACCATGTTGTGAAAGGTAGAATTCAGGATCTGACAATAAGCATTAAGCATATAAGCACTAACGCAATGTTAGCGGATCCACTAAGGAAAGGCTTGCCACCTAGTGTATTCAAAGAGCATGTTGCCGGCATGGGATTGGCAAAAAACCTTTGATCCTGGAATTGGGACCATTATGACACCATCTCCCTAAAAGCCTAAGAAGTGTTAGTTTCTTCGATGGAATGATGTACTATACTCAATTAATTAGTTCAATGGTACTTCATCGACCGGTGTAATTTATTGCCTCTGTATAAGTTCCACCAAGGAGATGAGCTTATAAGTTTTCAAATAAGCATAAGTTCTTGGAGATCCTAAGTTAAAAAAGTTTCATTTTGAGATGAGGTGGCACTGAGTTCTGCGGTACTATATAATTGACCGTTGCAATCCTTTTGTCTGATATGCTATTTCGTTGAGAAATGGGCTTATAAATTTAGCCTTAAAATCAAGGGGGGAGAAGGTTGGATATTATGATGTATAGGTAAACAGTAAAGTCAATAATTGTGGCTGCCACATTGCAACTACAGTGGTTTGCTGTGCTGCGCTGCCACAATGCAACTTGCCCTGATCGCGGTGTACAGTGCAACATGTAAAAGGGAAACTTCCCTGAGGATAGCTACTGCTGCTCATAGCTACACTCACACTCTCACTCACCCAAGTCAAAAGGCCACCGATCGAGCACCGCACGGCAAGCACCGGGAAGGACCAAGACACAGCCTGCACAAGCCCTAGGAGAAGAAGGAAGGAGAGGAGGACATGGCTGGACCTAAAGACCAAGGTGATTGGCTCTGAATCTCCTCTCTGAGTAGTTCAAGTCTGAGCAAGTGTCCCTGGATCAACAGTAGCTGCATATATGCGAGCATACATGCAAGCTCAGTGCACCAGTACGTACTAGTATATAGCTGGCTGCACGGTAGTGTACGACCGCAAGTGTACAAACAAGTAGTGATCTAAACGCTCTTATATTAGTTTATAGAGGGAGAAGGTACTAGCTGCAACTCATGTGCATCCATCACTCGGGTGGCCCATTGACTCACATGACGGCGCAGGCGTTGGGGTTCTCGTCACTGAACAGCTGCGGCGCGTGCAGCATCTCCACCCGGTACGACGTCGTCCATCCGTCGCCATCGCCGCCGCCGTACATCATAGCCATCGGAAACGCCTGCTCAGCCCACGCCTTCGCCACAGCGCCACCGTCCTCCTTTCCTCCTGCTTAAACTTGCCGCCGCCGCCGCCTCCCTGCTGCGGTTGCTCCCCTGCAACTTTGTCCGCGCCCTCGCCACCGTCCCGCTGCTGCTGCGGCTGCTTCTTATTCTTCTTGTCGCCGGCTGATCCGTCCTTGGTCTTGGCCGGTTGCGATGCCGGGAGCACGACGAGGGCGACGTCCCTGCGGAGCTTGCGTCTGAGCACGTCGGGGAGGGCCTTGGCGTCCATGGTGCCCTGCACCGTCACGTGCTCCTTGGCCGCGTCCACCGTCACCTGCTTCACACCTACATGCACCAACTCAGGGGCAAAAACGCCAATCATTTAGATTTCCAACGACAGCCATGCAGTGTCGCAGCGAATGACTAGTCCATGAATGTACTGCATGCCATGGCAGAGAGATAGACAGATAGTTGTTGGTTACCTTTGATCTTGTGTGCGGTCCGCTTGACCCGGTCAATGCTGCCGTTGGCCCGTTGCAGTGGAGCCCCATCTTCACCACCACCGTCGACTCTGGGGGCTAACAAACAAGCTACTATTAGCATCAGATGCATTCGTACTAATCACCATTTGATCTATCACGGCTGTGGTAATCAATTTAATCACCTCCTTGTCCTTCTTCTTCTTGTCATCTTCGGCAGTACTCTTGCTCTTGCCGTCGGTGGCCGAACATTTCTTGCCCTCAGCAGTGGCGGTGGCGGTGGCGGTGGCGGCGTCCTCCTTCTTGGGGGGATTGGGCGGGAAGACCAAGGCGACGGGCCTGTGCGTCCTGGACTCGACGTGCTCCTTGAGGTCCGAGGGGCCGACGCCCTTGCCGCTCACCGTCACCGTCCAGGCCGCCACGCCCTCCACTTCCTGCACTGCTCTGATGGCCTTGACGACCTTGCGCGCGCAGCCGTCGCAGTGCACGTCCACCCCCAGCACCACGGCCGTTTTCTTCTTCTGGTGCTTGCTCTTACTTACCTTCCCGTGCCCCTCGTCGCCGCCGCATTCCTCCTCGCCGCCGGTGCCTTTCTCCCCCTCTTTCTCCTTGGCGTCGGCGCCCTCCGCCATGACCGGCTCGCTCACTCGAGGTGTACTGATTGTTCTGCCCGCGTTGCTAGAGGAAACGAGAGATGGATGGAGGTTGGCGACGAGAGGAGAGGAGGGCGTATAAATAGGGGCTCCCGGACTTGGTCGTCGTAGTACCTACTCAGCCGAGACCGCTTTCGTTGCATGCATGTGACCGTGCAGTGCATGCAGCCGTATGACTCTACTTTTGTTTGTCGCTCCACCGATTAATACATGCACCATACATACAACCTCTAGCTAGCGCTAGTGCCTAGTGTTGCACTTGTCACGACTACAAGTTATAACTAGAAGCAAAAGCGCGTTTTGCGGCGCCCGTACTCATACTCCACTATCGGAATCGACGTCTTCACCGAGTGCCTAAATTTTTATCTAGTGTAATATGTTGGACACTCGGTAAAGAGCAAGCACCATACCGAGTGACAGGGAAAACATTCGGTAAAAGCAAAATACTCGGCATAGACGACGCTTTACCAAGGGAAAACGTTTATAATCAACCGGATGATTTGTCTCTGGCGTAAACCGGCTCCTTCGATCGACACGTGCCCTCGCTGAGGCCCGCCCACCGCATCCCCCAGCCTTATCCTCTCCTATCCTCATCCACACACGGGTCATCTTCCTCTTCCGCATCTCTCTCGCTCGTCTCTCCCCCTCTCGTCTCTCCCTGATGCAGACGCCGCCGGGAGGAAGCAGAGCCGGCCGTCACCACCACCGGAGATTTGCTTCCCCCCCCGCCCCCTCTCCCTCCTTCCTGTCGCGTTTGAGGGATGCTCCAATCCCCGCCGCCCAAAGCCATCGAGAGCAGAGAGAGGTGATGGAGCTGCGACGGAGGCAGCCGGTGCTACGACGGAGCACCGCCGCGCCGGAGACCACGAATCGAGAGTAGCTTCTGCGCCGACCACCGCCTGCCATGGGCGTCTCCATGAGTTGCAATGGAGCACCGCGCGGTGTTGCGATGGTGACCGTGGCGAGTGGCCGGCGGAGGCGCTGCAACTCCGGTGATGTTGCCTCGAAGCTATCAGGGAGCACCGCCGGTGTTGCAATGGAGCAACGCCGGGTCGCCGCAAGCATAGCGGGCGCTGCAATGGAGCTTCGCCGGAGTTGCAATGGAGCTTCGTCGGCGCCGTCGATGCTGCGTTGGAGCTCCGCCGGGGCTGCAATGGTGCTTCGCCGGACGCTGTCGATGTTGCGTTGAAGCAATTGTCGCCGCGCAGTGCGCCTTGAGAGCTGCAGTAAAGCTTTAACAGGGTGCCATTATCGCTGCGTTGAAGCGTCGCGTGGTCGTTGTTGCCGTGGCGTTGCAGCGATCGAACGGCTACAAGCGCGCAGATCCGCCGGCTGGCTAGGCGGATGATTTCCCCAGGAAATCATCCGGCTTATTTGTAGCGGCCGCCTTTACCGAGTGTCCAGCCGGCGACACGGTAAGAAAAAGGACACTCAGCAAACTGCTCACCACGTGTCCCTTCTCTTCGCGGTTGATGGCAGGGTGACGGCGCGTCCGTCTATGCCTAGTGTCTCCTGGTAGACACTCGGTAAAAGACTATTGCCGTTAGCATTGTTCATGTTTGCAGAGTGTTTTTTCCCAGGTAGTCGGTATTTTTTTTTAGATGAGCTATAAATTTTGATGGAAACCTAAATATGATTGTTAGTTGAATTACAAGTCTGTTTTTTGGACATGTATTTTAAATTTTTTGAACATGATTATTGATTTTTTCCCACATGAAACATACGATTTTTTTAAATATGTTTCCCCCTCTCTTTCCCGCCCTTTTTCTCCACTAGTTCCACCACTTTCTCCCATCCTCTCTTTCCCTCTCTTTTTCCTGCCCTCACTTTCCCGCCGTTTTTCTCCCCCTCTCTTTCCCGCCCTTATTCTCCCGCTCATTGTTTTCCCACCGCTCCTCTCCCGTCCTTTTTCTTCTGCCATCCTGACCCTATATATATCCCCACACCCGTATGTTTTGTTGCATCGGCCTTTTTGGTGGTTAGCTTAGTATATTTATCACTGACATATCTGTTGATCCTTTTGTTCGTGGATTTACTCCTTTGATGTCCCATTGGATTTTGAAAGGTGACATTCCTTTCAAGGAATTATTGACGAAAGAGAGCCTCCTAATCGAGTTGGGTAAGTATTTCCCCAAAAATAGACTCCCTGAAAGGACCCAGAGGAAATACGGGCATAATTTCTGAGGTTGCATGAAAGGTGGAATAGGGTGCTCGCACTAAAAGAACTTCCTGGTGCACAATTCTACGAGTCATGGTCCAAAATAATTGTCCCGGCGAACGTATTTGCCAAGCACATTAAGGTAATTTCTATTACAATTTAGCATCTTAATACTATTTGTAATGTTTAGGTGTACCCTGGGGATGCAGAGTTTCTGAACAGAGCGATCCATAACTACGCATGGATGAAGCTACTATGGTCATTTTTCAATGGGCGTCAATGGTCATTTGACGTTGTTCGTCCATGTAAGGGTGGTGGATCATCCATGGGTCGTGCATCATCGATCGAAGGATGGTACATCACCAAAGAGTGGCGCAAGCTCAAAGAGTACTATATCATATAAGAGTGTTGCATCATCGAAGGGTGCCGCAACCTCTAAGAAATGGTACGATGATGATGATTACGATTCGGCTGATGACTTTATGCCGGCAAACTATTTGGACCCAATCGCGAAGATCTAGCTAGGAAAGAGGTTAATGATAATAGTGATGACGACTTCATGTAGTGTTTCTATGGCGATGCAGATGCATTGTGTTGTATCTTAATTCCAGTTCTAGTATTTAATTTCAGCATTCGGGTGTACCTTAATCTTCAGTTGTAATATGTCGCATTATACTTTATTTTCCAGTTAGCGCGTTGTCACGGTGTTCCTCCTGCCTAGCACGATCTTGCGGATGCTCGGTATTTTCCTCCACTTGGTGGATATTACGGTGATGAGGCTAGGTATCTTCGTGGGCTGGCCTAAGTTGTCTCATGGTAGCCAGTGCCTTGTCCTGTTGTTGGAGCTCCCCTTCCTCCTCGAGCGAGTACTTCCTCATGATGGCGTAGAGCCTCATGGTTGTTGATGGCGGACTCCGGTGCGATTTGGCGCATAATGCCGGGTTACAAATTGCTAGTAGCGCGGCCGAGCACACACTCTCGTTGGTGAAGTTGTGGATCTGACACAATATGGCGGTGAAGCACTTCTGGAATGCTCAAATAGATCCGCGCGGCCCTTGAACGAGTGTGTAGAGTTCGGCAGCAGTCACCTCTTTGGTCTTATTCCCATAGAAATTGGCATGAAGCTGCTGGCGGAGTTGTTCCCAAGAGTACACCCATCCGGGAGCGAGCGCTAGGTACCATGATCGCGCCATTCCAGAGAGCTTGATAAGAAGGTTGTTGGGTATGGTGGTTTCGTCACCTCCCACTATGGACACGGCGGCCTCGTACACACGGGTAAACTTGCTCGGGTCAGTGTCGCTTGCGTACATGGCTTCACCTCAAGTCCTGGGCTAAGGGGGCTCCGCTCGTCGGCGATGTTGATGGCTTCGCGTCTTGGAGCGCGCGTTGTTGGTGCAGAGATGTAGTCATTGACGCGCCCATTGTCACAAGTACGCATCCCTCGCGTCGGTCCATGACGGTCGTGGTCTCCTAGTCACACGCCTTCTCGCTAGCTTCCCGGTGCCAGCTGTGGTAGCATCGAGCCTAGACAATATACTTGTGGCACCCCCCGTACGAATACAAAGACCGTCGTGGGATGCGCGGGAAACTTGAGGCGGAGACGCGTGCGAGGCGAGGAGACCCTGCACGCAACAGGAAAGCAACAGATGTGGCAAGAGAGGAAGCATGACATCTTTACTGATTTTGGCCCCCTAGAATGGACGGGGTACTCCTCTATTTATAGGAAAAGAGGATGCGAATGTGAGATTACAATTTTGCTCTCGGGCCTTCCTGCTATGCTTCAGCCCGGGCGTTCGGTCTTTTCGGTTTGTTCGGTCCGGTCTTTTCGGTCTTTCAAGAATTCGGTCTTCCATAATTGAAGACCATAATAATTTCGGTCTTTTCGGTTCTTCACTATTCGGTCTTCGGTCTTTATTATTCGGTCTTCGGTCCCGACCAAACAAACCAAATTAATTGCTATAACTCATATTCATATTATTTTCAGTAACAAACTGCATATGTGTACAGAGGTGCATATGTACTAGACAACAAATAGAGACAACAAATGTGTGTATAGATGTGCATCTGTACATAAGAAAATTCAGACAAGCAGCAGTTGTATTGTGTGCTTTCTTACCTTCAGATGCAAGATGGAGCATGGGAAGAAGACAGTAGACAGCAAGCCGGTGACCAACGTGTAAGAGGACGAGGTAGTGATGAACCGTAGCTCGGATGGTTGTGAAGAAAAGGAGGAATGAGAGTGCAACCGTTTTTTTAGAATTACGAGAGTGCAGCAGCTGGTTGCCTGTGAATAATGAGATTTTTTTTGACGGTATAATGAGATGTGTGTATCTCGCTCATGACCTTGGGCTGGCCGGATGGGCCTTTGGTAAATATGGTCTTGCAGTCTTGTGTATGGGCTTTTTTAGTTCGGTCTATATGGTCTATGGGCTGGCCGGATGGGCTTTTAGTAAATATGGTCTTGCAGTCTTGTGTATGGGCTTTTTTAGTTCGGTCTATATGGTCTATTCGGTCTTTAAGATAGGAGGACCAAACAGACTGTAATTAGTTCGGTCTTCTGTTTGCGCAGACCGTATTTTATTCGGTCTTTTCTAGTTCGGTCTTTTCGGGTTCGGTCTCGGTCTTTTCAGGTTCGGTTTTCGGTCTTCGGTTTTTATGCCCAGGGTGAGCTATGCTACCCCTAGATGCATTAAGGCCCTCGGCAAACCGGTCATTTCACCAGGGCTTATCCTGGGATTATGCCACCGGTTCCGCGCCCGGTGTGCCACCTCTTGCTGGTGCGAGGTTTGAGCTCCTGGCGCTCCATCTGTCATATCATATGGGGGCGCACGCTCCTGGCGTGCACTCTTCCGATGGACGCCCCTCGCTCTCCTATCTTGGGACGCTCCTCGCGCGGGGTTCGTCCACCAAGTCTGTCCTGGGCACCGTCGGAGCCGGACAACGCACGGATCACTTCCCCAATCCTAGTTATTTACATCCTAACTAGTTAGGATTATAAAAAAAATATGAGTTCAAGATTCTGGGAGAAGCTGGGTGGAGGGTTGATTCTCAAGATTCTGACAGAATCGGTCAAAAGAACTGGGCCTTCGTAGGACAATAAAAAGGGCGAAAGAGTAGTCACTCATGCGGCCGGTGAGCAAGTAACCACCAGCCACCTTGCATGTACTCTGCCGGTCCAGGAGACGAGAGTATATATTCTCTGCATGATCCATGTACGTACGAGGTTTATTTCCCTTCTCACACACGCGCACGAATTAACTGATCTGCATGTAGCTCGTAGTACGTAGTATGATGGTATATAAACGCACGCCGAGAAATCAATGGAATGGAACAATTTTGGTGACTCTGAGTCTCAGGTGATCAGGCCGGTCAGGTCGGCGGTCGCGCTTGCATATGCATAGTATGATACGTGTCGAGTCGTGTCTGACAGATGGCGCCATGCATTGCAGAATCTGTCGTCGCGTGACAGGCATGCATGGGCATGGTCAAAGACGTCAATCGATCTCAGTTTTTGCAGTATAGCACTACTACTACGCACGTGCAGCGCAGGCGGACATCTGTACGTGAGCATCTAGCCAGCTAGCTGTAAACGCATATGGACGGCCGGAGATGCAGCAACGGCCGGCAGCCTTGTTCCATTATCGTATCATTTATGCAATCATGCCAACGATGAATGAACTAATATCGAAACCTAAAGCTGCTTGGTGTTATCATAACCTAAACCTTCATTCCTAAAAATAAATAAATAACCTAAACCCTTCAAAAGAAAAATAAACCCTCATTGTGTTATCAGCACCAGGCGCGCTCGCTACAGGGCACGTGACCTTGGTACGGACCACATCGTCCATAATTTCATTTCTTGAAACTAGATCGGCCTGGCCTTTTGGGAAAAGTTAAGGGGAGGTGAGCGGAAGAAGCCTGTGATTACCAAATTAAAAACAAACAGCATGCTAACTCGACCGCCCTAAATTACTCTCAAAATTAAATACAGAAAGGTACGTACACTGTTTTGTTTGTGCAGACAAATTAAGCATCCTGTGTGAAAAGACATACTGTACTAAGCATCTACGTGCTTCCAAAATTATGAAACGTTTCATTCACAGGGTTTTCGAATTGTTTTTGCAGGCGGCAGCTAACATCCCAAAGTTAGAACCGTGCGCAGAATGGGAGCTCCTCCTAGCTCAGGCATTTCTGGCCGTCCGATCAGTTTTCTTGGCCCACGACAGCCGCCCAATCTCGCGCTTGGAAGATCCGGACCGTTGGATCAAAAGTAGACACTGGGTCTGCCTCTGGTGGGGCTCATCTGTCGGTCGCAATGGGTGAGGAGCCGGCTGGTGCGTGTGTACCGCGGTCAAACCGCGCGGTAGCTCCGCCAGCTATTGCAATGCCCCGCCGAGGGCACTTGTGAGATTTCGCGTGTGCACCGTCTACGTGTCAGTCGTTCGTTGGCTCGGGGGTGGACGAGGTGAGGGAAAGCAACCAATCCCGCGATGGAAATGTAGCCGCCGCCTTTCCCCGTCTCAGCTCTCTCTGCCCCTCTCTCGATCTCCTCTCCAAAATCTAGCCGCCCACACACTCCTTACGGCTCCGCCATCGCCGTCACTGCCGCTCGCCCCGGCCCCCATCCTCGACCTCACGCCTCCCATTGTCTCCTCCTCCTCCCAACCCCCTCGGCACTCGGCAGGAGGAGCGTAAGAAGCTTGTGGGTCGCCGCTCCGGTTGCTGCTGCCTCCTCCTCATCGCTCCGCGGGAGGAGCATGAGGCGTTGCGTCTCTGACGCACAATGCTCAGCTCTGGTTCGTCAAGGAGGCCGCCAGCAAGCAGGAAGCTGCCCTTTGCGCATTTTCGTCATCAGGGAGGATGCCATACACCAGCGCCGTCTCGAGGTACGTCCTGGCGGCTTCGACCCGCCTCTCTCCTGCGCCTTCTCCTTCGCTATTTCTCTTCCCGCCGCCGTGCTCTTGACGCCGCTGATCCCAACTTAGGCTGCCGCCAGTTGGTGCTCAGCAGGAGAGGCACAACCTCCGCCACACCGAAGAGACGGACGATGGCTTCCATGAAGAAATCCGTCGAAGTGGCTGCCGATGGCCTATAGGTCCATCTCTCTCTCAATCTCGATTTCCTCTTATTTTGCAGATTAGAAGTGGATTGAAAGCTGAGATGCCATGTCTTGCGAAATGCCAATGCCATGATAATTTGATGCCTGTAGCAGCTCTTTTATTTTCATTCAAATGTTTTTATGTGATATTGAGCATAGTACAATTCTCTTTTGGCAATTGCTGCATATATGTTCTACTTGGAAATTTAGCCCTAGAGCATCTATTTGGGCATGGTTCAGCATTGTAGAATGCAACTGTTTTGATTTATGAAGTTGTCTGTCTATTTGATTGGAAGATCTGCACCTAGAATGCAGAATGCCCAAATAGGAGGACGTGTTGCTGCTCTTGTCTTGTGGTGTTTGCGTCCGCGTGGCATGCCGTAGTTAGGCAGATCCTGCGAGCTATTGAAGGTGGATATCCTCGGTCAGAACAAAGCATGGACCTGCACGTCCCCATGTATAGCAAATCCTCTTCCCTTCCTTTTATATTTTTTTTCATAGAATAGTATGAACACCCACAGTTCATTCTGGTTTCATAAGGTGTGTGTTCTCCAATGCGTTTTGTTGATGCTTCATGTGTGTCAACAAGAATTTTTTGGTCCTATTGTTTTACAGTATTTAATTTGATCTTTGGATATTGGCAGAGCTGTAATCAGTAACCATTATCATTTTCTAAAAGTGCAGACATTATATTTATTTACATAATTATGTCGGGAAAGAAGATATTCATATGTTAGACTTGATGGATCAGCATCCAATAATAAAAGGTAATAGTTGGTGAACCAATTCAATGATCTATCTAGAGTACGTAGCATCAGCCTTATAACCTGAACTAAAGAAGTTAGAACCTACCATTGTATCTGAAATTACTGTATTTGGCAGGACGAGTTTGTCTTTCTACTTAATAGCAAGGCAGGTGGTTGTGGGCTTAATTTGGTGGGTGGAAATTGATTGGTTCTCCTTGACCCTGATTGGAACCTTGCCAGTGATAAGCAGGTTTATATATGTTCATCAGTCAAACCCGGTCAAAGTCTAGCGGTCAAACCAGGTCAAAATCTGGTTTTGGACTAAACTTAGCTGGTTTTGAGACTTGAAGGACCAAATGTATACTAAAAAAACTTGAGGGACCAAATCTATACTTTCTGGAAACTTGAGGGACCAAAAACATACTTTTCTCTTTTTAATTCCACACACCTTGTCTGAGCTGAACCTTTTCACCTATTGGCATTTGCAAAGGCTGCTGCTAGAGTATGGAGAGATGGACAAAAGAAGAGAGTGTACATATACAGGTTCTTGAGCACGAGAACCATTGAGGAGAAGATTGTCAACTCCAAATCTTGTATTTTTCATGTATTTTCACCTTTTTCCATTATCTAGTGAAGAAATACTGAATTGTTGGTTACTTTCTTCTGCTGACAATATGATATGCCACATTCATCTACAGGTATATCAGCGTCAAATGGCAAAAGAAGGCCTCCAGAAAGTAATTCAGCAGGAACAAGCGAACGACAAAATGCAGGATCAAGTACCGGGAGTGATCTTTGCTTTCTTTTTTATACTTCAAACGGCCAAATACATTGATTTTTCACGTCTCTGTTTCACTTTTACATGGCAATTATCTTTCAACAGAAGATCTGCGTGATCTTTTTACTCTTCATGAACAAGTCAGGTGAACTATGCTTCTCCTTTGTAGCTTGGGCCTAACCTTTCTTTTTTCTGTCATTTAGTTTTGTTCTGTTAAATATTCAAGAAAGAGTTAAAAAAAATCAACACAATACATCTGCAAACCTTGGATTACGTATAAGCTTATTGTTCGTTTGGTTGGCATACTTCAGATTACATTGGTTAGAGGATCCCATGTGTGTAGGTCTGGCTAGCATGAGCCCAGTGCCATCGGACACTGTTGTCGAGAGCCATATCCAACAAGCAGATAGGCTAGAGGTCATCGGGTGATACTAGCAGCCTCGCCGGATCCGCCCTGTCTATAGGTAGCAGTAGGTTTATCCGTGTTTTTCTTTGATCCATCAAAGTTGCTTCTGTGATCCGCCACTGGTGGTCCAATATATGGTTTCGACTGTTTCTTAGTCTTCATTGCTGATAAAACCATTAATTGTTGGTCTTTGGATTTATTACCTGTCAAGTGGGCTATGACTTCCATAAGTTCGCATCATTGGGTTCAGACCATTGTGTTTGATTTATTTTCAGTATCTTGCGTGTTAGTGACTTCGGTAAGTTTGTAGCCCATGTTGGCTCTACAGAGGGCAACACCAGACCAGCGAGCCTGAGGCGCTGCTGGCCATGGCTAGGGGTGGGGTAATTTCCACTAATATTTATTCATATCATCTGCTAATATAAGTTTGTCTCTGAAAAAGAATATCATTGTTGTTTCTTATATATGCAGGTTGATTAGAACAAAGTAGTGCATGCTCTATGATTTTGATCGACATCTTATATATGCCCACTCTACCATTTTCTTTATCAAGCATGTAAAGTTAAACCACTTGTTTCATATGTCCTTTATTCTTATTCCTTTTAATCTCCAAATGATATAGGAGATTCTGTTGGTGCTCTATTAACATGATTAGATTATGTGTGTGCGCGCGCGCGTGTGTGTGTGTGTGTGTGTGTGTGTTTGTTACTTCATAATATTGCTGACCAAATCTTATTCTGGTTTCAGTGGGAGAGCAAGTCCAAGGGCAAATTCGTATTGTTTCCCTGGATTTTGCAGGAACGGGTGAATTAAGGGAAATAACGTCTGTGCTCTAAGATATTTTGAGATTAGCCTTGATAGCGGGATGTAGTTGTGCAAGACATTTTAGGTAAGACCCCCTTTACCCGTGAGGTAGTTGCTCATGTAAACTTCGTGATAGTTACGGCAGATTGAATAGTTGATGTCTCTGAAGCATAGTAGTAGAGTTAATTTCAAGCTCCTTCTGGCATTGTAACTGGTGGTTTACCATCCCACATAAACCCATGTTGCCTAATCATTGTGCAGTGGCAACATCTAATTAAATCAGCTTACCGTCCCTTGCATACGATAGTCTTTCTTAAATAGTTAGCCCGGGTTAATTATTATTCGTACAACTTAACTATATTGTCTCTATACTTTGTTTGCTTCCTTAGTTGTTGTCTTCTTACATATAACCTCATTTCTGGCTGCTAATCACGATTCCTGCTGATGTACATATTTGTGTATGTTCAATTTTTCCGTATAACTGCATCCTTTTCAATTTGTCGTCCATCTATGTGTTATATGTCTTGAGTTTGGAGAACTAATTAAAATGTTGCTTCTTGATACCATGATGGTCGAAGACTACTAGAGTAGCCACACAAATAAATATTGGACACCATCCGATGGATCTTATCCAAATCTATTCTTGCAAATTGGTGCTAATGAATACTTGTTTTTTCTTTGAACTATCTTATAAGTGCATCTCAAATTACAATTATTTGTGGTGCTTATTATAATATGTTTCTGAAATCTAATTGTTTGTCGTCCACTCCACAATGTTCTGCTGCAAAATTCTTTGTGCCACGAAAACTCAAAATTTAAGTATTTACTTGCTTGCTTTAGGCCTGCACTCCTTAATAACATAGTTGATTTTGTTTTTCATTGTTTGCTCATGGCGATATGTGTGTGTTGCTATTGAATTAGGGGTTTAAATTCAAGTCACTGATTTACTTATGTTGGTGTTTTGCTCTCTTCCTCCTAATCTGGCGAGGCTTCTCACGGGACAACGAATATGGCATGTCCAAACAATGGTGGAATAAAATCTCAGCATGCTTTCTCCGGTTAGCCTCCATCCCAGTGAACCTTCTCAAATATTTCTTTAGGTGAAACTTTGAAATCTATACCTATGTGCTTTAAGTTCCCCGCTCTAGCTTCAATAAAGATAATTACATTGGTACATGCATATTGATGATTATTGGTTGTTGGTCAAGATAGAAAATCACGCTTATTGTTTTCGCGCGTATCAAAATAATCTATTGCTCATGTGTATATCTTGTGTACTGTTGATTTATTCATGATCGATAATGATGGTTAAAATGCAAACATTAGCAATGCCGTGATAATTCTTTCTGGGATAATGTAGAGACAAAGCTCTGTGGTTTTTTTTTTTTGCCAAACATTGAAATCAAATAATGTAGAGACAAACATTGTGGTTCTTTTTTCGCCAGACATTGAAATCAGTGTCTCCATTGTGTTGTAAGTCATAATTGTGTTTCACTCTATTTACTTGACTATTTGTATGATTACCTGCTGGGAAAATCTGAGTGTGGTGTGCTTATGAAGAAGCTTGAGGAGACACAAAGGTCAATAGGCTGCATTTCAGTAGAGCTTGATCGTGCAGATTCTCTTGAATTGAAGCCTACCGATAAAACTAAGCTTTCTAAGGCTGAAAGGGATTATACCAATTTACAGGACCCATACGCAGCTCTCTTTGCAAATTTCCTATTTAATATTTCAAATTTCAATCAACTATCATACTAGATATTCAGAAGGTAGCTCTCTCACATCTACTGAAGAACACACACTGCACTTCTTTTTTTTTTTTTTTTAGAAATGGAGGACCCCCCGGCCTCTGCATCTGGACGATGCATGCGGCCACTTTATTAATTATTCACACAAGACCTTACAAAGTCATACAACAGTAAGACTAAAGTCACCGTCTAGGCAACATCTGTCGCTACTCCTATCCAGTTGATGAAAGGATGCTGATAGTCTGGGCCTAATACCAAACAGATCTCGCAGACAAACCTAAACATCTAAGACCTGAGGTCCCAACCAGGACGGCTGCCGGGTATGGGGCACCTACCAGTCCGGCGCATTCCTCAACCAGGACGCCTGCCGGGTATGAGGCCGCCACAGCCACCTGCCACCAATCCATCTTCAGAGCTGTACTGTTGCATCTACCGTGCCAGGTCTCTCTGCCATCGACGCCACCACGACGCCAGACAGCGTCGTCCTCCTGCGCGAGTCCATCCTCGCACATCGAACGCCGAATCTGCACTGCGCCACGCCGTCGAGACCCGTCGCCATCAATGTGTAGGATGAAGCACCGCTCCACCAAAGAAGCCGTCCGCTGGTCCCGCGAGAATGAGTGCACCTCCAAGAATGCCGCCCCCAAGGGGGTAACGACACATGATTGCCGCCAACATCCGATCAGCTGATGTAGGGTTTCCCCCGGAGGTATTGAGTGGAGCTGGGAGCTTCACCTCGATGATGCCTTCATGAAGGAAACGATGATAAGGGCATCGTCATCACCGGCTTCGGCCATCGACCGAAGACCAGGTTTTCACCCGGATCCGTCCCAAGTAGTCCATCCGACAACCTGTGCATCGTCTCGACCGCCTTCAAAGCCCCAGATCTAGCCGCCTAGATCCGGCGACCAACCGCAACAGCAGTGCCACCGTAGGAGCCCAGGCGCACCAGCCACTGCCTGAGTGTGCCACCACTGGAGCCTAGGAGGAGGGCTCCCACCCCGCCTCGCCAAGCCGCGAGAGCCGCCGAGATGGATCCCGCGTGCTCGTCACCGTCTCTGATCCGAACCAATCCGTAGATCAGATCGCCGTCACAGATCCGCCTTGGATAGGGACTGCACCACGCCATGCCGCCGCGGGAAACCCTAGCTTCACCGGCCGCCACCATCCAGGGCCGCCTCCCCGGGATCCAGACCAACTCCGACGAAGAAGAAGGCCACCACCACCAAGCCTAGGGCCGGCGCCACACTGCACTTCTATATGCTAATAAGGTATGTTCCTGTTTTCAGAACAAAAAAATTAGTCTCATGTATATCGGTCCTGTTTCTTTTTCCATGATTCTGATGTCTAAGAAATGTTGATGCACATGCACTTAGGATGGATGCAATAGTTCTCATGAACCATGAAAGTTGTATGCACCTTAGTTCTATGTAATACTTTGTTGTTCTCTAAGGCAGCCTCCTATCGTTGATGCAAGTATTAGCAACTACACAGTCCCTGTGCGTGAAACATTTTTCTGGTAGTGCTAATTTATTATGAAGCACATGGCAGTAGCTTCATTTAGTATGGTATTCTAACTACGACTTGGTTTCTTACAAAGGTGAACTTCACAAATCAGTTAAAACTGATGATCGCTTCTGGAACATAGGTATACATCACAAACCCTTCACATTATAGATTCATCCTCAACCCTCTTAAAGTTGAAAATGCCATTTCCTTCTAAGAATATCTTCAGACAACAGAATATCATTTTCTATTTTGCTGAGAGAGAAATGATCTCATTGGATGGTGGAAATCAGTGATAGCAGGTGATCCTTTGGTTGATTACTTTCTGATTTGGATCTTAAGCCTACACAAACTGAATAAGACGATGGTAAGAGAGATGCAGCATTGCCTGATTAATTTGGTATATTTGCACCTTTACTACTCCTGCTTTCCGGGGGATGCTTACCCAATGGCTCCACACAAGCGGAACCAGCTGACACTATCGTTTGGAGAAAAAACTATACTTGCTGAGAAGACAAGCTCAAACAGAAGATTACTACGGATGTGCCTTGGTGCGTTCTAACATCTATTTGTCCTAAGCATTTTGCTAAATGACCACATGTAATTAAGTGAGAATGATTTTTTCATAGGTACTCAACGCTGACTTGGTTGTGGATAAAAGGATCTATATGATGGTTGACGTTGGGGATCATCTGCTTGTACACCAACTATCTAATGATCTGTTTTTTTTGAGGAATAATGACAGGAGTTCTGCCTTTTCATATTAGAAGAAAGAGAGGAACCAAGGTTCCCAGGTGGTGTACAGAGAACATGGAGGAACAAGCATCCACGCACACATACTCAGCCAAAGAAACTAGAACAAGGAAAAGAAAAGAGAAACGCTAAGCAGTAGCCTCCTTGAACAAAGCAATCTCGTCTCTGGCCATAGCAGCAACTGTTTCGGGTGAGCATCTCTTTCCTTCAAAAGTTCGCCTATTCCTTTCTTTCCAAAGATTCCAAGCAACATAAGCAGCCGATGTGATCTGCATGCGAAAAATCGGGTTGTTGTGCAGGTTCCAGGTCCGTTTCCACCAGCCTTTGATTGTCATCGAAGTTGAACCAACAACAGCAGCCTCTGGGTCGCTCTGCTGGAAGGAGAACCAGACCTCTCGGGCAAAAGGGCAAGAGAGCGTAATATGGGCAGCCGACTCCAGAACCTGATCACAGAAAGTACATTTGTCTTTGTGTGGCCAACCCCTTGTCGCAAGACGATTAGCCGTCCAGGTCCTATTCTGGATCAAGAGCCACAGATGGAACTTCACCTTCGGCTCGGCCTTAATCGTCCATGAGGCGTGCAACTGCGGCTGAGCGATCCGGCCAACAAACTGAGCATTGTAAGCAGACGCAGCGGAATAGCCTCCGTCATTAGTGAGCTTCCACCGGATGGTGTCAAGAACATTTGTGAGGACAATGGGTTGCAGCAGTTCCCATAGCTTGACAAGTTGATCCAACAGGTCTTCGGAAGCAATTCTTTCCAGGCGCTTCATCCATCGATTACCAGCAAGCGCTTCCTTCACAGTTAATTTCTTCCGCCGTGCCAGACCGAACAGACCGGGGGCTACATCCACAGGGGCCATGCCCAACAGCCAACGATCATTCCAGAAGCTTACGTGCTGCCCATTCCCCAGTGTAATGATCTATTTTTACCACCAACTACAATGACATGGTGTAAAGGCTGATGCTTGAGCCTTTTGTCGAAATGACTTGTGTTAAGTATCTGTACTATGATTTTAACCTACTAAATGTGGAACATACAGAAGCATTACTACCATGTATCATTTAATTCTGTGTGTGTTTTGTAGTGAACCATTACTATTATATGTGTTATGCTTCTCCCACCTCTTCCTTTGAGAAATATTGTTTTCATAGCTGCTCCTGTTTTATATTTTATACTGCTTTTTGAACTTGCTAAGGCTAGAACGGAACTGAAACAGGTGGGATTATAACCTGTGCATCAACTACACTTTTCTTACCTTGCTTTTGGTATATTTTTAGTGTCCGTGCTTGATATGCTATACTGGAGTTTTAGACGCTGGGCCACAGTGCTGAACCAGGCACCGCGTGCCTGGCGCGCTTTCGGTCTAGTTAGCATTAGGCTCGTCATAGTGAGAAGTAATTTAGACTAGTAACATGCATATGTTACTAGTCTATGTTACTATCTTCATAGTAGATAGTAACATATGTGTGATATCATGCAAAGCTTCATTTATTTAGATGTAGACTTATTTTGCCTTGGGGTGGGTCATGTTACGGTAACATATTATGTTACCAGTTACCACAAACACCTCTCTGCTTGTTAACATGCCACATAAGTAAACTTGTCTTGGATGTGTTACGTTACTCCCGCTATGACCGGCCTTAAGGGAACATGACCACCTGTGCAATTAATTTACGTGCATACATGCATGCGCGCGCAATTAGTATACGAGTACGACCGAATGTACTGACACTGCATGTAGCACAGCGCAGGTGTTGGGGTACGTGGGGTCACATTGACATGACGGCGCAGGCGTTGGGGTTCTCGTCGCTGAACAGCTGCGGCGCGTGCAGCATCTCCGCCCGACCTGGGACTTGGGCCGGGCTTTTCCGGGCTGGTACGGTCTAAAGCACGGCAAGACACGAAAGAAGTAAGGGTCTCTTTGATTCTCAGGATTGTCAAAACGAAGGAATAGGAAAAATGCAGGAACAGGATGGCATGTCTCATAGTATCCTACAGGATTTGAAAAAATGTTTGATAGCGCAGGAAAAATAAAGGAATTCTACAAAAAGATTTGAGTGGATGGAAAATTTCCTTCAAAATGTAGTACAAATGGATCCTATGAAAAAATTCCTAAGGATGTCAATCCTATGAATCAAACGGGCATCACAGGAAAAATTCCTAAGGGTTCAAATCCTCCAAAAATCCTATGCAATTCCTTTGAATCAAAGGAGCCCTAAAACGGGCTGGGCCGGGCCTGAAAATTGAGAAAATGGGCGGCACGACCCGGCAGGGTGATATAGGCCGTGCTTGGGCCGGCCCGGCCCGGTTCGGTCCAAAATCTCCGTAAACGTGTGTTGTGATCATTAGGAGAACCTATATAATGTAGTTATGTTCTTGTAAACAAAAATTAGGACCTTTTAGATAAATATGTATTGTATATATTTCATAAGGTGTCTTAATTAGTGATTTAGAAAATTGAAAATGCATGTTGTAGTGTAATATTTATTGTACTGGGCCTTGTTTGGGCTGGCTCGGCCCGAAGGCATGGCGGGCCATTAGGCCATGCTTGGGCCTCACCTTGGCATGGCAGCCGAAATCACTAATTGAGACGAACCAACCTGTGGTTGGATAGTTAGAGGGACTATGGTATCCCCAACCCACCAGGGTTCAAATCCTGATGCTCGCATTTATTCCTGGAATTATTTCAGGATTTCCGGCGATGCGCATTCAGTGGGAGGAGACGTTCCCGTCGACGACGAGGCGTCTACGGTGACTTCATAAATCTCAAGATGATATGCCGGCTCAGTCTTTCGGAGGTGCTCATAGGGATAGGGTGTGCGTGCGTGCTTTCATAGGGGTGAGTGTATGCACGTGTATATGAGCGCTTGTGTCTGTACTGATGTTCAAAAAAAAAATCACTAATTGAGGAGTACTCCTTTCAAAATCAATCTCACCTCCTCAGGTTACGACAAGTGACGCACTGCATGCGAGCCACTTGTCGCAACTTGTGAGTTTTCTTTTCGTACATCTGTTTATTCAAAACGTTTTATCTCTTAAACCATGCGTACAAATCTCGAACCGTTTTCACTATTAGATTTCTCGCGTCGAGATCTTTAAAACTAGATCCCATGTTGATAGGTTTTGACGAATTTTTTTTTCACGAAAAAACATGACGGAAAAACCGAACCGGAAGCATTTTTTTTTCTTTCCGAAAGAGGCACGGTCGTGTCTCTCGCGAAAGTACAACCGTGCCTCTCGCGGAAGCAAAACCGTGCCTCTCGCAGAAAGAAAAAAAAAGTGTTTTTTTCTCGTTTCCGAGAGGCACGGCCGTGCCTCTCGTGGAAGCACAACCGTGCCTCTCCCGGAAGAAAAAATAAATAGAAAAAGCCTTTTTTTTCTTTTCCGAGAGGCACGGCCGTGCCTCTCGCGGAAGCACAACCGTACTTCTCGCAGAAGGAAAACCGTGCCTCTCGCGAAAGAAAAAATAACAGAAAACGTATTTTTTTTTCGTTTTCGAGTGGCACGACCGTGCCTCTCGCGAAAGCAAAACTGTGGCTCTCGCGGAAGCAAAACCGTGGCTCTCGTGGAAGGAAAAAAAAGGAAAACGTGTTTTTTTTCCGTTTCTGAGAGGCATGTCAGTGTCTCTCGCGAAAGCAAAAACCGTACCTCTCGCGGAAGCAAAACCGTGCCTCTCGCGGAAGAAAAAAAAAACACGCTTTTTCGTGCAAATTTTTTTTCGAATTTTTTTTTCTCCAAAAGCTAAGGAAGACCGGTGAAAAACCAAAAAGTAAAAAAAAGAAAAAAACCGTTTAAAAAGCCGAAAATGGGTGCAGAAAAACAAATACGAAAAGAGCGTCCAGAGCACGACACGTGGTGGCGGCTGAGACACCCCAAATGATCGTTGCAAGGAGCGCTTGTCAACTAGTTGTCTTCCATGGCAGCACAACAGGGCACGTCACGGTAAGTAAATCGGGTCGGGCTGGCCCGGTTTGCTGTGGCCCGAAGCATGATGGGTTCGGGCCGAGCTGGCACGGCACGGCCCAATTCCCAGCTTTATACATCATCGTCATCAACAACGCCTGCTCCGCCACCGCTGCCGCGCTGCCTGCCGGCCTCCGGCTTGCTCTTGCTCTTCTTGTTGCCGCCTCCCTGCTGCTCCCCCGCGACTTTGTTGCAGTGGGCAAACGCCCATATCTGGGCAAAGGGATGGGAGGAATTTGTTGGGGCAGTGTGTGAGAAATTTGGTCGGAGAGAATTTGAGCAGCAACTCCGTCAGTTCTCTCGTCTTCAGCAGACGGGGACTGTTGCGGAGTTTGTAGAGCAGTTTAATCTAGCTATGAATTGCTTAATTTCACATCATCAATCATGAAATTCTCTCTATTTTGTTACCCAGTTCATAGATGGTCTTAAGCCTGACATAAGAGCTGTTGTTATGATACAATGCCCACGCGATCTCGATACTGTTGTGGCTCTTGCTGGTTTGCAGGAACACAACAGAGCTGACATACGAGCTGATTTGGTTTGCTGTGGCTCTTGCTGGTCTTAAGCCTGACATAAGAGCTGTTGTTGTATTTTATCACTCCCTTCATTCCACAATGTAGTGCCCTCACGTTTTTCGAGATTAAAGTTTGACCATAAAGAAGTTTTCAATGATATAATGGTATAATTTTTGCTCCCGCCGCAGTCGCCTACGTTGGTTAAATTTATGATCAAACTTGAATCTCGAAAAACGTGGGTGCACTACATTATGGAATGGAGGGAGTAGTTAAATTTATGATCAAAATTTGAGCCTGAATACGAAGGGTCCAATAAATCCAGACGAAGTGAGTACACGCATGAGGCTAAATTTCGTGTTTTGACCCCTTTTCAATACAATTTCAGGATCTGACCCTGGTTCCAATTTTTTTTGACATCTGACCCTTCTGCTACCGCCACGGGGCTCGGCGGTAAGGTTACACATCCTACCGCCAGGATCCATGGCGGTAGCAAAGACGGCCACAGCCGTCAACTAACGGCCAGCATACCTCCCTACCGCCAAAGGCCTCGGCGGTAGGTTATGGCACCCTACCGCCATATGTCTCGGCGGTAGGATCCTGGGGTTTTCGCCTGGCAAACATGCTGTAACCGAAAAACGCAAAGCCTTGGCGGTAGGTTATGAGATCCTACCGCCAGGGTGCTTGGCGGTAGGGTATGTAGGTTTTGCATTTTCACAAGTTTTAGTGCTTTTTTTTTTCTAAAATTTCATCACAACAAAGACTACAATATAATATATATTTAAGAGCCTAAAATATGCAGATCTCACACAATATGACAAGTATCACAATCGAGATATTAATAAAAGTTCAACTAATAGCAAACGGTCACACATAGCAAATTGTAGCAAACGGTTCCACATAGTTTCACAAATAGCAAACGGTTCCTCACATAGTTTCACAACTAAAGCAAGTTGGCTAACAAGCCAAGACTACATAGCCAACAATACATTTACGTGCTTCTTCCCCTCTTGGAGTTACGGTCCTCGTTGTTCTTTGAACGAGTCTCCTTCTTGTGCCCTCCTCGAGGAATCGGTTTCTAGAATGGGGATGGACTCTTCCAATCCACCTTTGGCTTATTCCTCTTCGGAAGCTGAGATGGTTGAGTTGGTGGAGGTCCGTATTCTTCATCGTACTCCTCCTCCTCCTCCTCCTCCTCAACAAACCTAGCCGACGAGGAGGCAACATGGCTCGATGAAGCGATGTTACCCTGTGTGCCTGCAGGATCATGAGCTTCAACCGAGCTAGCGCACCCAAGCAGGCCTACCAGCTTGCGACAACGCTTCACAAACTTCTGCACTCACAATGAAACAAGGACATAATACGGATCAGATTTATGATTGCAAATGAACAAGAACATAGGGTATTTCTAGGCGGCTGAAATGTTACCTTCATTGTCTCCCTCATGATGTTCTCAGAATCTCCGGTCCCGGGGGCACCACCTAGTGCATCCGAGCCATCAAAGATGCATCTGTTCAGCTCGCCGGACTGTAAAGGCATAATTGTTGGAAATATGCCCTAGAGGCAATAATAAAATGGTTATTATTATATTTCCTTGTTCATGATAATCGTTTATTATCCATGCTATAATTAATTGTATTGATTGGAAACTCAAATGCATGTGTGGATACATAGACAAACAGTCCCTAGTGAGCCTCTACCGGACTAGCTCGTTGATCAAAGATGGCCATGGTTTCCGGGTCATAGACATGAGTTGTCATTTGATAACGGGATCACATCATTAGGAGAATGATGTGATGGACAAGACCCAAACTATGAACATAGCATATGATCGTGTCAGTTTATTGCTATCGTTTTCTGCATGTTAAGTATCTGTTCCTATGACCATGAGATCATGCAACTCACTGACACCGGAGGAGTACCTTGTGTGTATCAAATGTCGCAACGTAACTGGGTGACTATAAAGATGCTCTACAGGTATCTCCGAGGGCGTCTGTTGAGTTGGCATGGATCGAGACTGGGATTTGTCACTCCGTACGACGGAGAGGTATCTCAAGGCCCACTCAGTAATACAATATCACAATGAGCTTGCAAGCAATGTGACCAATGAGTTGGTCACGGGATCTTGTATTACGGAACGAGTAAAGAGACTTGCCGGTAACGAGATTGAACTAGGTACGGAGATACCAACGATCGAATCTCGGGCAAGTAACATATCGCTGGACAAAGGGAATTGCATACGGGATTGATTGAATCCTTGACATCATGGTTCAACTGATAAAGATCTTCGTTGAATATATGGGAATCAATATGGGCATCCAGGTCCCGCTATTGATTATTGATCGGAGAGGAGTCTCGGTCATGTCTGCATGTTCCCGAACCCGTAGGGTCGCACGCTTAACGTTTGGTAGCGCTAGGGTAGTAATGAGATATTAACAGTGGAAAGTCCGAAAGTTGTTCGGAGTCTTGGATGGGATCCAGGATATCACGAGGAGCTCCGAAATGGTCCGGAGGTAAAGATTTATATATGGGAAGTCATATTTTGGGTTCCGGAAAAAGTTCGGTTTTTTCGGTATTGTACCAGGAAGCTTCGAGAAGGTTCCGGAGGGTTCCGGAGGTGTCCGGAAGTCCACGGAGCGTCCACATGGACTCTAAGGAGGGGCGCACCAGCCCTTCATGGGCCAGGCGCAGCAGCCCCACTTAGCCCATGCGGCTGTCCCAAGTGATAAGATCAAATCCCTTTAAAATAGGAGATAAGAGGCCTTACTTCGGAAAGGGGATTACTATTCACATGGGACTGTTCACACGTGTGCTATTCACGTGATACTGTTCACGCGGCACTATTCCTCCTCCTCCATATATAGTGGAGAGGGGCGCACGGGGCAGCACGCTTCCACCCTTGGCTGCCCCCTCCCTCTCTTCCTCCTCCATGTTCCGTCAGTGCTTTGCGAAGCCCTGCCGGATTCCCACTGCCAGCACCACCACCTCACCGTCGTGCTGGTTCCGATCACATCTACCTCCTCCCCCTCTCTTGCTGGATCAAGAAGGAGAGGACGCCATCGAGCTGAACGTGTGCTAATCTCGGAGGTGCCGTCCGTTCGGCACTAGATCGGATTGGATCGCGATTGGATCGTGAAGAGTACAACTACATCAACGCGTTACAACGCTAACGCTTTCGGTATACAAGGGTATGTAGATTCAATCTCTCCTCTCGTAGATTAGCACTCTCCTAGATTGGATCTTGGTGAGCGTAGGAATTTTTTTTGTTTCCCATGCAACGTTCTCCAACAGTGGCATCATGAGCTAGGTCTTGCGTAGATGACATCTCGAGTAGAACACAAAGGAGTTTGCGAGCGTTGATATTCAGATTGCTTCCTTCCTTGGTCTTTTCTTGATTCGGCAGTATTGTGGGATGAAGCGGCCCGGACCAACTTTACATGTCCACGTACATGAGACCGGTTCCATCGACAGACATGTGACTTTATTGCATAAGATGGCTGGCGGGTGTCAGTCTCTCCCACCTTAGTTGAATCGGATTCGACAAAGGCGGTCCTTGTAGAAGGTTAAATAGCAACTTGCATATCACCGTTGTGATTTGCGTAGGTAAGAATCGTTCTTGTTAGATACCCATAGCAGCCACGTAAAACATGCAACAACAAATTAGAGGACGTCTAACTTGTTTTTGCAGGGTATGTTGTGATGTGATATGGCCAAAGACATGATGAAATATATTTGATGTATGAGATGATCATGTTTTGTAATAGTTAATATCGACTTGCATGTTGATGCATACGGCAACCGGCAGAAGCCATAGGGTTGTCTTTATTTATTATATGACCTGCGTGTCAATCTTTAAGCGCTATGTAATGCTTCACTTTATCGCTAAATGGTAGCAATAGTAGTACAAGCATGGTTGGCGTGACAACCCCGATGGCAACACGATGATGGAGATCATGGTGTCATGCCGGTGACGATGGAGATCATACCAGTGCTTTGGAGATGGAGATCAAAAGCACAAGTTGATGGCCATGTCATGTCACTTATGATTTGCATGTGATGTTAATTCTTTTATGCATCTTATTTTGCTTAGGACAACGGTAGCATTATAAGGTGATCCCTCACTAAAATTTCAAGATAAAATTGTGTTCTCCCCGAGTGTGCACCGTTGTGAAAGTTCGTCGTTTTCGAAGCACCACATGATGATCGGGTGTGATAGACTCTACGTTCACATACAACGGGTGCAAGCCAGTTTTGCACATGCGGAACACTCGGGTTAAACTTGACGAGCCTAGCATGTACAGACATGGCCTCGGAACACAAGAGACCAAAAGGTCGAACATGAGTCATATAATAGATATGATCAACATGGAGATGTTCACCATTGAAACCACCTCATCTCACGTGATGATCGGACTTGGGTTGGTGAATTTGGATCATGTTACACTCAGATGACCGGAGGAATGTCAATTTGAGTGGGAGTTTTAAGTAATATAATTAATTGAACTCATTTATCATGAACAATAGTCTAAGGTGTCTTTGCAAATTTTATGTTGTAGATCAATGGCTCGCGCAGTAGCTTCCCCGAATTTCAATGCGTTCCTAGAGAAAGCCAAGCTGAAAGATGATGGAAGTAACTTTGTAGACTGGGCCCGTAATCTGAGGATTATCCTCACGGTTGCCCAAAAGAATTATGTCCATGATGCACCGCTTGGTGCACAACCCCCTCTGGCGTCTGTGGACGTTATGAACGCCTGGCAGGTGCGTGTTGATGACTACTCAATAGTTCAGTGCGCCATGTTGTATGGCTTAGAACTGGGGCTTCAAAGGCGTTTTGAACGTCATGGAGCATATGAGATGTTCCAGGAGTTGAAGTTTATTTTTGAAAAGAATGCCCGGATCGAGAGGTATGAGACCTCCGATAAGTTCTATGCTTGCAAGATGGAGGAGAACGGGTCTGTCAGTGAGCACATACTCAGAATGTCGGGGTATTACAACCGTCTGGCTGATTTGGGAGTTGTGCTCCCGCCAGAGGCGATCACTGACAGAGTTCTTCAATCACTACCACCTAGCTACAAGAGCTTTGTGCTGAACTATAACATGCAAGGGATTAACAAGTCAGTCTCCGAGCTGTTTGCGATGCTGAAAGTCACTGAGTCAGACATCCAGAAGGAGCATCAAGTGTTGATGGTTAATAAAACCACTAGTTTCAAGAAGAATGGCAAGGGCAAGAAGGGTAACTCCAAGAAGAGTGGCACCGCAGTTGCCCCTCCCGTGAAGAAACCCAAGCCTGGACCCAAGCCGGAAACTGAGTGCTTCTATTGTAAGGGGACTGGCCACTGGAAGCGGAATTGCCCCAAGTATCTGGCCGACAAGAAGGGGGCCAACACCAAACAAGGTATATATGATATACATGTTATTGATGTGTACCTTACCAACTCTCGTTGTAGTGCCTGGGTATTTGATACCGGTGCAGTTGCTCACATTTGCAACTCATAGCAGGAACTAAGGAATAGACGGAGGCTGGCGAAGGACGAAGTGACGATGCGCGTGGGAAATGGTTCCAAGCTTGATGTGATCGCCGTCGGCATGCTCGCTCTTCGACTACCATCGGGATTAGTGATGAACCTGAATAATTGTTATTTAGTGCCTGCGTTGAGCATGCACATTATATCTGGATCTTTTTTAATGCGAGACGGTTACTCATTTAAATCAGAGAATAATGGTTGTTCTATTTATATGGGTAATATCTTTTATGGTCATGCACCCATTGTGAGGGGTTTATTCTTATTGAATCTCGATAGTGGTGATACACATATTCATAACATTGATGCCAAAAGATGTAGAGTTGATAATGATAGTACCACATTCTTGTGGCACTGCCGCTTAGGTCATATTGGTGTAAAACGCAAGAAGAAACTCCATGCCGATGGACTTTTGGAGTCTCTTGATTTTGAATCACTTGAAACATGCGAACCATGCCTCATGGGCAAGATGACTAAGACCCCGTTTTCAGGAACAATGGAACGGGTAAGTGACTTGATGGAAATCATACATACTGATGTGTGCAGTCCGATGAGCATTGAGGCGCGCGGTGGATATCATTTTTTTCTCACCTTCACCGGTGATTTTAGTAGATATGGGTATATTTACTTAATGAAGCACAAGTCTGAAACGTTTGAAAAGTTCAAGCAATTTCAGAGTGAAGCTGAGAATCATCATAACAAGAAGATCAAGTTCCTACGATCTGATCGAGGGGGAGAATATCTGAGTTATGAGTTTGGCAATCACTTAAGACAATGTGGAATTGTTTCACAGTTGACGCCACCTGGAACACCACAGCGTAATGGTGTGTCTGAACGTCGTAATCGAACCTTATTGTATATGGTGCGTTCTATGATGTCTCTTGCCGATTTGCCACTATCATTTTGGGGTTATGCGTTAGAGACAGCTGCATTCTCTTTAAATAGGGCATCATCTAAGTCCGTTGAGACGACGCCGTATGAACTGTGGTTTGGCAAGAAACCGAAGTTGTCGTTTCTTAAAGTTTGGGGATGCGATGCTTATGTTAAAAGGCTACAGCCAGAAAAGCTCGAACCCAAAGCGGACAAATGCGTCTTCATAGGATACCCAAAGGAGACGGTTGGGTACACCTTCTATCTCAGATCCGAGGGCAAAGTGTTTGTCGCTAAGAACGGGTCATTTCTCGAGAAAGAGTTTCTCTCGAAATAATTGTGTGGGAGGAAGATAGAACTTGATGAGGTTGTTGAACCTTTACTTCAACCAGAGAGTAGCACAGCGCAGAAAGATGTTTCTGTGGAACCTACGTCAGTTGAAGAGGAAGCCGATGATGATCATGAAGCTTCGGATCAAGTTACCATTGAACCTCGTAGGTCGACAAGGGTACGTACTGCTCCTGAGTGGTATGGTAACCCTCTCTTGGAGGTCATGTTGTTGGACAACGATGAACCTACAAGCTATGGAGAAGCGATGGTGGGCCCGGATTCCAACAAATGGTTAGAAGCCATGAAATCCGAGATGGGATCCATGTGTGAAAACAAAGTATGGACTTTGGAAGTATTACCTGAAGGGCGAAAGGCCATTCAGAATAAATGGATCTTCAAGAAGAAGACGGACACGGACGGTAATGTAACCGTCTATATAGCTCGACTTGTGGCAAAGGGTTTTTCACAAGTTCAAGGAGTTGACTACGATGAGGCTTTCTCACCCGTAGCGATGCTTAAGTCCGTCAGAATCATGTTAGCAATAGCTGCATTTTTTATTATGAAATCTGGTAGATGGATGTCAAAACAGCGTTCCTTAACGGTTTCCTTAAGGAAGAGTTGTATATTATGCAACCGGAAGGTTTTGTCGATCCAGAGAATGCTGACAAAGTTTGCAAACTCCAGCGATCCATTTATGGGCTGGTGCAAGCGTCTCGGAGTTGGAATCTTCGCTTTGATGAGGTGATCAAAGCGTTTGGGTTTGTACAAGTTTACGAAGAAGCTTGTATTTACAAGAAAGTGAGTGGGAGCTCTATAGCATTTCTAATATTATATGTGGATGACATATTGCTGATTGGAAACAATATAGAACTTTTGGATAGCATGAAGGAATATTTGAACAAGAGTTTTTCAATGAAGGACCTAGGAGAAGATGCTTTCATATTAGGCATCAAGATCTATAGAGATAGATCGAGACGCTTAATAGGACTTTCACAAAGCACATACCTTGATAAAGTTTTGAAGAAGTTCAAAATGGATCAGTCCAAGAAGGGGTTCTTGCCTGTTTTGCAAGGTGTGAAGTTGAGTAAGACTCAATGCCCAGTGACTGCAGACGATAGAGAAAATATGAGTGTCATCCCATATGCTTCTGCCATAGGCTCTATCATGTATGTAATGCTGTGCACAAGACCAGATGTCAGCCTTGCCATAAGTATGGCGGGAAGGTTTCAAAGTGATCTAGGAGTGGAACACTGGACGGCGGTCAAGAATATCCTTAAGTACCTAAAAAGGACTAAGGAAATGTTTCTCGTTTATGGAGGTGATCAAGAGCTCATCGTAAAGGGTTACGTCGATGCAAGCTTTGACACTGATCCGGATGACTCTAAGTCTCTAACCGGATACATATATATTCTTAATGGGGGAGCGGTAAGCTGGTGCAGTTCCAAGCAAAGCGTGGTAGCTGATTCTACATGCGAAGCGGAGTACATAGCTGCCTCGGAGGCGGCGAAGGAAGGTGTCTGGATGAAGTAGTTCATGACAGATCTTGGGGTTGTGTCCAACGCACTGGACCCAATGGCTCCATTACTCTAGCCAAGGAACCCAGGTTTCACAAGAGGACCAGACACATAAAGTGACGCTTCAATGCCATCCGTGATGCGATCAAGGAGGAGGACATAAGTATTTGCAAAGTACACACGGACCTGAATGTTGCAGATCCGTTGACTAAGCCTCTTCCACGGGCGAAACATGATCAACACCAGAACTCTATGGGTGTTAGATTCATAACCATGTAATGCTAGATTATTGACTCTAGTGCAAGTGGGAGACTGTTGGAAATATGCCCTAGAGGCAATAATAAAATGGTTATTATTATATTTCCTTGTTCATGATAATCATTTATTATCCATGCTATAATTGTATTGATTGGAAACTCAAATGCATGTGTGGATACATAGACAAACAACCACTAGTGGAAAAGGGCCCGTTTGTCCCGGTTCCAGAGGCCCATTAGCCCCGGTTCTGGAACCGGGACTAAAGGGTCGGGACTAAAGCCCAAAACCTTTAGTCCCGGTTCGCTTATGAACCGGGACAGAAGGGGCTCCACATGGCCGCTGCGGGGAGCCCAGGCAGGAGGACCTTTAGTCCCGGTTGGTAACACCAACCGGGACCAAAAGGCTGGGTTTTTTTTTGAAAGGGGGGGGGGGGTTTAGGGGGTTTTGGAGGGTTAATTTAGGGGTTTCATATTGTGTTAGCTAGCTAATAGAGAGAAGTGTCCTCTCTTTCTCCGTGCTTGGTCGACACTAGCTACTATACGTATTGAGAGAACTCGACACGCTAGCTAGTAAGCAAATGAAGGAACCATTAAGTACACAAGATTGTCATGAACATATACAGAGAGAAGTGATCGACCTCTCTTTCTCCGAGAGATTGGTCGAACAACAAGTTTTCGTATATCTATCCGACGCTACTAGCTACATATACATAATATAAGATCTCTTACGTACAATCCCTAACATCTAATGTCAAATTCCACATGGTATTCTCCGGTTTTATTTATGACGTGGTCAAGAAAGAATCCCGCCAATTCCGCTTGAATTGCTCGTATGCGATCATGTGGTAGGAGTTCATCCCGCATCTGCCACAACTAATTTGAAGGAGGGGGTCAATACATATATATGAATGAAACTCAACATAAATGATGGTAATAAAATAAAATTGTGAATATTATTGCTTACGCACTTCATTTTGTTTTTCAGAGTAGCCCCGCTTAGAGGTCGTCGCATTGTGGATGAACTTGCAAACGTAGTATCCACAAAAATCATTCCCGGCTTCCTGCCGCAAGCACTTTACGAGAAATAGAGTTCAATCAAACTGATAATCAAGCATTATAAATGGTATTGATGAAACTAGAATCAATGGGAGATGCGCGGAACTAGCTAGTAGTACTTACTTTTGGGTGTTTAAATCGCAGCTCCCTCGGCAGTGCCGGAACAATTCCGGTGAACTCTTTCATAACCCTGCCAGACAAAGAAAATAATTACTTGATATCAGGAAATGAACAAAGTTGCCGATATGGTGCGATAATGATGGATTGAACTTACTTCTGGAGCATTTCAGTCATGTCCGCATACTCCTGGGGATCTTTTCGTCTCGAGTCTAAGACGGTTACTACTCCCCGCTGAAGCTTAATCTCTAGCAGAATAAAGTGAAACCTGCGCACGCATGCATAACTCATCAATTACATTACTATAACCTCGAGTAATAAGGGAAACCGAATATGCACAAGATAGTAACACTCACTTGAAGTTGTAAGGAAAGAGTATTTTCTCTTTGTTTTGATTTTTAAGCAACGATTGTAGCAAGTTGTCCTCGGTTTCTTTGACATTCTTTTGAACCGTCCATTCATGTATGATATTTGGGTTAATGAACCCAATGTCATAGATTTGTGCATTTCTGCATTCGACGATCTTCAATCTACATAATATAGTGAGGATAATTATATATGCATGCAATGAAAGAGCTGAGCTATACAAGGTAAAAAAAAGAGCTGAGCTATATATAGAGACTTAATTACAGAAGTAGTACTTACAGACAGTAGCAGGTCACGGGTGTTTTGTCGAGGGCCTTTTGATTGTATAACTGGAAAAACTCGTCAAATTCAACCCACAACAGATCCATTCCAACGAGGTCGTGCTCCTCTTTAATTCTCAGCTTCAAAGTATCCTTCCCAGACTCGCTGCACGTTTTCATGTACCATTCATGGAATCTTCGCATCATCGTTGTTAGAGGAGGATGATGGTCAGGTTTGACGAGAGGCTGCCCGTACTGGTATCTGAATTCATCCACCTCCATTGTTTCAAACTCTACATCATCGCTCAGGTAATCATCAGGATTGGTACCGGGCACCATCCCCGAATGACTAGCGAGGATATCGCTAGACACCTTGAGCGGGGGGCACGATTGGTTCGCCTGTTCGCCAAGCTGGGGATTTTTTTCCCACTTCTTCGTTCTGCTAACCTTGCATCACTTCAAGTACTTCCCGACCGCTCCAATTCCTTATATGTCATTTCAATAATGCGCTCATAGTTGGATTGCGGCGGAGGCAGTGGTGGTCACTTCAGGGCATCGATAGTGCGCTTTGCTTTCACCGGATCTATCATCTCCTTCTGAGGTGGAGGTTTCCGTGCAAAATGTTCATGCACTTCGGCAACACTGATTTTCGCGGTTTCCTCGTCGGTCGTCTCATATGGTAACTTTTCCAGAGGCTTGAGAGATGGACCGTATCTGAATTGCTTCCCGCCTCTGCTTGTACTGCTAGCCGCCGGAGTGGCGGCGGTTCTCTTCTGCCGTTGCTGACGAGGCGGAGTGCTCCGACGCGCCGGAGGAGGCGGAGTGCCCTCATGCGCCGGAGGAGGCGGAGTGCCCTCACGCGCCGGAGGAGGCGGAGTGCCTTGATCACTCGCCGGAGGAGGAGGAGGAGGAGGAGGAGGAGGCGGAGGCGTCCAGTTTGGAAGCTTGATGTACTCCTTCCGCCATAGACATGTAGTCCTCAGAGCATAACCCAGCTGATTCTCCCCTTCACCTGTAGGGTGGTCAAGCTCGAGCTCATCATATCCCTCCATTACTTCATCCACAATCACAACAGTATAGCCATGTGGAATCGGACGGCAGTGAAAAGTTTCGTCAGGTTGAGGAGGTGCAACAGAGCCGACAGCCGCCTTCAAAGTGAGGTTCTGCCATTTTGTCATAAGCTGGCAATGTTGAGCCTCAGTGATAGTATCCACGGGGTAGCTAGGAGCCGTGAAATCAGGCTGAACGAGCTCCGTGGAAGCCACGCTACTTCTCCGCTGAGATGGTGGGGTAGCTTCTTGGGCAGGATCTTCGTGCCGCTGAGATGGTTGGCCGGCAGCTGCAAGTTCCTCTAGCTTTACTAGTCTTGCATTGAGCTTTTGCATTTCGCTCAGCTCCGCTTTCCTCTTTCTCTCCCGGCTTCTGTAACCGCCTGCGCCAGCAAACCCAACCACCCACAGAACAGAGCCTGGTGTGCCTCGTGTTCGTCCAGGGTGCTCAGGAGTCCCGAGGGCCTCAGTCAGCTCGTCCTTCTCTCTGTCGGGAATGAACGTCCCTTCCTGCGCTGCGGTGATATACTTCTGAAGCTTCTTGATGGGTATTGCAAGTTGCTCGTCCGTCCAACGGCACTTCCCTGTTTCAGGGTATAAAGTTCCCCCAACCCCGAAGAACCAAGTCCTTGAACGGTCTGGCAAGTTCAATGTCTGTGGTTCGACCCCTTTAGCAAGCAGGTCTTGCTCAGCTTTGTCCCACAACGGCCGGGCTTTGAGGTAGCCACCTGACCCCTGTGATGGTGATACAGCTTCTTTGCAGCATTTATCTTGTTTGTCTCTAACATTTTCTTACTCTTGTCCGATGTCTTGTAGGCCACAAATGCGGGCCAGTGATCTCTTATCTTCTCAAATCGGCCGGTGAATTCTGGAGTCTTCCCTTTGTCAACAAACTTTGATTTCAACTCATTCTTCCACCTCCTGAATAGATCTGCCATCTTCTTAAGAGCACTTGCCTTGACCAGTTGCTCTATAACTGGCTTATTCGGACCCGCCTCTGGCTGTAGGGTGAAATTTTCCTTCAGCGAGGTCCAAAGATCATCTTTCTGTCTATCGGTGACATAAGAAACTTCAGGGTCGTCGTCCGTAGGCTTATTCCACTGCTTGATGCTGATCGGGATGCTGTCCCTAACAATAGCTCCGCACTGAGCAGAAAATGTGTCCTTGGTCCGCTTGGGTTCAATCGGTAGGCCATCGTCCGCGAGTGCTGTGATCGTGAACCTTTCATCCTGGCGCAACCTTTTCTTCGGGCCTCGTCTCATTACCGAAGTTTGGCTCGATCCGGAGGGCTATAAAAGAAGAAAGAAGAGTTAATATATGTACATACCAAAACAATTAATGCATCAAATAGCTAGTCAGCACAGGCTTAATTAATATATATACCTCGCCGGACTTTGCAACAGCTCCCTCCTCCGTTCGATCACTGGAGCCGTCATCATGGTCTCCTTCTTCCTCCGGCATTCGGTCATCAGAGCCATCATGATCATGTCCTTCCTCCTCCATTGTTCGATATCCGGAGCCGTCATCCTCTCCTTCCTGACCATCGGCGTCGTTGAGAAACGACAAGACATCACCTCCGCCGAGGATTATGTCCCCCAACAACTGTTCTTGTTCCAATCTCTTTGCTCCATAGTTTCTGCAAATATTACAACATGGCAATTAATATACAAACATGAGAGATGGATATATTAGTGGCAAACATAGACCTAGCTAGCTAATCACAACAAGGAATCATATTAGTGGCCTCGACACTTCTACGGTTTGGGGTGGCCTCGACAATGCTTCTAGGGTTTGGGGTGGCCTCGACAACGCTCTTTTAACTTGGTAAATTTGGGTGGCCTCGACAATGCTTCTAGGGTTTGGAGTGGCCTCGACAACGCTCTTTTAACTTGGTAAATTTGGGGTGGCCTCGACGCTTCTACTGTTTGGGGTGGCCTCGGCAATGCTTCTAGGGTTTGGTCGGGCGAGGAGGGGGGGGGGGGATTCTCTTAACCTTTAAGGGATTTAACAAAATGGCGCCATTCTGGATGTGCAGAAAATGGTCCATATTTTTTCTGATCTCATCTACCCTTCTATATGTCACGTTGTCTAGTGTCAAAGGATTCAAGAAAACCATGGCTTCATCATTAGCCGGAAGTAACAGGCACATAATGGTACGAAGCTCTCCAAAATTGTTTTGGAATGGAGTCCCGGATAGGATAATTAGTTTTTTGGTACGAAGTTCAGCAAGAGCCTTGTGAATATCGCTATTTGGAAGGCCTTTGCTGAAATTCGTACCAAAAAGCGAATTATTCTATCCGGAACTCCGTTCCAAAACAACTTTGAAGACCTTCGTAGCATCATACGCCTGTTACTTCCGGCTAATGATGAAGCCATGGATTTGTTCAATACTTTGACAGACAACGTGACATATAGAAGAATATATATATATATGAGATCAGAAAAAAATTGGATCAACTTGTGCACATCCATAATGGGGGCATTCTTGATAAATCTATGTCAAAAGTCAAACTTTGACATATGATCAAATATTGTTGCATATGTCAAAATTCAAACTTTGACATATGATCAAACTTTGACATATGATCAAATATTGTTGCGTATGTCAAAATTCAAACTTTGACATATGATCAAACTTTGACTTATGATCAAATGTTGCATATGTCAAAATTCAAACTTTGACATATGATCAAACTTTGATATATGATCAAATGTTGCATATGTCAAAATTCAAACTTTGACGTATGATCAAACTTTGACATATGATCAAATGTTGCATATGTCAAAATTCAAACTTTGACATATGATCAAACTTTGATATATGATCAAATGTTGCATATGTCAAAATTCAAACTTTGACATATGATCAAACTTTGATATATGATCAAATGTTGCATATGTCAAAATTCAAACTTTGACATATGATCAAAATTATTGCAAACTTTTAATATGACAAACTTTTAATACATTCAAACTTTCTTCAATTTGTTTTATCAAGATCATCATGATGAAGTAACCACTCATCATATGCAAATTTTAACATTTGTTTCTCAATCTAAAAACCCTAAAAAAGAGTCTCTTCTTACTCGAGTCATGTAGGAGTTTTCTATTATATATGTATGCATGCATATGTTATTTGGTTCTCGGCCTCACTTTGTTGTTGTGAACTCCACCATTTCTCTAAAAAAAATCTCTATGCAAATTTCTCTAAAAAAATGTCTTTGGTCAACTTTGATAATAACCTATATATGCAAATATCTCTAACTTTGATTACTGACCTATGCAAATTTCTCTAAATAAATGACTTTGATCATGAATATCTCTAACTGTGCAAATATCTCTAACTATGTAAATATTTTTCTTATATTTAATAAATTCTAAAGTTGGAATTTCAATTATTCATATTTCCTTTGATTTGCAAAGGAGCTATATTCTCCCCAATTCTTTTGCACCCACAAAAATTACTCCATCTATTTGACAGTACCCACAACCCATTCCGACAATTTTTTTTCTAAAAATGCACATATGAACATATACAGAGAACATACATAGATAAAACTTTTCTAAAAATGTAACCTTTGCATATATGAACATATATAGAGAACATACATACATACATTTTTCTAAAAATGTACAAAAAATCATCATACGAACAAAAAAAATTATATGAACAAAAAAAGCATACATCATCTATCATTAACATCATCATATCTATCATCAACGTCATCTAGCAATCATATGAAAACAAAATGTATATGAACAAGCAAGCTAGCAGGGGAGGAACAGGGAGGAAAAGGGGGCCAGCCGGACCGTAGCGCGGGGCGGCGCGGACCGTCGCCGAGGGCTCTGGGCAGGGGCGCAGTGACGGCGTCGGGGGAAGGGGCGCAGCGACGGCGTCGGGGGAAGGGGCGCGGCGACGAGGGCTCGGGGCAGGGGCGCGGCGATGGCGTCGAGGGCAGGGGCGCGGCGACGGCGTCGGGGGCGGCGACGGCGACGCCAACAATGGGGCAGGGCGACGACGGCGTCGGGGGCGTCGGGGGCAGCGACGGTGACGGCGGGGCAGGGGCAGCCTGGCGGCATCGTCGGAGAGATTGAAGAACTGAATGGAAATTTTTCACAAGTGCTACTTATATAGACGAAGCATTGATCCCGGTTTGTGGCACCAACCGGGACCAATGCACCCCTTTAGTCCCGGTTGGTGCCACCAACCGTGACCAAAGGTCAGTTTTCAGCAGCCCAAAGGGTGGGAAACAGAGACCTTTGGTCCCGGTTGGTGCCACCAACCGGGACCAATAGCCTTGCACAGCGGCGTGGTGGTGGGAGTTTAGTCCCACCTCGCTAGTTGGGAGCGCCCCGCACCTGTTTATAAGCTCCGCTGCCTCTTCCATCTCGAACTCCTCTGAACTGCAGGCCTACGTGCCTAATATAACACTGCTATGCCTGTGGGCCTACTGGGCCCGCCGCGGGCCTGCATCCTGGCCCAACATGCTAGTTGGGTTTCTAGTCGTATGCAGGCCGTGGTGGCCCTCTAGGCGGCATTTTTTTAATTTTTTTGTGTAATTTTTTTTTGTTTTATGCTTTACTTAATTTTTTAGAGTTTTTGAGTGATTCATTATGCTTTACGTAATTTTTAGGTTATTTTAAATGTCTGTTTTAATCAAAGACAGATTTTGTTATTTTAGTTTGCTATTAAAGTTTCTAACAAAAAAATTCTTTAAGAAAATTCTTTTTGCTATTAATGTTTTGAACAAAAAATAGTTGATAATTTAAGTTGCATAAATTTTATAAAAAATTAGTTTCAAAAATACTAGAGGTTTATAAAATCTTTTTAGTTGATTCCTTTTGCTATTAGAGTTTTATAAAAGCTTTTTAGTTGATTCTTTTTGCTATTGAAGAGTATTATAGTTTTGTTTTAGTTGATCATAACATAATATTTTAATTATTTATTTTTAGTTCATTCTTTTTGCTATTAGAGTTTCATAAAAGTTTTCTAGTTCATCCTTTTTGCTATTAGTTCATTCTTTGAGCTAAATGACCCTGAAATTGAAAAGCACTTCAAATGAACTTTGAAAAGGTTGAAAGTTGGCATGGTATCATCATTTCACCCACATAGCATGTGCTAAAAAGTTGAGAGGGTTACGGCAAAAGCTGGATGCACTTCGTGTACAAAACGGACAATCTCTTTGAAGTATCAGGGTTTCATACGAAAACACATCTGTTACAAAAGGCATTTCATTTCTTCACATGTAACTGCAGTGATATTCTAGATCAAAGGCATCATCATAATAGTTGTGGAGAGAAAGTCTTCACTTTTTCTTCGCTTGTGTCCTTTGCTTATTGCGCCGTAACCATGGATAATCTTCATCGTTTAACAGGGTGCTTGGGTCAGCCTTGACTTTGAAGGGAGGAATTTCATGAAACTTTTCGTAATCTTCAGACATGTCTGTCTTGCCCTCCAATCCCACGATGTCTCTTTTTCCTGAAAAAACTATGTGGCGCTTTGGCTCATCGTATGATGTATTCGCTTCCTTATCTTTTCTTTTTCTCAGTTTGGTAGACATGTCCTTCACATAGAAAACCTGCGCCACATCATTGGCTAGGACGAATGGTTCGTCTGTGTACCCAAGATTGTTCAGATCCACTGTTGTCATTCCGTACTGTGGGTCTACATGTACCCTGCCTCCTGACAGATTGACCCATTTGCACTGAAACAAAGGGACCTTAAAATCATGTCCATAGTCAAGTTCCCATATGTCCTCTATGTAACCATAATATGTGTCCTTTACCCTCTTGGTGGCTGCATCAAAGCGGACACCGCTGTTTTGGTTGGTGCTCTTTTGATTATGGGCGATCGTGTAAAATGCATTCCCATTTATCTCGTACCCTTTTTAAGTCAATACAGTCGAAGATGGTCCCCTGGCCAATGAGTACAGCTCATCAGAAACAGCGTTGTCACCCATGAGACGTGTTTGCAACGAACTGCCGAAAGTCCTGATGTGTTCACATGTAATCTAGTCGTCACACTGCTCCGGGTGTTTGGAGCGCAGAATATTCTTGTGTTCATCGACATACGGGGTCACCAAGGTAGAATTCTGTAGAACTGTGTAGTGTGCTTGAGACCAAGAATGCCCGTCCCTACATGTTATTGATTCTGCTCCTAGCGTGCCTTTTCCAGTCAGTCTCCCCTCATACCGCGATTGAGGGAGACCAATCTTCTTAAGGTCAGGAATGAAGTCAACACAAAACCCAATGACCTCCTCTGTTTGATGGCCCGTGGAGATGCTTCCTTCTGGCCTAGCACGGTTACGAACATATTTCTTTAAGAATCCCATGAACCTCTCAAAGGGGAACATATTGTGTAGAAATACAGGGCCCAGAATGACAATCTCATCGACTAGATGAACTAGGACGTGCGTCATGATATTGAAGTAGGATGGTGGGAACACCAGCTCGAAACTGACAAGACATTGCGCCAGATCACTTCTTAACCTTGGTAGGATTTCTGGATCGATCACCTTCTGAGAGATTGCATTGAGGAATGCACATAGGTTCACAATGGCTAATCGAACGTTTTCCGGTAGAAGCCCCCTCAATGCAACCGGAAGCAGTTGCGTCATAATCACGTGGCAGTCATGAGACTTTAGGTTCTGGAACTTTTTCTCTGCCATATTTATTATTCCCTTTATATTCGACGAGAAGCCAGACGGGACCTTCATACTGAGCAGGCATTCAAAGAAGATTTCCATCTCTTCTTTGGTAAGAGCGTAGCTGGCAGGACCTTCATACTACTTTGAAGGCATGCCGTCTTTTTCGTGCACACGGTGCTGGTCCTCCCGTGCCTCCGGTGTATCTTTTGTCTTCCCATACACGCACAAGAAGCCAAGCAGGTTCACGCAAAGATTCTTCGTCACGTGCATCACGTTGATTGCAGAGCGGACCTCTAGGTCTTTCCAATAGGGTAGGTCCCAAAATATAGATTTCTTCTTCCACATGGGTGCGCGTCCCTCAGCGTCATTCCGAACAGATAGTCCGCCGGGACCCTTTCCAAAGGTTACTTGTAAATCATTGACCATAGCAAGTATGTGATCACCAGTACGGACGGTAGGCTTCCTCAGGTGATTTGCCTCGCCTTTGAAATGCTTGCCTTTCTTTCGACATTGATGGTTGGTCGGAAGAAATCGACGATGCCCCAGGTACACATTCTTCCTGCATTTGTCCAAATATATACTTTCGGTGTCATCTAAATAGTGCGTGCATGCGTGGTATCCCTTGTTTGTTTGTCCTGATAGGTTACTGAGAGCAGGACAATCATTGATGGTTACAAACAGCAACGCATGTAGGTCAAATTCCTGCTGGTCTTGCTCATCCCACACACGTACACCTTTTCCATTCCACAGCTATAAAAATTCTTCAACTAATGGCCTTAGGTACACATCAATGTCGTTCCCGGGTTGCTTAGGGCCTTGGATGAGAACTGGCATCATAATGAACTTCCACGTCATGCACAGCCAAGGAGGAAGGTTATAGATACATAGAGTCACGGGCCAGGTGCTATGATTGCTGCTCTGCTCCCCAAAAGGATTAATGCCATTCGCGCTTAAACCAAACCATACGTTCCTTGCGTCACCTGCAAAGTCCCCCCACTTTCTCTCAATTTTTCTCCACTGCGACCCATCAGCGGGTGCTCTCAACTTCCCGTCTTTCTTACGGTCCTCTTTGTGCCATCGCATCAACTTGGCATGCTCTTTGTTTCTGAATAGACGTTTCAACCGTGTTATTATAGGATCATACCACATCACCTTGGCAGGAACCCTCTTCCTGGGGCGCTCGCCGTCAACATCACCAGGGTCATCTCGTCTGATCTTATACCGCAATGCACCGCATACCGGGCATTGGTTCAAATCCTCGTACGCACCACGGTAGAGGATGCAGTCATTAGGGCATGCATGTATCTTCTGCACCTCCAATCCTAGAGGGCATACAACCTTCTTTGCTGCATACGTACTGTCGGGCAATTCGTTATCCTTTGGAAGCTTCTTCTTCAATATTTTCAGTAGCTTCTCAAATCCTTTGTCAGATACACCATTCTCTGCCTTCCACTGCAGCAATTCCAGTGTAGTACCGAGCTTTGTGTTGCCATCTTCGCAATTGGGGTATAACCCTTTTTTTTGATCCTCTAACATGCGATCGAACTTCAACTTCTCCTTTTCACTTTCGCATTGTCTCTTTGCATCAACAATGACCCGGCGAAGATCATCATCGGGCACATCATCTTGTTCCTCTTGATCTTCAGCTTCCCCCGTTGCAGCATCACTGTATTCAGGGGGCACATAGTTGTCATGATCCTCTTCTTCTTCGTTGTCTTCCATCATAACCCCTCTTTCTCCGTGCTTGGTCCAAACATTATAGTGTGGCATGAAACCCTTATAAAGCAGGTGGGTGTGAAGGGTTTTCGAGTCATAGTAAGACTTCGTATTCCCACATATAGGGCATGGACAACACATAAAACCATTCTGCTTGTTTGCCTCAGCCACTTCGAGAAAATTATGCATGCCCTTAATGTACTCGGAGGTGCGTCTGTCACCGTACATCCATTGCCGGTTCATCTGCGTGCATTATATATAATTAAGTGTGTCAAAAACCATTACAGAACATCATGAATAGATAAGTGACCAAATTAATAGAAGTTTAACATCACATTAAAACCAAAGTGCATACATAGTTCTCATTGAACAACATATAGCTCTCCAGAGCATCTAATTAAACCATACATTGAAACTATCTAAAACATTTCAATGCAACAACAAATGCGATCATAATCGCAACTAAGGTAACAATTGATCCAACGGCATAATGATACCAAGCCTCAGTATGAATGGCATATTTTCTATACTTTCTAATCTTCAAGCGCATTGCATCCATCTTGATCTTGTGATCATCGACGACATCCGCAACATGCAACTCCAATATCATCTTCTCCTCCTCAATTTTTTTTTCAATTTTTCCTTCAAGTAATTGTTTTCTTCTTCAACTAAATTTAACCTCTCGACAATTGGGTCGGTTGGAATTTCCGGTTCACATACCTCCTAGATAAAAAAATATATGTCACGTTGGTCGGCATAATTGTCATAAACACTAAATGAAACTAATAGTTATAAAAGATAATATATATACCACATCCGAATCATAGACAAGACGAGGGCCGACGGAGGCGGATACCAAAACCATTGCACTATATAATAACAAACAATAATTAAAGTAAGAAAATTACACAAGTATCTATCTAAATCATACAAGTAAGAACTTTTTTCTTTTAGAAAGAAGATAAGAACAAGAGGCTCACCACGGTGGTGCCGGCGACGAGATCGGCGCGGGCGATCGACGGCGGTGAGGACGGGGACGGGACAGGACAGACCGTCAAACCTAGACAAATCTTGAGGAAAATGGAGTTTGGACAAGGAGCTTCGAGAGGAGAAAGCTTAAGTGTGGCTCGGGCATTTCATCGAACACCTCATGTGCATAAGAGGTGAGCTAGAGCACCACAAAGCTCTCCCACGGCCGGCGAAAAAAACAGAGCACTCCACTGCTCTGCTCGCGGGGTATATATAGGCATCTCTTTGGTCCTGGTTTGTGGCTAGAACCGGGACTAAAGGACCCCATTTGGTCCCAGTTCTAGCCACCAACCGGGACCAATGGTTGTGGGCCAGTAGCGAGGCCCATTGGTCCCGGTTCGTGTCTGGAACCGGGACCAATGGGGCCAGACGAACCGGGACCAATGGCCCCCGAGGCCCGGCTGGCCCCCTGGCCTCACGTACCGGGACTGATGCCCCCATTGGTCCCGGTTCGTGAGTGAACCGGGATTAATGCCCTTACCCGGCCTGGACCAAAGCCCTGTTTTCTACTAGTGAACATGTCCCTAGTGAGCCTCTACCGGACTAGCTCGTTGATCAAAGATGGCCATGGTTTCCAGGTCATAGACATGAGTTGTCATTTGATAACGGGATCACATCATTAGGAGAATGATGTGATGGACAAGACCCAAACTATGAACATTGCATATGATCGTGTCAGTTTATTGCTATTGTTTTCTACATGTCAAGTATCTGTTCCTATGACCATGAGATCATGCAACTCACTGACACCGGAGGAGTACCTTGTTTGTATCAAACGTCGCAACGTAACTGGGTGACTATAAAGATGCTCTACAGGTACCTCCGAGGGCGTCTGTTGAGTTGGCATGGATCGAGACTGGGATTTGTAACTCCGTACGACGGAGAGGTATCTCAAGGCCCATTCAGTAATACAATATCACAATGAGCTTGCAAGCAATGTGACCAATGAGTTGGTCACGGGATCTTGTATTACGGAACGAGTAAAGAGACTTGCCGGTAACGAGATTGAACTAGGTATGGAGATACCGACGATCGAATCTCGGGCAAGTAACATATCGCTGGACAAAGGGAATTGCATACGGGATTGATTGAATCCTTGACATCATGGTTCAACCGATAAAGATCTTCGTTGAATATATGGGAATCAATATGGGCATCCAGGTCCCGCTATTGATTATTGATCGGAGAGGAGTCTCGGTCATGTCTGCATGTTCCCGAACCCGTAGGGTCGCACGCTTAACGTTTGGTAGCGCTAGGGTAGTAATGAGATATTAACAGTGGAAAGTCCGAAAGTTGTTTGGAGACCCATATGGGGTCCAGGTTATCACGAGGAGCTCCGGAATGGTCCGGAGGTAAAGATTTATATATGGGAAGTCACATTTTGGGTTCCGGAAAAAGTTCGGTTTTTTTCGGTATTGTATCGGGAAGCTTCCAGAAGGTTCTGGAGGGTTCCGGAGGTGTCCGGAAGTCCACGGAGGGTCCACATGGACTATAAGGTGGGGCGCACCAGCCCTTCATGGGCCAGGCACAGCAGCCCCACTTGGCCCATGCGGCTGTCCCAAGTGATAAGATCAAATCCCTTTAAAATAGGAGATAAGAGGCATTACTTGGGAAAGAAGATTACTATTCACTTGGTACTGTTCACATGTGTGCTATTCATGTGGTACTGTTCGCGCGCACTATTCCTCCTCCTCCAAGTTTCCTCGTCCATATATAGTGGGGAGGGGCGCACGGGGCAGTACGCTTCCACCCTTGGCCACCCCCTCCCTCTCTTCCTCCTCCACGTTCCGTCAGTGCTTGGCGAAGCCCTGCCGGATTTCTGCTGCCACCACCACCACCTCACCGTCGTGTTGATTCGGATCTCATCTACCTCCTCCCCGTCTCTTGCTGGATCAAGAAGGAGAGGACGCCATCGAGCTGAACGTGTGCTAATCTCGGAGGTGCCGTCCGTTCGGCACTAGATCGGATTGGATCGCGATTGGATCGTGAAGAGTACAACTACATCAACCGCGTTACAACGCTAACGCTTTCGGTCTACAAGGGTATGTAGATTCAATCTCTCCTCTCGTAGATGGTCATCTCCTAGATTGGATCTTGGTGAGCGTTGGAATTTTTTTTGTTTCCCATGCAACATTCTCGAACAATAATTGAGTCACAATGACGAATAAAACAAATTACATACAACCGCCGGTTCAAGACAGAAGAACACAACTTACCACTCTGTTGATCAGGGGTGCAAACTCCCTAAATCCACTCATGTCTCTCATGCTGGCCTGGTACTCCTCTTCCTCGGGGGCATCCATCTCCAGCTCCACGATATCTTCTGTCGTCCACCGAGGCCTGAGACGAAGACGGTACTTCTGGCCATTATCGTACCACCTCATGTGATGGGCGTAAGCATCCCAGTCAATCACTCGCCTCTCCCCATCTTTACGCCACCTGCGCCGGTTCCACTCCGTCACAAAAGTTTTATGCTCCTCTCCCCAGTCTGTGATCGACTGATTATTCTTCCGGCTCTTCCTACAAGGCATAAGCAACACAAAACATCATAAGAACGACAAACACAACTAAATGATGGTAACGGAGAACAATGCACTCACAAGTGGAGTTTGTGGCCACCGGTATCGTTCGGCCTGCCCGGTGGTGTATGCTGGTAGATCGCAAACTGCGCGGCCACGCGGTGTGGCAAGTGCCACTCGACGGCGTACACACATATCATGGGCACCATGCACCGCCAAAGACCCTTGTCCTGCTTGCACATCACGTTCAGCTCGAACCCCCGCTCTCAGTCATACCGCCACCAGTTTACCTATTACACAAACATTGGTAAGCTCCCGATGAATGTGGCATCAAAGAGAAAGGTGAGCTAGTTCATATACATGCGAAGGCGTCAAAGCATCCATCTCGTTGGTGAAGGCCTTGTACGCAGCCTTGGATGTGGCCGTGTAGAGATGGACAATGTCCCACTCGTAAGCTACGATCGGCTATCGAGTAGAGTCGCCATCTTCGCCATACGAATCCCACGGACGTCTTGGCAACTTCTCCGGACGCCCCACCGGCAGCCGCTCCCACATCCAAATGGAGAGGGCCCACACAAATCCACACATACCAGAAGTTTCTTCCGTCCTCTGGGTTGCCTCATCAAGCTACAAAACAACAATTGATGATCAGATATAACACAATATCATGGAGCATATATTCGTAAAAAGCAATGAGATACTCTCTTACCAAGTGGTATAGGTAGGCGAGAGAGGCGGCCCCCCAACTGTACCCTGCATCCCAGTCGGTTAGGAAGAAGAGATACAACTAGAGGGCAGAGTTCCCGGAGCAGTCTGGAAACACGACCTCTGTGAGAAGGTACCATAGTTAGGCCCTCGCGTACTGCTCCACCGTACTCGCATCGGCATTTACGGGGCATTTCTTCTGGTTCCTCAGGAGCCAGGGCAGCGGTACACCGGATGTCTGGTTACCCTTGGCGTCGGGGCAGTTGCCGATGAGGGTGGTAACCCTCTGCTGCCAGTTGGTCCTCTCCACTCGCCCGGTGAGTGGATGACCCTCGATCGGTTGGGCCGTAATCATCCCCCAATCCTCGAGGGTCACCGTCATCTCCCCGCATGGGAGATGGAAAGTATGCGTCTCGGGTCGCCACCGGTCAATCAACGCCGTGAGAGCTGGGTGGACGAGCGTCGGCGGCTTACGCTTGAACTGCAGGACGAAACCCAACAGTCGGGCTCTCCTGAAGTACGGCGCATAGCGCTCGTCGTACTCCATCTTCACGGCATTCGCGTGACTCCTCATGCGCAGTGGCGGGAGCATCTGTCAAAAAGTGGACGCCAAAAGTTAGTAACTTATTTTCATCAATCCAAAAACTTTGGTTCAATATTTCGATCGTAGTACTTACCACTCCGTTCTCTATGAAACGGGCACGATGACCCTTGTCGAACGCGTAGTCAAGCATGGAGTACCGTTTGCCAATGTTGTCCGCAAGAGGTGCCCGCCTAAAGAAAATTTCATAAACATAAGCATTATAAGCATAAGCATAAGCATAAATTAAAAAAATGTAACATAGTTGATTCATTCATACAACATTCATATATAACATCCACATGCATCATATATCAAAACAAAATCCTCCAACATGCATCATATCATCATTTTTTTTAACCAAAAAAGACTTATGAACTAGGGTTCATCTTGAGGGTTCACTATTTTTTCTCCAACAACATTTGCATCATATCACATCCACATGCATCATATATATAAAAAAAAAATCCTCCAACATGCATCATATCATCATTTTTTTTAACCAAAAAAAACTTATGAACTAGGGTTCACTATTTTTTCTCCAACAACATTTGCATCATATCACATCCACATGCATCATATATATAAAAAAAATCCTCCAACATGCATCATATCATCATTTTTTTTAACCAAAATAAACTTATGAACTAGGGTTCATCTTGAGGGTTCACTATTTTTTCTCCAACAACATTTGCATCATATCACATCCACATGCATCATATATCTAAACAAATTCCTCCAACATGCATCATATCATAATTTTTTTACCAAAAAAATATATTATGAACTAGGGTTCATCTTCACACTACCATTCGAACTAGTGAGGGAAGTTCATATTCAACACCACTAGTGATTAGAGAACATCTAAAATCAACCTAAAATAATCCTAGGTAAAAAAATATTCAAACTTAGTTCCAAAATAGGGGTGATTTGAAGCAAAAAATGCGTCGAATCGGAAGCTATTTGAGTAAAAGTAATTGGAGGGATCGGAGGAGCTTACTTTTCTTTCTTCGGAGCCATCTCGATCCGCAAAAACGGTGAAGAAACGAAGAAGATCCAAGGGGAGGAGTAGAGAGGGGCGAGAGAGCAAGAACAGACTTGGGGGAGAGGGCAATGGGGAGGAGATGGGGCTGGGGTGGGGGCGGCGGCCGCATAACTGTTCGCATCCTACTGCCAGGACATGTGGCGGTAGGGTTATACATCCTACCGCCAGGGACAGTGGCGGTAGGGTGGACGGAGGGGGACGGGCGGTCGTTTGAGGCTATTGACGTGGATTAGTGCCTTACCGCCATGGGTCCTGGCGGTAGGCTGTGTAACCTTACCGTCAAGCCCCGTGGCGGTAAGAAAAAGGTACATATCTCAAAAAAAATTCGAACCAGGGTCATATCCTGAAATTGTATAGAAAAGGGGTCAAAACATGAATTTTTGCCCACGCATGAACCACTCAGGGGCAAAAACGCCAATCATTTCGATTTCCAGCGACAACCATGCCTGCCGTCGCAGCGCATGACATGAATGAATGTACCTACTGCATGTATGCAAGAGAGAGAGATAGAGTCAGTGGGTGGCTGCATGCTCAATTAATCAGCTACGTCCGCTTGATCCGGTCAATTGCAGCCGTTGCAGTGGAGCCCAATCTTCACCACCACCGTCGACTCCGGAGCCTAAACAAGATTCCCGCTGCATGAACACACCAAATGTATACATACTATAGTCATCGATCCTTTGATTATGACCGTGATAATTTGATTACCTCCTTCTTCTTCTTATCGTCATCGTCGGTCTTGCCCTTGGCGTCGACAGCCGGATACTTCTTGCCCTTGGCGGCGGGGCCGTCCTTCTTCTTATTGGGGGGATTTGGCGGGGAGACGAAGGCGACGGGCCTGTGCGTCCTGGCCTCGATGCGGTCCTTGAGGTCCCATGGGTCGACGGCCTTGCTGCTCACCGTCACCATGCCGGCCGCCACGTCCACCGTGACGCCGTCCACTCCCTGCACGGCCATGATGGCCTTGACGGCCTTGCGCGCGCAGCCGCATGGACTCCCTCGCGCCACCGTCACCTTGGATCTTCAGGGCTCTGATACCAATTGTTGGCGCTGCATCTCGCAGCCTCTCTTCTTCTCTCTCACAATATCTAACATCTATCTCAATCTTCTTTCTTTGTACTCAAGAACACACGCTAGGGAAGAAACTCACACGTACACACACTTCACCAAGGAAAAAAATAGCTTCGCCTCTTGCTCCCGGTGAGAATACATGCACTACATTTTTCCTCTCTTTCTCATGAACTCAATGCAATATTTATATACACAGGAGGTTGGCACTCACGCACAACCCAGCCACCACACTCGGCCACTTACCCCACTAACCCATGCACTACGCCACTAACACAACTAACTCCAGCAGCTAATCTCCTAGATTCGCTCCAGGGTCCAAAGACTAGCACTACTAACAACTCACGCATAATTCAGCTGACTAGGACTTGCATGCAGGTAACAACCTGATGCATGCACTAAAGTGGCTCACCAATTCTCTTGGCTAGCACTAGTACATCCCGTTGGTCTCAACACTTGCACAACTGCTTCACGCCGTCATCGGCATCTCACCGTGCTCGCCGCATGGCACGGCTCCACCGGCATCTCGCCCTTCAGGCCTCTGCTGAAACTCGCCGGCTTCGTACGTATCGCACGCACACCTTGCCGAACTACCACGGGCTACACCTGTACGCCTAAGTACATGCAAAACGAAAACACATGCAGATACATAAATCAAGATTAAAGCTAACACCAGTGCAGTTCCACCCCAGCACCACGGGCGCCGAGGACGCTTTCTTGTTCCCAGCATCGCCGTCTTCTTTCTTCTTCTGCTGCTTGTTCTTTGTTGCCTTTCTCGCCCTCTTTCTCCTTGGCGTCGGCGTCCTCCGCCATGACCGGCTCGCTCACTCGAGATATACTAATTGGTCTGCCTGTGTTGCCAGAGGAAGAAAGAGATAGAGGAGGCTGGGGGTGCGAGGAGAGGAGGGCGTGTAAATAGGTGCCAACGGACTTGGTCGTCGACTCGTCGTCGTATACCTACTCAGCTGGGTATTATTTGACAAATCTGGCCTCTTTGACCGACTTCACGCACATCTGACCCCTGGCAAAACAAATTCGAAATCTGGCCCCTAGGTCGGCGCCACCAAACATGACGCCGAACATGTGTAGCTCGGCGCCGAGCTGTACATGTTCGGCGCCATGGTGTACGGCGCCGAGCAAATCTGACCCCCTAGGGTTTTGTGGGCCCACCTGGTGTCGGTGCCACACAGTATGGCGCCGAAGTTGTACAGCTCGGCGCCGCACTAGCATGGCGCCGAGATGTACAATTTCGGCGCCATTCTGTGTGGCGCCGACGTAGGGGTGAGATTTCGAATTAGTTTTGCCCAGAGATCAGATATGCATGAAGCCGTTCAAAGGGGCCAGATTTGTCAAATAATACCTCAGCTGACAGACCGCTTCTCCTGTCGTACGACTGTACGTTGCATGCATGTGAGCGCCCTGATCTTTCTTGTACCGGTGGTGTGGACACCTACGACTGTAGAAGCATCCCCGTAAGATTAGTCCCGTAGATCTAGCATTTTTGCAACATATGCGACCAACGCAGCGCACCATAGCAGCAACGTGACGAACATCAACTGTGCGTGCCTGCTAGTGTTGCAATTCGCATCTACTGCTATTCAATTTTTTAAATATTTTTTAACAAATTCGGAAAATGTATGACCTAATTCTAAAATTTCAAAAATATTACCCCGTCGGCTTGGCTTAGGCTGAAGATAACCTTTTCGGTCTTAGATAGGCCGAAAAGAGGTCTTCGGTCTCCCGTTAGCCGAAGGGTGGCACTTATGGGCCGAAGAGCGGCTGTCGGTGTGCCGTAGGACGAAAGGATCTGTCTTCGGCCAGCCCGCGACCGAAGAGCTGTCTTCGGCCAACGGGAGACCGAAGAGTGGTCTTCGGCCAACGGGCGACCGAAGAGTTCGGGATAAGGCCCGAGCGTCTTCTTCTTCCTCTGCCCAGTTCTTCTGTTCGTTCTCTCTCTCTCTCATCGCGATTTGCTGGCGATTCGCTCTATTCCGCATCCATTTTCTCCACCCACCAATAGATCGAGTAGAGGAGAGTCGTCCCAGGCGGCCTAAGGCCCGATCCCTCCATGGGGTAGCTTTGGCGGCGGTGTGGAGGTGGAGGTGGTGGTGTGAGGAGGAGGGGAGGTGGTTCTGCGGGGAGGAGGGGAGGAGGAGCTGCAGGGAGGACGGGAGGAGGAGCTGCGGGAGGTGGTGTGGACGAACTCCGGCACGGCGCGACAGTGTGGACGAACTCCGGCACGACATCGTTGGTATAACCACCGTTCCATATTATTTTTCTGTAATTACTGTTCAGTCTAAAGTTTTAGTTTTAGTCTTTAGTTAGTTTAGATGTATGCCATTGCATAGCTTTAGTATTTAGTTTCTGGTAGATATACCACAGCAACTTCATATTTGTGTGAATTGAGCTATGATGCTTGAAGTATTTAGAAAATAGGTAATAGATAAATAAATTTTGGTGAATTAGGTTTCTCTTATCTGGAATCCGATGTTAGAAAAAATACTGGTGGTAGAAAAATTATTGCTCGGTCTACAGTTATAGTTATTGTTTTGTTTTGTTACATTAATGTGAGCAAAGAATTACCGGTGTCATGACGGATTATTTGTTCGTTGTGATTCATGGCAATCTGGATTTGTCTGTCAGGTTAAAATGTCTGAATTGGTGAATTGATCTATTTACTATGGCTCTGGTAATGTCCGCTATAATGAGTTGGAGGTTAAAGTCTAGAAAATCAGCGGTGACAGGATGTCCACTTTTGTTGCAGCTGTGTTCATATGAGAGATTCCCTATTGGATGACCTTATGTCTACGTTGAAATACCTTTTGGGATGGAGGACCTAGCAGGGGCTTATGTGCCTACTCTAGGCGACTTCCCTACTATGAGATCTGTTTGGGCACGGAGAGAGATACTTTTATATTACGTAACAATTCATTCCATTATTTATTGTCATGCAAAAGGATTACTAATGTTTATTTGTTGTCATGTACAGAGGCAGTTTGTGCATACTCAAGTGAGCGGCTGCTACCCGTCCTTTACGGTGCAGTTTGATAGTTTACACGAGGATCAGGTTATCTGGGAGCCATACTCGACTGACAGTACTATATCACATAGGTACCCATTTGGGATATTTGGATTGTACACTAGAGATCGGCACTATTGGATGACGAAGGCCAATGTGGTGTTCGACGTGACGGTTGAGGAGATGGCGTTCCTGCCTCACGAGCCTCCTTTCGCTGCCGTTCCTACTCCTTCATGCGACTTCCCTCTTCCCGATTTTTCTTCAATAAATCCCGAAAGAAACACTTTTCCTCTGCATAGTATTCTTTTAACTCTCTCTCTCTTGCTCTGCTTTCTCCTCTGCAGCCGCCTTTTCGCGTCGCTTTTCCACATACAGACTATCCCATGCACGACGACCTCTTTCACAAATCTCAGTCACTGCCCAAGCCGGCATCTCCGTGTCAATCCAACGATAGTACATGCAGACAGGCGGAGGAGACTACAACAAAAATAAGACGTTAATAAAGAAATCAACAAGAACACCAACAATATGTCTATTCATGATGGTTAAAACATACCGGAGGCATCTCGTCCGGTGAAATAGCCACAGGTGGATCTTCCTCATAGTTGGCACACATGAAAAACTTCATGCCCAACGAATCAGAAAAATCAGTCACCTCCTTCACCTTGCAAAGATCGCCACACCAACACCGCAGGACTCCCACTCCTGGGGGCAAACTCACATTCTTCATTTTCCTCGGCCTAATGCTTTGATACGAGCAAGGCAAACTCATAGCGACTAAAAATAAGCGGATGAAGGATGCTCGATGAAGGATGAAGAAAGGTTCTATGACTCGTTTTATAGGCTCGGGAGGTTGCTCGCCGAAAAAATGAGCGGGAACACTCAATCAGTTATGGGCGGGAAGGGGTTCGCGGGAACGCTCAATCTGTTTTGGGCAGGATGGGGTTGGCGGGAAATAATATTCGAAGACAATCGGATGGATGGGGAAAGAAAAAAAAAGAGAAAGCCAAAAGTTCACTTCGGCCTGGTTTAGGCCGAAGTACATGCAACTTCGCCCTTGCCGCAACCGCAGTCACACTATAGCCGAAGTGCACCTCTTCGGCCTAGGCACCCAGTTTTCGGCCTACGCGAGGCCGAAGAGGGCCGAAAAGTCCTCTTCGGCCTAAGGGACACCGAAAAGGTCCTCTTCGGATTGAGCGAGGCCAACGGGCTAATATTTTTGAAATTTTAGAATTAGGTCATACATTTTTCGAATTTGTTAAAAAGAATGTTTGAAAAAAAATTCCTGCTATTGCTATTATCACACTTGCGATTAAGTTGGTACTACAGCTCTCCACGTACAGTTACACGAATAATATATTGTCATGGGAAAGGCCAGCCCAAGCAAACACCTGAAGTGTCCCACTGGGTCGAAGCGTGTCTCGAAGCCCAACCCACTCTTCGCCGGTACGGACTGGGTCCAGTGAGGCTGTAGTGGCTGGTACTTAACTACTTAAGCAAGCGTGTGCGTGTGTTTTAGGGTATCCAAGAACTAGCACTTGTATTGGCCGCCGTTGGCCGTTACCTCTCCGTCGGGGATATAACTATTGGGTATGACCCGCCCAGGAGGGGCCGGGTCATACCACTGGCGACTTAAAGATAAAGATGGCGGGTCATGAAGCAAGCTTATTGAAGGCCCAAGACCTAGAGGCGGCTTGAGGCCCAAGAGGATGAACCGCCATATAATTAAACTATATTGTAAGGCAAGCTTAGTTAGTCACCGAGCCGGACACATTGTGTATGAGCCGGCCGGGACTCTATAAGCCGCCGGGCATCAACCTGTGTATATAAAGGGGTGACCCGGCGACGGCTTAACTCAGAAAACAATCAATTGAAAGCTAGGTCAAGCGTATTCGCTCCCTGGTAATCGAAACTCCAGCAATACAACTGAAAGCAGGACGTAGGCTTTTACCTCATTGAGAGGGGCCAAACCTGGGTAAACTCTCTGTGTCCTTTGTCCCGTTCAACCCCTTTAAGCCAACCTAGTTGCGATGGCTCCACACCTAAGTCCTTTTGCTAGGGCATCTGCCGTGTTAAGTCCACGACAGTTGGCGCCCACCGTGGGGCCAGCGCACGGTCGTTTCGAGTTCTTGAAGGGCAACTTCGCAGGGATCAAGGGATATGCTGTGGGCCGGATGACCAAGAGTCGTCGTGGCAAGCTCTACATCGACGATGCAGGCTGGGGCCCCGAGGCCGGCTCAATCGAGTACGGGTACCGGGTCCCCTTCGGCGGAATCCATGTCTTCATTGGCAAGATCGGTGAGTCGGAGCCTGAGCCGGACACCTGCACCGACATCGTCGAGACGGCTCAGCGTGCACGACCTGCCAAGTTTCAACCCACCATAAAGCGCGCCTTTGTTGGTTGCATCCAAGGGGCGGATCTTGAGGAAGGAACTGTATCCGGTGGATAGACGGCCATCTACTCTGGTGATGAGTCCTCAACCGGCGAGACCGATTCAATGTATTAGTTACAAGACGGCCGGCTTGGGGGCTATTCCGACGGTGACAGTATTCCGGCCCCTAATGAGCCGCCGAATAGAGTCGCGATCTTCATGGCCGTCACTCAACCGGTGCTCAATTCATCAACTGCTGTAGCCATGACTTCCGGTTCAACAGCCGCGGCAGCGGCCGGGGCGAGTAACTCTGCGCGCCCACCGGCTCAAGTTTTATCTGAGCTCTTGGAGGCTTTGGCGACTTTATTAGCTGCAGAGGGAACACCGGAAAATCAAGCACAACATAAGGTAGATGCCGCGAAGCTGCGAGATGAGATAGCCCAAGCCAAGGAGGAGTTTAATGCTGAGAATATTAGGATGGCGACAGAACGAGCCGCCCTGGATGCTGCGTCTCAACGGATTCAAGCAGAGAATTTCCGGTTAAGCCTGGGTCAGAATGCATCTAACGCCGTTCTGCGAAGGAGGCACCAGAGTCGTCTACCTCCGGAGTACGATGCAAGGAATCTTTTCAACACACCTGGGGCTAGAACTAGTAACCCGCCCATGGTGAACCGGGTTGTTGAGGCGACCTGGATGGGAGCGATGGTTCAACCACGTGCTGCAGACCCGCCCCGTTTGAATTTGACCCCGCCTCGGCATGTCCCAACACCGCCGGGTCATTATTCTAACCCCTTGGACAATATGATTGCGGCAGCTACGGGATTGGCGGCTCTCCCTGTTGAAGGCGAGTCACCAGCCGCAATGGAGATACGGAGAGCCGGAGAGCTTCTTTAGACAGCGGTGGCACAGCATGCGGCTTATTCGTATAGTCGGGAACGGATTCATTCAACCCCGCTGCCAAGCCCGAGTTATAGCAGGCATATTGACTCGCCAGCAGTTTCAAGCAGTGAGCGGCACCATAACCAGGCTCGTAGGCATGACCCGCCGCGTGCTGATAACGATGCTCAGACCTTGGTAGATGAGGGCAGGGCACGTCGGGAGGCTGAGCTGGCGGCTCAGTTGATAGCTCATCAACAATCTCCGGTTTACCCATCGGCATCCGTGGAGGCAGGAGTAATCTCTAGAACGCTTGGGGTGCCATGCTTAGTGCCGGCTTTACGTAATGAGCGCCTGCCAAAGGATTTTAAGGGCCCTCGCAAGGTGCCTAATTACACAGCGGATCAACCCCCAGAGGCTTGGATTGAGAGTTATGAGATGGCCATGGAAATGTTGGATGTTATTGATGCTGCGTGTGCTAAGTACTTCACTATGATGTTGAATGGACCGGCGCGTACTTGGTTGAAGGGATTGCCCCCTAACTCCGTCAGGTCATGGTCTGAGTTGAAGACGCGTTTTATCCAAAATTTCAAAGACACGTGCAAGCAGGCTATGTCGATTCTTGATTTAGACTCTTGCGTCCAGGGTGAGGGCGAGTCAACCACCCATTGGGTGCGCCCGATATCAACTATTATTCACTCGTCGGACAGTATCAACGCCGGTTCAGCTGTCCTGATGTTGAAAAAGAATTGCCGTTTCCTCCCCCTTAAGGAGAAGCTCGGGCGGCTTAAGCGCCACTGCAATGATATGGGAGAGCTCATGGCGGCTCTCATCAAATATGCTGATTCTGATAGCACTAAGGACCCAGAGTCCGATGAGGAGAAAGTTGGGAAAGGGAAGAAGAATGGCAATGCAAAGGGACAGCAGCATAGTCCGGCGGGTCAAGGTAACAATGGTAAGCGCAAGCAGTTGGACGGCGGTTCAGATTTTGTGGCGAACACCAATACGCAGAATAGTAATCAGCGTCGCAAGGGGAAGTCATCAGCGCCCCGGTTCGGCGTACCAAAGTTCAACATTGAGGCGATGATGAATTAGCCTTGTCCGAAGCACGGTACGCAGGATAAGCCAGCCAGCCATCTATGGAAAGATTGCTTCATCATGAAGGAATATAGAAATTCTAGTTTTTTCCAAAATAACCATGGCCCGCATGGCGGGTCAGGATCTGGCTCTCACGGACCTGGTTTTGGGCATGGCGGCTCAAGCTCTGGCTTTCAGGGCCAAGGCAATCAAGGTGGTTTTAATCAGCAATCCGGTCAAGGGAATCAGCAGCAACATTATGGTTATCAGAGTAATCCGAAGTAGTTGAATAGCGGTCAATATCACGTGTTTACCACAAGCCTATGCAAACGTGATCAGAAGCTTCATAAGTGAGCAGTGAACGCGGTTGAGCCGGCAGTTCCTCGGTACTTGCGATGGTCTGAACAGCCCATTGTGTGGAGTCGTGAGGATCACCCATCCCGGGTTGACAATCCGGGTCAATTGGCTTTGGTGGTTGCACCTTAGGTTGGAGGGTACAAGTTTACTAAAGTACTTATGGATGGAGGTAGTAGTATCAATATCCTTTACTATGACACTTTTCGCCGTATGAATTTGACTGACAAAGATCTTAAGCCGTCTTCTACTGTCTTTCATGCGGTGGTGCCTGGTAAGTCGGCGTATCCAATGGGTAAGATAGCTTTGGAGGTAGCTTTTGGCGATGATCACGATTACAGGGCTGAAAAGTTAACATTCGAGGTGGTCAAGATTCAGAGCCCTTATCACGCCTTGTTTGGTCGGCCGGCTTATGCTAAGTTTATGGCGCGGCCTTGTTATGTTTATCTACAGCACAAAATGCTGGGTCATAAGGGCACCATCACGGTGCATGGTAACAGGAAGATAGCCCTGGAATGTGAAGAAGGCGACACTGCTTATGCTGAGTCTGTTTGTGCGACAGAGGAGTTGAAGTTCTATTAAGATAATGTTGACCCGGCAGATATGACACCTTTGAAAAAACCAACCACAGAGCATGATCCCTTGTTGAAGTTTAAGTCTCCAGATGACACCAAGTTGTTTGACTTTGTTCCTGGCGACTCATCGAAGTAGTTCAGTATCAATGCTAATTTGGATCCGAAATAGGAAGGCGCGCCTATCGAGTTCATCCGTGAGAATCGGGACATCTTTGCATGGAAACCTTCAGACATGCCAGGTGTACCGAGAGAACTCGCTGAGCACACTCTCAATGTTGATCCAAAATTTAAACCGGTCAAACAATTCCTTCGTCGTTTTAATGAAGAGAGGCGCAAGGCCATTGGTGAGGAAGTGGCCTAGCTCTTGGCGGCTGGGTTTATTGTTGAAGTTTTTCATCTTGAGTGGTTGGCTACCCAATGCTGGTACTTAAAAAGAATGGAACTTGGCGTATGTGTGTGGATTACACAGACCTTAACAAGGCCTGTCCGGCTTACCCTTTTGCTCTCCCTCGTATTGATCAGATCATTGATGCTACGGCGGGTTGTGAGCGTTTGAGTTTTTTGGATGCTTACTCTGGTTATCATCAGATCAAAATGGCAGTTAAGGACCAGGAGAAGACAGCTTTCATCACTCCCTTTGGAGCCTTCTGCTACGTGTCTATGCCTTTTGGGCTCAAGAGTGCCCAGGCGACTTATCAGCGGTGTGTTCAAAATTGCCTGCATGACTAGATTAGATGCAATGTTCATTCTTATGTGGATGATATTGTTGTGAAATCCAGGAAGAAAGAGACTTTGATAGATGATTTAAAAGAGACCTTTGACAATCTCCGGATCTACAAGATGATGCTTAACCAGGCCAAGTGTGTCTTTGGTGTGCCAACAGGCAAGCTGTTGGGTTTTTTGGTTTCTGAAAGGGGCATTGAAGCTAACCTGGAGAAAATCAAGGCTATCACTTCTTTGGCTAAGCCGGCGTGTATTAATGACGTCCAGCGTCTGGCAGGTCGTATTGCGGCTTTAAGTCAGTTTATAAGCCGTTTGGGCGAAAAGGCTATCCCTCTGTATCAGATGATGAAGAAAACAGATCATTTTGTCTAGAGTGATGCTGCTAATCAGGCATTTGAGGCATTGAAAAAGCAGTTGGCTGAGCCGCCAATCCTTGCAGCTCCTATTGGTAAGGAGCCCTTGTTGTTATATGTAGCTGCTAACAGCGGAGCCGTCAGTGTGGCAATTGTTGTGGAAAGAAAGGAATCAGGCTAGGAATATCCGGTTCAGCGGCCGGTTTATTATGTCAGTGAGGTACTCATCGAATCCAAGCAGAGATACCCACATTGGCAGAAGCTAGTTTATGGCGTGTTCATGGCTAGTCGTAAGTTGAAGCAGTATTTCCTTGGTCATCCCATCACTGTGATCAGTTCTGCTCCCTTGGGAGATATTATTCAAAATAGAGAAGCCACAGGCCGGGTTCCCAAGTGGGCCATTGAGCTTGGACCCCATGGTTTGAAGTATATGCCTCGGATAGCTATCAATTCTCAAGCACTTGTGGATTTCATCAATGACCGGACAGAGTTCCAGATGTCTAAAGAAAAGACGAATAGCACATATTGGACTATTCACTTCGATGGATCCAGGCAGTTGGAAGGCTCGGGGGTTGGAGTTGTTTTGACTTCCCCACGAGGTGATAAATTTTGTTATGTTCTAAGGTTGATGTTCCCTTGTACTAACAATGCAGCTGAGTATGAAGCCTTGCTCCATGGTCTTCGGGTGGCTAAAAAGATGAATCTAAGCCGGGTGAGGTGTTTTGGCGACTCAGACTTGGTGGCTCAGCAAGTTTCTGGCACTTGGGATTCCAAGGACCCACTCATGACGGCTTATCGCCAAGAGGTTGATGCTATTGCTGGTCATTTCAAGGGTTAACAAGTGGAGCATGTTGATCGCAGGAAAAATGAGGCTGCTGATGCTTTAAGCCGTCTAGGGTCCCAGCGTAAGCCGGTACCACCTAATATTTTCCTTGATATCTTGCATAATGCTTCGGTTAAATTGCCTACGGAGGAAGATCTTGCTATTCCTGACCCGGAGGCACAGTGGGTGGCGGCTCTCCATGTTATTCCTGATTGGACAGTTCCATATTTGTCTTATATGACCCGGGGCGAGTTACCTGAAGACGAAACTTTGGCCAGGCAGATAACTCGGCGGTCTAAGTCAATGACTATTGTCAATGGTGAGTTGCACCGATGCAGTGTTACAGGGGTTTTTCAGCGTTGTGTTTCTTCTAAGGAAGGCCGTGAGATTCTACGAGAAATTCATGAAGGAGATTGTGGCCATCATGCCGGCTCTAAGTCTCTCGTGGCTAAGGCTTTTCGTCATGGGTTCTATTGGCTGACGGCTCATGCTGATGTAGAGGATTTGGTTAGTAAGTGCGATGGTTGTCAAAAAATTTCAAGACGAGCTCACGTGCCGGCTCAAGAATTGAGGATGATTCCAATTACTTGGCCATTTGCAGTCTGGGGCCTGGACATGGTTGGACCTTTTAAAAGATCCAAGGATAAAAAGACTCACCTCCTGGTGGCAGTTGACAAGTTTACAAAGTGGGTTGAGGCTGAGCCGGTCAGCAAGTGTGATGCAGCGACGGCGGTTCAATTCATTAAAAAGGTGATCTTTCGTTTTGGGTACCCTCATAGTATCATCATTGATAATGGTACCAATCTGTCTATAGGTGCTATGAAAGAATTTTGTCAACAAGAGCATATTCGTCTTGACGTTTCATCTGTGGCCCACCCCCAGTCCAATGGTCAAGCTGAAAGAGCCAATCAAGAAATCTTGAGAGGAATAAAACCCCGGCTTATGGTCCCTTTGCAGAGGACGCCGGGTTGTTGGGTTGAGGAGTTGCCTTCGGTGCTATGGAGTATCAATACTACCCCCAAAAGATCTACGGGTTACACGCCTTTCTTCATGGTTTATGGAACAGAGGCGGTTCTCCCCAGTGACATCCATCACGACTCGCCCCGTGTGGCGGCTTAGGTTGAAGCTGATAATGAAAAAGCACGCCAGGATGCTCTTGACCTTCTGGATGAGGAACGTGACCTTGCGGCGGCTCGTTCAGCGATTTACCAGCAGGACCTGCGTCGTTATCATAGCCACCGGGTTAAAACCCGGACCTTTCAAGAAGGTGACTTGGTGCTCCGGCTTATCCAGGATCAAACTGACATGCACAACTTATCCCCACCTTGGGAAGGGCCTTTTGTGGTCAGCAAAAATCTGAACAATGGGTCATACTACCTTATCGATGTTCGAGACCACAAGGACTCACGCACGTCGGAGGAGGAGACCCGCCGGCCGTGGAACATTGCTCATGTTTGGCCCTATTACACCTGAGCCACCAGCTCTTGTGATGTACATATTTCTACCAATGTATATATTATGATTAGTATAATAAAGCCGGCATCCCTGATAATTCAGGGCCTCTGTCGTTTCATTTCTGAGAATCTGAGTCTTTATTGTCAATTCATAAGATCACTTGGGGGCTTCCTGCTCACTGAGCATAGCTATGATTACCCTCTTGATCCGGCTTGCACGCCTTGTTACAAATAACATGGGGGCTTCCTGCTCATTGAGCATAGCTGTGACTACCCTATTGCTCCGGCTTATACGCCCGGATTGAAAGATTACTTGGGGGCTTCTTGTTTAATGAAACAGAGCTTTGTTGTCCCGTGTAATAGGCTTGGACGCCAGGTGTATTCACCAAAAATTCGGGTTATCCTGCCTTTGTATACCTGCCACTCCGACCAGGTATTCCTAGAATGACTCGCTGTACTCTTGACAGTCAATCTTATAAAGACCCTGAACTTGTCAAAGTTAAAACGGCGATTGGTCATGTGAGGCCCTATTTACAGGTTTGAATGAAGGATTAACTCAGTGGCTGTGCGGCCCTTGAATAGCACTTGATATTGAGGCTTGGCAGCCTGTGGAGGCCTTGTTTTATCTGATTTATTTTTGCTTTGAACATTTTTTGGGTTCATCTTTTGTACCATATTGATATATGGTTTGAAATTGATTCAGGCCATATAGCTTTGAGCCTTATAACTCATGTTTGAGTATATCCGGAGTTTTGATAACCCGGCCTGGCTTTGGACGATAAGTCGCCAGTGTGTTTTGATTATACGCTTGGAGTTCTGCGCTCTAAGTCCTTGGGCTATTACCCTTACTGCATGTGGCATGGTAAGCCGACAGTAGGAACAAATATCACAGGGCACATGTTATCTGTTTATGTACAGGCAATATGATAAACATAATCTGCATGATTGACGATATTATGAGCATAAGCGGCGGATCTTCAACATCGGATCGGCGGCTCAAAAGTATTATACATAAACATGCACGATGGCATGGCAGATCATTGTTTTCAACTACTTATTACAAGGTATTGGACAGCCCAAAAGAATTAAGTGTTTTTGATGCACACAGCATCCAATGATGTGGATGGTAAACCGGCTTTTGCATCAGTTGGTTTGGTCTTGGCGGGTTGAGGCTTCCGGGTCATCCTGCACCGATTCTTCTTCCTCCTCTATCGTCTGGAAGTTAGGCGATGACCAATCAATCCCAGTCAAAGCTTTGAAAATAGCTTCATCATCTATAAGAGTTGACGGGTCAATGTCAGGAGCGAAGGTGTGCTTACGCGTTGGCGGGATAAGGTCCACAACCTCATACACCGGCGCCTTCACTTTGGCATTTTCAGCAGCATAAACCAGATGATATTTGGAGAGATCAGTCTCTTGGGCCAATTTTCTTGCAAAGGGACGCATCTCCCTTACTATTTTTGTGAAGTCCTCGGCACTGAAGGGAGACCCATCTTCTTTTAAACTCGGGCAGCCGGGGCTAGTTCTGCTGGGTCAAGCTCTGCTTGCCATGCCTTTGCCCGGCTCAAAGCCATGATGGCACCGGCTCTGGCGGCTGATCGTTTCAATTCTTCAATTCTTTGTGGCAGCACAGATAGCTTCTCCAACATTTCCTTGATGAGGGAAGGCGGTTGCTTCTTATGGGTGGAGGCAGAGATAGCTCGTTGAGCGCCAGTGTATAATTGCTCTATAAGAGTGTAGGCAGCTTTTAGCTTCATGCGCATGTTTGAGCCAAAATGGGAGATTCTGGAGCCTGCGTTGCCAAAGAAATTGATAAGCGGGCTGAATGATTGTTCAAGGCATGGATGGTGAAAGATTGAAATATAATATCGCTTACCAAAGATGGCGGCTGTCATGCTATTGATTTGATGTTTTAAGCCGGACAACTCGTCAGTAACCAGCTTTAGCATCTTCTGCTCTTTTTTGTAGAGCTGCCTTCTCAGTTTCCAAGCCGTTTCTCTCAACACTTAAGTCCTTTCTCAGTATTTTAATATTTTCCAAAGCGGTCTTCAGCTCTGATTTGGCCTTGGAAGTCTCAGATTGCTGGGTCTGAATGTTTTGCCTCAGATCGCTGACTTGAGATTCCTTCATGTTCAATTCAGCCTGTCACATAAAAAGGCAGGCAGTATGACGTTCTGATGATCATTTTATTTTAAGTCCCAAGCATAATACAAGTATTTTACTTGGCACTTGGGGGCTAATGCACATTGCTCTTTTCTTGAAGACAATTATGTGATGACCCAGCTACACTGTTATAACTATAGCCGACTCATGGGGGCTACATACTTGGATTTTATTCACAATTATGGTGATAAGTCCCGGCTTATTGATGCTAAATAAGCCGGCCCTTGGGGGCTACATGCGAAGCTGAGTACTACAATTTGAAGTCCCGGCTTAACTTGTCAGTTTAAGCCGGCCCTTGGGGGCTACATATGCGAAGTTAAGAACTACAATTTGAAGTCCCGGTTTTAGCTATGCAGCTTAAGCCGGCCCTTGAGGGCTACTCGTTTTGATTCTGCAACTCCCAAGACGCTATGACAGTAATGAAAGATTAAAGAGGTTATTTGAAGTCTACAGTATATTCAATTCTATCATATCCAGTAGACTTGGCGGCTGGCAGAGATATATGGAAAAGATGATAGTGGTTACCTCAAAACGTTCCTTCATAAGGTTGACCAGGCCGGCTTCAAAGTCACGGCTGGTGTGAAGGCGGTTTAGATAGCCTGAATAAATCTCCTAAGCATTGAACTGGGCATAGCCTTCCAAGTTCTCTTTCCACTTGCCCTTATCAACAGCAGAAAATTCTTCCTTGGCGCTATGCTTGGATAAGATGGTGGGATTACCTGGTGCTGCATAAGCCGTCCCAGTGACTATGACACCTTCAGTATCTTGAGCCGGCTGAGCGGGGCTGGGCGGTTTAGCAATTTCTTCATCAACATTCATGGTGTCCATAGTAACAAGGGGCTCTTCTGGTGGCGGGTCATCCATAGCCGTTTCTGAAGTTCGAGGCATGGATTCAGACACGGTCTGCTTCTCCGGGTCAGTAGCCTTGGGATCTTCAGCCGGCTTGTTAACATTAAGCTTTTTGTTGGGCTTGGCCATGGCGCTGATAATAACAACAGTTTTGAATAAGGGAATTTGAGTCCCAGTTGAGTTGCCAGAGGAAGAATGAGAGGTCCCCTGATAGTTTGAATCAAATGGGTCAAGAGGTTGGCGAAAAAGACCCACCTTGGGGTAAGCTAAGTCGAAAATATGTGAAACCTCTGGACGACGCTTGTGAGGAGCCGGTGTGTTTGGTAAGCCGGAAGAAAGAATCCAGCCACCACTGTTCTGGGTTGTGCGGCGAGCTTCATGCTGCTGCTTCTTCAAAATAAAGTTGGGATCCAGGTAAGCTAAAGGGTGAGAAAACCTTACTTTCTGGCTTGCTTGATGAATTTTCTGTCTTGGCAGAGGTTCTGAGTCAGAGGAAAGGATAGTTACCTCTTCACCATCTGCGTGGCTGCCTTCCGCATCATCCTGATAGTGATCAATGTCAATAAGATGAACAAAAAAGGAGCCAAGAAAATCAAGTTCTACCTCCGACTCTTCATCAAGAGTAAACGGATCAACTACTTCTGATTTCTTCTTGGCAGGTTTCTTAGCCAAGATTTTGGTCCTGGTCTTCTTGGCCGGTTTATCTTGAAGCCTCTTTTTCCAGAAGGGGGAGTCAGCCTGCAGAGGTTCAAGTAAGAATGAAAAGGCAGATTGACAGATAATGAGTTAATGAAAGCTGTTCACAAATACTCACAACTGGCGGCTTGTTGAGGGTGCAAAAAGGGTTCAGCCCTGTCTTGCTGCAAGTGGCCAAGTTTTCGCTCAGTAGTGTCTTGACCATCTTGTTGAGGCTCTCATCGTCCAATTGCACTCGGCTGTGGTGTTGTGGATCTTTGACGTCACAGGTATACTCGCACATTAAGCTGGTCCGGCGGCTTAAAGGTAAAATTCTCCATGCGACCCAGCATCGAACTAGGTTAACTCCAGTTAAGCCATTGGCCATTAAGGCTCTGATTTTTCCAAAAATGGGCATATATTTGGCTCGTTCTACGCTGCTAATCTGGTCAGGGAGGGGGTGCCTATTGCTAAGCCGGCTCGGACGATAACCCGGCAAAGGATTTTCACCTTCTGGAGATGTGTCTTGGCAGTAAAACCAAGTCTGGTTCTAGTCCTTGGGATGACTGGGAAGTGCAGCGGCTAGGAAAGTAGCTTCTTTGCACCTCTGGATTGAAATGCCGCCTAGTTCTAGGCTGGGCCCATCTGTGAACTCAGTCTGGCGGTTCAAGTTATAGAATTCCGTGAACAGCTCTACAGTGGGTTCCTGTTGAAGATATACTTCACGGAAAACTTGGAAGTTGCAGATGTTTGAAATAGAGTTGGGCCCAATATCTTGTGGATGAAGTTGAAAGAAGTGCAACACATCACGAAAGAATTTTGAGCCTGGTGGAGTGAACCCTCGGAGCATGTGATCAGTGAAAACTACAACTTCACCCTCTTTTGGTTCAAGGGTGGTCTTGGTTCCTGGGGCCCTCCAGTGGATCACACTCTTTTTAGCCAGGACACCTTCGTTTACAAATTCAGTAAGGATTTCTTCCGTGACAGTGGAAGCGACCCAGTTGCATGAGGTGACAGTTTTGGTCATTTTGAGGATGAAGGCCTGAAAGGAAAATATTGCCGGTTTAAGATTATGTTGTTCAGCCGGCCAATGATTGAAAAGTAAGTGTTATAAAGGTTGACATGATTAAACCGGAAGGCAGTGCTCGGTCATACGAATTGTGAACATGTATTGATGGCTTAACAAGGGGACTAATGGTACATGGCGGGTTACGGTTTGTCAGTTAAGCCGCCCAAATAGTTGCCATATTTCAGATCTATAAGTGAGGATTTGCTAAGTGATGGACAAACAGATTCCACAGATCGACGCTACAATTTTGGATCTACAACAGTTCAGAAAATGAAATAAGTTCTAAACCTAAGGTGATGGCAGTAGAAGAACTCGTATGCCCAGATGAGATTTTTGTACAGATGGGTATCTTTTACTTTTGGAAACGAATGCTAAAACCATTACCGCATAACTATGGCACTATGTTCAGATCTAACTATGTGATCTAAAGAGGAAAAAGAGGAACGGCGATGAACTCCGATGAACTGGGCAAACCCTAGTGCAGATCTGATGCGAAGCGAGAGGGGTACCTGTCAACGCCGATGGGCAGCGGGAGTGCGCCGTGTTGCTCTGGTCTGTTCAGGTTGATGCAGCGGCCGGAGTTGAAGACGCTGGAGGCGGACGGCGGCGGCAGAGCTCGGGTGCTGTGGAGTCGCAGGAGGAAGAAGATGCAGAGGCAGGGGTAAAAGTGAAGACAGGGGCCCCCTGTCCCTATTTATAAGGAGGTGGATAAATGGCATGCGCGGGAATCGAGGAGGTTGAAAAAATGATTATGTGGCTACAAAGACGCCTCGATTTTCGGAAGGTCCATTAAAAATAAAGATTTGTTGAGATATTCTGGGTCTGCATGTAATTAATGCACCTGATGTCATGGCGGGTTACCGTGGTTCTGCGAACTGACGTCGTGGCGGGTTACAGAAAAGTTCATAAAGTTGATGATGGAAGATTCTACTAAGTCAGGTACTGAAGATTGATGTGAACAAGTGCAAATCAACCTGGGGCCTAATGTGGGGGATATAACTATTGGGTATGGCCCGCCCAGGAGGGGCCGGGTCATACCACTGGCGACTTAAAGATAAAGATGGCAGGTCATGAAGCAAGCTTATTGAAGGCCCAAGACCCAGAGGCGGCTTGAGGCCCAAGAGGATGAACTGCCATATGATTAAACTATATTGTAAGGCAAGCTTAGTTAGTCACCGAGCCGAACACGTTGTGTATGAGCCGGCCGGGACTCTGTAAGCCGTCGGGCATCAACCTGTGTATATAAAGGGGTGACCCGGCGGCGGCTTAACTCAGAAAACAATCAATTGAAAGCTAGGTCAAGCGTATTCGCTCCCTGGTAATCGAAACTCCAGCAATACAACTGAAAGCAGGACGTAGGCTTTTACCTCATTGAGAGGGGCCGAACCTGGGTAAACTCTCTGTGTCCTTTGTCCCGTTCAACCCCTTTAAGCCAACCTGGTTGCGATGGCTCCACACCTAAGTCCTTTTGCTAGGGCATCTGTCGTGTTAAGTCCACGACACTCTCCTCTCACGTCCTGGCTCTTTCCTCCCGATCCCCTTTTGTTGCTAACCCTTGGAAACTCAAATTGATGCAGATTCGAGTGAGCAATACATTCTTTTTGGAAAAAGGGCATTTTTATTAAGTCAAAATGTAGCATCAAGCGGATACAAACCATGATGAGCAACACCCGGCCTATGCATAGTTAGGATGCACACAGTCAAACACGGACAGTCTGACAAAAAAAAATGGACATATCGGCAACGGTAGAGTCATATAGGACCGACATTATGCTTATGTCGAAGGAGGTGGTGGACCGATCTCGAGGTTATGCTTCCACCCATGTTGGGTAAAAATCTCCCTGGCCACTCGCCCCAACTGCATACAAACCGCTTTGAACAGCGGTTGATACTCCGTTCGGTGTAGCGTAGACCACGTACAAAGCCAGTGCGTACAACGGAAAATAATCTGCAAAGGAGTGAAGTTTTTACCATTAAAAACAAAATCATTTTTACCGAGTCAAAGCGACCATAATAAGGAAGATGCTCCCACCCTTATTAGCGTTCTAGACCTATTTGGAATTCCATCCAGCCAGTGACCATTAATTTTGGCAACACTTGTGGGCGGATACAAATTGAACGCTATTTGGATGACTGACCTCATAGAGCGCACAAACTTGCACTGAAAAAAGAGGTGTTTGATTGTCTATCATGAGTACAAAAACTACACTTCTTACTTCCTTGCCAATTGTGACGGGCAGAGTTGTCTTTGGTTAGCACAACTGCCCTTCGAAGATACCACATTATTTTTTTGACTCTTAGTGGAATCTTCGACTTTCAAATTTGCCTATTATTCTCCACTGGGATCTCTATATGCATAAGTACACGGTACATAGAGTTGACTGAGAAGGACCCAGATGTAGTGAGATTCCAGCAAAAAACATCCCGTCCATGTGTCAGGTAAATCGAATCCAATCGAGAGGGGTGATTTTGCCATGACAAGAGACGGAGACCAAGGAAATCCCGCCTGAAGGATACATCCAGTGGCAAAGAACTGAGCACATGCGCAAGTGTATCATTCTTATCGTGTACAATGTGGTAGAAGGCTGGATATTGTTCCCGGAGAGTGGCACTGCCTAGCCATTTTCCCCCAGAAACGCATCTCTGAGCCATCCTTTATCGTGAAAGATCCAAAGCGGAAAAAATGTTTCTTTGCCATCATCAAACTAGCCCAAAAGTGTGAACTCCAGGTTTCCAATAAACCTAAGACAAAGCTTTTTGGCCAAGATACTTATTGCGCAACAGGGTTTGCCAAATGCCATCCTCAGTAAGTAGTTTGAACAAGCAATTACCGAGTAATGCGCCATTCTTGACCTGAAGGTCATAAATGCCTAGACCACCTTGGTCTTTTGGCCCACAAACCATGCTCCATTAGTCGGTATGTTTTCTTTTCACTGCCTCCTTGCCAAAAGAATCTGGATTTGAAATAATCCAGCCTGTGCAGGACCCCTTTTGGGAGTTGGAAAAAGAGAGCATATAGAGAACCATATTTGTGAGGACGTAGTTGATCAAAACCAATCGTCCTCTAATGGAGAGCAACTTGCCTTTCCAACTGCGCATCCGCTTCTCTAAGCGCTCTTCTACATGTTTCCATTCTGCGTTAGTGAGACATCGATAATGAGCCGGAATTCCCAAATACTTAATCGGGAATTTGCCTTATGCGCAACCAAACAGGTCAACATATTTAACAGTCATCTCAGTGGCTTCTCCGAAGCAGAACAATTCACTTTGATGGAAGTTAATCAGGCCCAAGTTAAGCGTGAGAAATCTGTGTTGGGGCTGGTGTCAGATCGGACCCTGAAACCGCTCTCCATTGTCCCAATCTCGGATGCAACCTTAGATGAGCATGAGAAATCTATTCCTGGGTTGATGTCAGATCGGGCCCCGAAGCCGCTTCCCTTGAGGCCAATGTGAGATCAGGCCTAGGACGTGAGTAAAAATTCTGTTCCGGGATCGGTGTCAGATCGGATCTCGAAGCTGCGTCCCTTCGGCCTAGTGTCAGATCGGGCCAAAGAGGAGTATGAGAAGTTCCTCTTGGGTTTGATGTTAGATCGGATCTAAGAGCTCACCAAGTCGGCTCACCCGATCTTGATGTCATATCGAATCGTGGAGCTGCCAGAAGAGGTGGATTTTTTCAATCCACTCACCACCCATCTCATCGCCAACAGCAAAGATCTCACCGAGGTCCTCGAGGGTGACCCCGAGGAGGCCAAGGACGAGGAAGAAGAGGCTGGTGATTTTGCGAATAGCCGACCACGAGCCACCGGCAACTGGAAGGCCACCTCGACCTATGACTGCTATATGGTGGAAGCACCGGCTACTGGCAATAATGATGATGGCAAGGACAACAACGGTGTCGGCGGCAGATATGGTGATGGCCCCGACAACCCTTCACGTGAAAGCTCACATGACGAGGATGGTAATCCTCAGAGCGAGTTCGGTCCGTATGATCAGAACGTCCTAAATGAGTCTCTTGGCAGCGAATGCCACAATGGATGTCGTGCGAGGCTGATCAAGTCGGCCAAAAAGGTTGTCAGGGATAGGGAGCAGCTGCTCAAGAGAGTGCAGGCTCTGGAGGATCACTGGCAGCAACTCCTCCAGTATGAGGAGGCCCTGAAAAGTAAGAAGAAGCGGAATGCATCCAAGATGGTCGCCAAGCTTGGCCGGGACCTGATGAAGGACTTGGATGCCGCCGCAGACCACAGTGCGATTTCTAAATGCATGTGGGCCAAGGAGCTACACCCTGGTGTTGGAGATCTGCCTCCCCGTCGTAATGGCCGAGGAGGCGATGCTGGCAAGCATGCTACTAGCGGGGCCAAACACCAGAAGCCTCGGGCTGAGGAATCTTGATACAACGGAAGCTCATCCTCCCGGCGTAATGAGAGGTCCGGCTCACGTAGCAAGGAAAAACGCCGGGTTTTGTCTGAGAACGAGCTTCCTCGGAGGATCTACCAGTCCAGGCGCCGCCATGAGACATCGGCTGAGCGAAGAGCTCGGCTTCATGAGAAAGCTAGGGACGGGTACAAGTCAACCTTCTCCCAATACAATGCAGACATCGGCATCAACGATGTGCGCCACGCCATCAACGCTATCCAAGATTGGGGGGAAACACCGGTGATGTACCCGCCCTGTTTCTCTGATCGGGTGATTGCTCACCCCTTCCCGATGAGAGCATGGATCCCAAGGTTTGGATCGGCGGCTATAATCTCGCGATCCAAGTGGCTAACGGTGATTACATACATGCCATAAAGTATCTGCCGCGTATGCTGAAGGGTTCAGCCCGGCATTGGCTTCACACACTAAAACCTGGCTTGATCAACACTTGGGCAGCTATGCAGTCCGAGTTCATGGCAAATTTCCAAGGTACATATGTTAAATCCATGGATGCCGATGATCTGGCCATCATAAAGCAGAAACCGGGCGAGTTCGGACGCAAATTTTGGACTTGGTTCCTCAAAAAGAAGAACGAAATCGTCGATTGCAGCGACGCTGAGGCCCTCACTGCATTCCAAAATGACATCAACGACGAGTGGCTTTCCAGAGATTTCAGCCATTACAAGCCGAAGACCATGGCCGCACTTACGGTCATGATGGCAAAATTTTGTGCCGGGGAAGACAACTGGCTCACTAAAAATAAGGGTCAGAGCGATGATCCCGGAACATCCGAACTGTGGGATGGGAATGGAAAGCCACGGCGCATCTAAAAGAACAAGCGTCGGCACAACAGCAGCGACGCGGAGGATGGCGAGGTCAACGCCGGATTCGGCAACCAGCGCCAAGGCGGTGGTCCCAAGAAGTAGCCGTTCCAGGAGAAGAAGGGTGGTAGCAACTCGCAGCTGAACAGGATCTTGGATCAACCCTGCGATATACTAACCGGATTTGTTGGGTCGTCAAGCAAGCTGCTCAGCTTGGAAACAACAATCCCAAAAAGCGTAACCCATGCAATGATGACGACGGGGATGGGCAGCAACCCAGACCGAGCAATGGCGGTCAAAAGCAATTCCCGCCAGAGGTGAAGGATGTAAACATGATCTATGCATCGCACACCTCAAAGAGGGAATGAAAGCGCGCACTCCGTGAAATTTATGCCGTGGAGCCCGCAGAACCAAAGTATAACCCCTGGTCGGAAATCCCGATCATGTTTGATCGCCACGATCACCTGACTATCATCGATGGTTGATACGTCTCCAATGTATGTATAATTTATGAAATATTCATGCCATGTTTATAATAGTTTTGTATGATTTTGGTACAGGTTTATATGGATTTTATATGATTTTCATGGACTAATATATTGACCTAGTGCCCAGTGCCAGTTGCTGTTTTCTGCTTGTTTTTGGTTTTCTAAAAAATCCATATCAAACGAAGTTCAAATGCAGCGAAACTTTTTGATGATTTTTTCTGCAAGGAAACTGACCCAGGAAGCTTTGGAGGAGCAGCAGAAGAGCCACAGGGGCCCCACGAGCCACATGGGCGCACCTGCCCCCCCAGGCACGCCCTGGTGCCTTGTGGGCCCCCTGTGGCACCTCTTCGCGTGATTCCAATGCTGAAAAATCATATATATTCAGAAACCCCTGAAAGTTAACCTAGATGAGTTTTTACGCCGCCGCAAGCCTCTGTACCTCCATGATCTCATCTATAGCCCTTTTCCGGCACCCTGCTGGAGGGGGGAAAGCATCACCGGTGGCCATCTTCATCATCCCGGCGGTCTCCATGACGAGAATGGATTAGTTCACCCTCAGGGCTGAGGGTATGTACTAGTAGCTATGTGTTTGATCTCTCTCTCTCTCTCGTGTTCTTGATTTGGCACAATCTTGATGTACCGCGAGCTTTGTTAATATAGTTGGATCATATGGTGTTTCTTCCCTCTCTATCCTTGTTGTGATGAATCGAAACTTTTCCCTTTGAGGTTTCGTTATTGTTGGATTGAATATTTCAGATTTGAGAACACTTGATGTATGTTTTGCATATGAATACCCGTGGTGACAATGCGGTATTATATTGATTCACCTGATGTATCTTTTGGCACTCAACTCGTGGATTCCCGAGGTGACATTGGGGTAATCTATGCATAGGGGTTGATGCATGTTTTCATTATCTTTTCTCTGATAGAAACTTTGGGGTGCTCCTTGGAGTTCTTTGTGTGGATTGAATATTATGATTATGAAGTTGTTTGATGCATATCGTATACTCGACTCACGGATACTTGTAGTGACATTGGAGTATCTAGGTGACATTAGGGTTGGTTGATGTGTATCGTATGGTGTTATTTTAGTACGAACTCTAGGGCTGTTTGTGACACTTATAGGAATAGCTCAATAGATTGATAGGAAAGGATAACTTTGAGGTGGTTTCGTACCCTACAAACAATTTCTATCTTATGTTCACCACTAATAGGAACTTGGGAGTGATTCTTTATCGCACGTTGAGGGATGGTTATATGATCCAATTATATTAGCATTGTCGAGAGATTGCACTAGCGAAAGTATGAACCCTAGGCCTTGTTTTTAAGCATTGTAATACCGTTTGTGCTCACTTTTATCATGTGCTACCTTGCTGTTTTTATTTATTTAGATTATAAAAATATATTTCTACTATCCATACTACACTTATATCACCATCTCTTTGCCGAACTAGTGCACCTATACAATTTGCCATTGTATTGGGTTGGTTGGGGACACAAGATATTTCTTGTATTTTGTTGCAGGGTTGTTTGAGAGATACCATCTTCATCCTACGCCTCCCACGGATTGATAAATCTTAGGTCATCCACTTGAGGGAAAATTTCTACTGTCCTACAAAACTCTGCGCTTGGAGGCCAACACGAGTCTACAAGAATAAGTTGTGTAGTAGACATCAAGCTCTTTTCTGGCGCTGTTGCCGGGGAGAACATAAGATAGAAATTGTTGCCGGGGAGAACACAAGTCTACAAGAGTAATTCTGCAAGATCGAAAGATATACCTTCAAGCACTCACCTCCCCGGCATCGGCGCTAGAAAAGAGCTTGATGTCTACTACACAACTTATTCTTGTAGACTCGTGTTGGCCTCCAAGCGCAGAGTTTTGTAGGACAGTAGAAATTTTCCCTCAAGTGGATGACCTAAGATTTATCAATCCGTGGGAGGCGTAGGATGAAGATGGTATCTCTCAAACAACCCTGCAACAAAATACAAGAAATCTCTTGTGTCCCCAACGCACCCAATACAATGGCAAATTGTATAGGTGCACTAGTTCGGCAAAGAGATGGTGATATAAGTGTAGTACGGATAGTAGAAATATATTTTTATAATCTAAATAAATAAAAACAGCAAGGTAGCACATGATAAAAGTGAGCACAAACGGTATTGCAATGCTGAAAAACAAGGCCTAGGGTTCATACTTTCGCTAGTGCAATCTCTCGACAATGCTAATATAATTGGATCATATAACCATACCTCAACGTGCGATAAAGAATCACTCCCAAGTTCCTATTAGTGGAGAACATAAGATAGAAATTGTTTGTAGGGTACGAAACCACCTCAAAGTTATCCTTTCCAATCAATCTATTGAGCTATTCCTATAAGTGTCACAAACAGCCCTAGAGTTCGTACTAAAATAACACCATACGATACACATCAACCAACCCTAATGTCACCTAGATACTCCAATGTCACTACAAGTATCCGTGAGTCGATTATACGATATGCATCAAACAACTTCATAATCATAATATTCAATCCACACAAAGAACTCCAAGGAGCACCCCAAAGTTTCTATCAGAGAAAAGATAATGAAAACATGCATCAACCCCTATGCATAGATTACCCCAATGTCACCTCGGGAATCCGCGAGTTGAGTGCCAAAACATACATCAGGTGAATCACTATAATACCCCATTGTCACCACGGGTATTCATATGCAAAACATACATCAAGTGTTCGTAAATCTGAAATATTCAATCTGACAATAACGAAACCTCAAAGGGAAAAGTTTCGATTCATCACAACAAGGATAGAGAGGGAAGAAACACCATATGATCCAACTATATTAACAAAGCTCGAGGTACATCAAGATCGTGCCAAATCAAGATCACGAGAGAGAGAGAGAGATCAAACACATAGCTACTAGTACATACCCTCAGCCCCGAGGGTGAACTACTCCCTTCTCGTCATGGAGACCGCCGGGATGATGAAGATGGCCTCCGGTGATGCTTTCCCCCCTCCAGCAGGGTGCCGGAAAAGGGCTATAGATGAGATCATGGAGGTACAGAGGCTTGCGGCGGCGTAAAAACTCATCTAGGTTAACTTTCGGGGGTTTCTGAATATATATATATATATATATATATATATATATATATATATATATATATATATATATATATATATATATATATATATGATTTTCAGCGTTGGAATCACGCGAAGAGGTGCCACAGGGGGCCCACAAGGCACCAGGGCGTGCCTGGGGGTGCAGGTGCGCGCATGTGGCTCGTGGGGCCCCTATGGCTCTTCTGCTGCTCCTCCGAAGCTTCCTGGGTCAGTTTCCTTGCAGAAAAAAATCATCAAAAAGTTTCGCTGCATTTGGACTTTGTTTGATATGGATTTTCTAGAAAACCAAAAACAAGCAGAAAACAACAACTCGCACTGGGCACTAGGTCAATATATTAGTCCATGAAAAGCATATAAAATCCATATAAAACTGTACCAAAATCATACAAAACTATAATAAACATGGCATGAATACTTCATAAATTATAGATACGTTGGAGACGTATCAACCATCGATGAGAGTCAGGTGATCGTGGTGGTCAAACGTGATTGGGATTTCCGACCAGGGGTTATACTTTGGTTCTGCGGGCTCCATGGCATAAATTTCACAGAGTGTGCGCTTTCATTCACTCTTTGAGGTGTGCGATGCATAGATCATGTTTACATCCTTCACCTCTGGCGAGAATTCCTTTTGACAGCCATTGCTCGGTGTAACACCCTGGATTTTGCCCATTTTCTTTTTCTTTTGATTTTGGTCCGGATTCGCTTTTTGTGGCTTAGTAGTCTTGCAACCTGGATGGATCACCCTTCATTTTTCTTCCCGAGTGGCTTGCCAACTTCAACACCATCCCAAGACCTTGTCATTTCCATTTTGGACCAATCCCAATATTCTTTTCTTGGGAATATTCCTTTTTCTATTAAAGGAATATCTCTGTTTGCCCTGAGTTGTGAAGAAACTCATATTTCTATCATTCCCAAAATTCTCAAATAATTCCCATAAATCCTTTGGGACATATCTTATACAGATATGTCAAAATATTCCTTGCCATACCCAAAAATATTTCACAAATATTCCTTTTCCGATTCTGCCCTATCTGTCAGATTGAGAAGCAAGTGCCCTTTATATTTAATTGCTTGCTCTCAAACTTTTTGTGCACTCTTTCCAACCCATATCATTTCCACATGCCAAAGTTCAACTTTATTTGGATAATAAATCTCTCCTGGCTAATTTCCAAAGTTTCTGGGCAACCGGAATCTTTGTGAAGCAAGTGCTAGCTAGGAGTATCCAAATGAGTTGAAATTTTGCAAGCATCTTAATATGCTCAAATCCTGAATCTCCACCAAATTTTAGCATCATTAAATCATCTATGTGATCACAGCATCAAATCTTTGTTTCTGGTAATTATTATGGGTTGTGAAGCAACTATAATTTTTATTGCTCCATAATTCATGAATAATTTCCAGAACATGCTTATACCCATATCTCACTTCTCCACAAAATTTGGGCTCATTCCATTTCACCAATAATTCCCTAGAATTTCCCTAAGATTCTGTCCAGTAGGGTGCTGTGTGAAGGAAGTACCACTTTGGTTTATCCAAATGGTATGAAATTTATACAGTATCCTCATATGACCAAATCTTCATGTTATACCAAATTTTAGCTCAAGTGGCTACTCCATGTGAGTGCTACTTCAAGATTTGAAATTCTGGCCAGTGTGGTCGTTTGTACTGCAAGTGCTATTTCTCCTCATCCAAATGGGCTGCAACTTTGCAGAGATGACCACCTTAGTGTGTGATCACTCTCAGATAAAAGCCCTGAGTCTAGTTCCTGCTCAATCCCCCTCAAATCATATCAAACACCTTGCTGGTGCATTGTAACCAAGCTTCCTCTTGTCAACTCCTGGCTTCTTTAGATGATCTTTCACTTCCAGAATGCCTTGAGGATCAAGGACTTGCTGCTAGACAACGAATTAGGCAACAGAGTGCACCGTGTACGCCAGTGCACGTGGTGACCACGCAGCCAATGTGCAGTATTGGCGCTCTGTGCAATGGGGTCCTCGGCCTCGGCCGTTTCCTCGCGGCCTCGCCACCTAGTTATGTCCAGCAGCTTCGTTTCGTCGTCGCCCACACTCTGGACCCCTCTCCCCCTCTCACGTCCCCTCCCTCGCAGTACACGACGGCTCCCGTGACATGGCCGCCCCCTGTCACCGACGGGACCGGTCGATGGAGCTCTCCCGACACTGCCTGAGCTCTCTCCGCCCCTCCCTGACCATCTGGGAAGCTTCTCCCCTCCTCCAAGCAAGCTCTGGAAGTGCCTGGACACCGGCACACGCGTCGCCGCGGCCAAGCTCGGCCCCCTCCGTCGCTCGCCTATATATAGACCACTCCAAGCCCTCCCGAGCACACCAGCAGCTCCACCTCACCTCACTACCCCTCCCTAGCCACTCGCCCGAGCTCCAGGGGCCCTTCCTGCTCGCCATTGCCGCCTCGGTCGCCGGCGGTCGCCGCCTAAATTCGGGCAGGCCCGCACTCCTCTCCTCCTCCCGAGCCCTCCACCATATTTCCCCTCCTTCCGGCGAGCCGCCCCACCCCATCTCCCCTCGCCGGAGTTGGCCGCACCACCGAGTTCCTCCACCATCGCCCGCCCCTGGCCTCCTCTGGTGCCACCCCTCTCCGCCTCCCTACTCCTCCCCAGCACCGGACGACCCTCTGGACGGAGGAGGCACGGTCCCGCGGTCCCGCCGGTGCCCTCGGTGTGGCCGGAGACCGCCGGAGCCGGCCGGCCCCCTCGCCGCGCCCCTCCTCTGCTCCCTGTTCTGTTCCGCTCGAGAACGAACGGGAGCGAGGGGAGGAGGAAGATGACGAGCGCCAGCGCCCCCTCCCCTGTTTCGTGGGCCCCACGTGTCATTGGCTCTAGACCCGGGCCCAGGTGCGTTAAGTGGAGACGGTTTTTGATGGAATACGTTTTCGAAGTTAGAAGACGTATTCTGTTTCTATTGCGGCTGAAAATACGTTTTCCTTTTCAGAAAACGTAATCTTCCCGAAGACGCTTTCTACTTTTAGCCGCCAGGGACCTGCTTGTGAGGATCTTATTACAGATTGGTCGCTAATCTTCCACCCTCTATAACTTTTCAACCGAGACTCCGATCGAGGTGAATCCAATGCCCACGTCTTCGTCTCATTGAGCCTGTTCTGGTGGAGTCATTTTCATAATGTTTACACATTGGAAATGACCCTTTTGCCCTCGTCCGTAAACAGCCCCTCCGAGAGAGAACTGTTTCCGGCAGTCAACTCCGCGACCATTCCGCACTTCTTCCCGATGGTTCCTTCATCCCCAGGCAAGCCACAACTCTCATCTGCATCATCGCATTCCAATGTCATAGTTTGACTATTTGCTTTATCTGTAAGTATGAGTATCTGTGAAATGAATTGGATTATGCAATATTCGAGTTAATTCTCGGATAGGTGACTACCATGTTGAGTACCGGATTGTTAGTGACTAGTAGCTTACCCACTTGTTGATATTGTGATGTTGAGATCACTGTCTATGATTATTTTGGAGTTCATCCGGCAGTTCGTAGAGATGAATTAATAGGAGTGGCTTAAGCATACTGGTTATCGGAGTGTCAGCCATGACGGAAATATTATTCGGGGATTAGATATTTCATGGTTGACCTTGAGTCACCTGTCCGGACTTATCCGTACAACCACATTTGCCAGTATGGGACGGCCTTGACTTGGTCTGATCGTGTGCTCTTTCACCGGTACCTCCAAAGAGGGAGGGTTATGCGTGCGTGCTGCCCTGATCAGGTAGATGACGATAACCCTGTGAGCCCAGTTGAGTTGTTTGGGATCCCGTCCCCGTTTGGGACAGTTTAGTTTGGCCACGACGGTGGCAGGGTGTCACGAGGTGACACGGGGCCACCCAAGGCTTGACTCCGAGGGAGTGTGATTGCCGGTGGTACGATGGAAGAGTCACGGGTCAGGCGGGTTTCGTTGGAGCAATGCTGGTCCACCCAAATGGGATCACGAGGTCAGTGCTCCATAGTGTGGGTAAAGTGCGCAACCTGTGCAGAGTGTAAAATCTATTCGAATAGCCGTGTCCACAGTATTGGACAGTCCGTCCAAACCTCACTAGGTGGTCAACCATGGTAGTGATGATAATGATGGAAGAACTAGTCGTATGATCAGAAGTACTCGGTGGTTCATGAGTATTCTGAGGGTTGTGAGACAACCCGGAGGAGAGTAAGTTTGTCAGACTTGTCGTGCAGATGGAATCAGGTATTTGATATGTTAGCCATGGGATGGCTGTGAGTTGAGTGGTCGGATGACCACATGCTTGGGGATTGGACTTGGTACAGGTTCGGATTGGAGCCTGAGATTATTTGAAGTATGGATTTAATACGCTTTACCTTACTGCAGTCATTTCAGTAGCTACCTTGCTAGATAACCATGCTGGTTAATTTTGGATTGCTATGATATTGTCTTGCTTTAATGCTAATGTTTGCTGTGAGCTTGCGAGTACATTCAAAGTACTCACCTGGCGTGTCATGCCAGTTTGCAGGTCATGCCGTGATTGCTTGCTTGCCGAGGTTCCTGTGCTTGCGATCTATGATACGCGTTCTAGCCAGAGTCCCTGCGGAGTGGAGTCCATCACCGTCGTCATTGTTCCGCTGCCGAGAGAGTTACTCCGCTGTTAGCATAGAGCTACCCCGGGCAGGCATAGTGTTGCCGTGCCGATGTAATCCTTGTACCGTTGTAACCATATCTATTGCAATAAAGAGCTGATTTGTTCTATGCCAACAGTGCCGTATTCCAGAAGACTTGTCCTTGGGCTGGAATACGGGGCGTTCCGGTTTACTCTGAGCCGGGGTGCCACAGAAGTTGGTATCAGAGCAGGTCTGGCTATAGGACGCGCGGTCTAGGTGCGAGCGTTAGTACCCGGTAGTTTAGGACCCGGTTGGTTTGCTGCACTTGTTTGTTGCATTTGTTTGTGCATAGCATGCATATAGACTAGATATCTTGTCACCAACGATGGATCTGGCGAGTGTGGGTGGCATTGGTTTCGATTCACTACCTGCGCTCTCCAGTTTGCATATTTGTTCCTTGGTGTGGTGTCATCTTCGTCCCAGCGGAGTGATGCCAAGGTGCTTGGTGGTGGCGATCACTAGCAAGATTGATGCACCGGTACCACACCAATATATTCTCTTCAGTCACCCTATCGTTTCGGTGATAGACAAGTTCTATCCCGGATCGTGCCATTCCACTAGCCGCTTTGGCAACCCTTACTGATCCTTGCTATCAGAAAAGGGCAATGCCTGCAAGCCTTTCTCTCCACCACTATCTTATTCCGCCACCTATTCTTTGGACGTGTACGGTTTTCTTCCGTACGCTTGATGATGATGTGGTCGTAACCTCTGTGTTCCGACCCCCGACCACCAAGTTCGTCCTCGCCACCGGTTCCATCCGTGTTAAGCCCGTGTTTGGTGTAGCCTTGTTTACACCAACTTCCTTCCACACATTGATTCACTTTCGTGCACATCGCCACAGCATGTTAGACCGTAACACCGGAGTTCTTGCGAAAGTGTGTGCTTAAGTAGGAATGCATATTATTGCCGTGAATAGCTTTAGAATGTGATATTGCTTGTGTGTGTGATCTTGCTGCTTTGTGTGCTTTTGTTTAGTCATTTATTTTGTTGTTTTTGGGCCCTTGGTGTTACCTTATTTTCCCCTTATGGAAGTTGCTCACCGACCCTGAACCCAAAGAATCAGTGAAGAGACAGTCATGGGGAAGCTCAGCTCAGCAATATGAAATTTTTAGCCGACTGTGCTATATCAGGAATATCGAGCCTGAATATAAATGATATCCTAGCCGGATTAATTATCAGCATCCAGTATACATCAGTGCAACTTTCACAACAGCAATGATCACATCAGCAAGAAGGCAAATTGTGTACATGATCCACAGTGCATTCCGTGCCAAAGGTATGATTTATATACAAGGTTTGAGTCTGCTATGAGTACAGTTTGAACCCTGCTATGTCTTGGAAGCAAGCCATAATGTGCTATGAACTTAGAGTTCAGCAAGAAGGATAGCCGAATACCCTGCTGCATACAACAAGTAACCGACAGCAGAAACGGTAAGGTATATACATAATAGTGAGCTGTATGGGACACGGATGAACCCATGCCTATTTTTCTTTGGTGACGGCACCACGCCTGTGTTCTGAGCTGTTTTCGGCCGTCCGGGGTGGATGCCGATTTTTATTTCTCTTGTCAACAACTGTCCGTGTTCTGAGCTGCTTTTCGGCCATCTCGGGCAGCTGTTGAATTTCTCTTCGTAGCAATGACCCTATGCTCTGAGCTGTTTTTTTTTTCGGCCGTCTTAGGGAGTTGCTACTTTCTTCTTATCGACACCGTCTCATGCTCTGAGCTGCTTTTCAGCCGTCTTGAGTCGGGGTTGAGTTATTCCAGTAAAAGTCCCAGATCTGAGTTGTAAAGACCGTTCTGGTGGATACTGGTTTATTTGCCGGTTTTATCCAAGGGTTCAGACGATCGTTACCTACAGCTACAACTTATAAAGTAATATGCCTGCCGGAATGTCGCACCCGATAATACCTATGGTCACACAGAGAATCAAGAACACATAAAGCCAAGTTCTTTCAGTAAAGGATCCAGGCAAAGAGAACTATAATGAAAAAGCAAGATTGGCCATACAGATATGGTAATGGTGGCAAGATCAACATGGTATAGATACTCAGAGAAGCCTGGCTCGGTACCAGTCACCATGGGTACACACCCACGGGGTCTATTCTATTTGCAAGGACCCCATATCAAGACAACTCGCCCCACCAACCAGATATGCTTAGAATTGTTAGAAGAGGGCAACCAAGCTGGTCAGTCTCGAAGCATGTGTCCTCACAGATGGGAATTAGTTAAAGACTAACCTGCCGGGAACAAGATTCTGCTGCTAGGACTCCTGTCAGTCAAGTCCATGGATAATATCAGAATAAGACCGTACACCTCTATGCTGGTCATGACAGGTGACAGTCAAATATTTGGTAGGAGCCTTATACACAAGACAGTGAAGATACCCAAGATGACCCAGCAATCCGTGTGAGAAGTCAGATTCCGCCAGGAGAATGGTACGATTTACAATACTATTTTTGAGCCTGGAGGACACACATCCATTTGAAGTCACCCACTGAAATGAGTAAAAGATTTCGTGTCCACCAAGAGAACCTGTTCACAACTCAGTGAACAATCGTTCATATTGGACCTCGTCACGACACATCCATGAGGAATCACCCTCGGACTTACGAGCATGGCACATTGTTTGGTCAGGATAATTTATTGCCCCAGATAGGTCAGTAGACACAAAAGGATTGGAGTCAGAATAGCATATGAGGTTAGATTTGCCAGAAAAAGGATCCAGTGAAGCAACCCACCCCGAAGCAAGGCAGTCAGACATATGAAATTCAGTGGTAACATTATACAAAGGTAAAAAGGAAGCCCGAGTTGGAAACGGTTTTCTCAAGTGGAAATATTCATGTCTGATCCCTGAGCAACCAAATCTCGAGGACGAGATTTCTTTAAGGGGGGTAGGTTTGTAACACCCTGGATTTTGCCCATTTTCTTTTTCTTTTGATTTTGGTCCGGATTCGCTTTTTGTGGCTTAGTAGTCTTGCAACCTGGATGGATCGCCCTTCATTTTTCTTCCCGAGTGGCTTGCCAACTTCAACACCATCCCAAGACCTTGTCATTTCCATTTTGGACCAATCCCAATATTCTTTTCTTGGGAATATTCCTTTTTCTATTAAAGGAATAACTCTGTTTGCCCTGAGTTGTGAAGCAACTCATATTTCTATCATTCCCAAAATTCTCAAATAATTCCCATAAATCCTTTGGGACATATCTTATACAGATATGTCAAAATATTCCTTGCCATACCCAAAAATATTTCACAAATATTCCTTTTCCGATTCTGCCCTATCTGTCAGATTGAGAAGCAAGTACCCTTTATATTTAATTGCTTGCTCTCAAACTTTTTGTGCACTCTTTCCAACCCATATCATTGCCACATGCCAAAGTTCAACTTTATTTGGATAATAAATCTCTCCAGGCTAATTTCCAAAGTTTCTGGGCAACTGGAATCTTTGTGAAGCAAGTGCTAGCTAGGAGTATCCAAATGAGTTGAAATTTTGCAAGCATCTTAATATGCTCAAATCCTGAATCTCCACCAAATTTTAGCATCATTAAATCATCTATGTGATCACAGCATCAAATCTTTGTTTCTGGTAATTATTATGGGTTGTGAAGCAACTATAATTTTTATTGCTCCATAATTCATGAATAATTTCCAGAACATGCTTATACCCATATCTCACTTCTCCACAAAATTTGGGCTCATTCCATTTCACCAATAATTCCCTAGAATTTCCCTAAGATTCTGTCCAGTAGGGTGCTGTGTGAAGGAAGTACCACTTTGGTTTATCCAAATGGTATGAAATTTATACAGTATCCTCATATGACCAAATCTTCATGTTATACCAAATTTTAGCTCAAGTGGCTACTCCATGTGAGTGCTACTTCAAGATTTGAAATTCTGGCCAGTGTGGTCGTTTGTACTGCAAGTGCTATTTCTCCTCATCCAAATGGGCTGCAACTTTGCAGAGATGACCACCTTAGTGTGTGATCACTCTCAGATAAAAGCCCTGAGTCTAGTTCCTGCTCAATCCCCCTCAAATCATATCAAACACCTTGCTGGTGCATTGTAACCAAGCTTCCTCTTGTCAACTCCTGGCTTCTTTAGATGATCTTTCACTTCCAGAATGCCTTGAGGATCAAGGACTTGCTGCTAGACAACGAATTAGGCAACAGAGTGCACCGTGTACGCCAGTGCACGTGGTGACCACGCAGCCAATGTGCAGTATTGGCGCTCTGTGCAATGGGGTCCTCGGCCTCGGCCGTTTCCTCGCGGCCTCGCCACCTAGTTATGTCCAGCAGCTTCGTTTCGTCGTCGCCCACACTCTGGACCCCTCTCCCCCTCTCACGTCCCCTCCCTCGCAGTACACGACGGCTCCCGTGACATGGCCGCCCCCTGTCACCGACGGGACCGGTCGATGGAGCTTTCTCGAGCCATCCCGACCCTGCCTGAGCTCTCTCCGCCCCTCCCTGACCGTCCGGGAAGCTTCTCCCCTCCTCCAAGCAAGCTCTGGAAGCGCCGGGACACCGGCACATGCGTCGCCGCGGCCAAGCTCGGCCCCCTCCGTCGCTCGCCTATATATAGACCACTCCGAGCCCTCCCGAGCACACTAGCAGCTCCACCTCACCTCACTACCCCTCCCTAGCCACTCGGCCGAGCTCCAGGGGCCCTTCCTGCTCGCCATTGCCGCCTCGATCGCCGGCGGTCGCCGCCTAAATTCGGGCAGGCCCGCGCTCCTCTCCTCCTCCCGAGCCCTCCACCATATTTCCCCTCCTTCCGGCGAGCCGCCCCACCCCATCTCCCCTCGCCGGAGTTGGCCGCACCACCGAGTTCCTCCACCATCGCCCGCCCCTGGCCTCCTCTGGTGCCACCCCTCTCCGCCTCCCTACTCCTCCCCAGCACCGGACGACCCTCTGGACGGAGGAGGCACGGTCCCGCGGTCCCGCCGGTGCCCTCGGTGTGGCCGGAGACCGCCGGAGCCGGCCGGCCCCCTCGCCGCGCCCCTCCTCTGCTCCCTGTTCTGTTCCGCTCGAGAACGAACGGGAGCGAGGGGAAGAGGAAGATGACGAGCGCCAGCGCCCCCTCCCCTGTTTCGTGGGCCCCACGTGTCATTGGCTCTAGACCCGGGCCCAGGTGCGTTAAGTGGAGACGGTTTTTGATGGAATACGTTTTCGAAGTTAGAAGACGTATTCTGTTTCTATTGCGGCTGAAAATACGTTTTCCTTTTCAGAAAACGTAATCTTCCCGAAGACGCTTTCTACTTTTAGCCGCCAGGGACCTGCTTGTGAGGATCTTATTACAGATTGGTCGCTAATCTTCCACCCTCTATAACTTTTCAACCGAGACTCCGATCGAGGTGAATCCAATGCCCACGTCTTCGTCTCATTGAGCCCGTTCTGGTGGAGTCATTTTCATAATGTTTACACATTGGAAATGACCCTTTTGCCCTCGTCCGTAAACAGCCCCTCCGAGAGAGAACTGTTTCCGGCAGTCAACTCCGCGACCATTCCGCACTTCTTCCCGATGGTTCCTTCATCCCCAGGCAAGCCACAACTCTCATCTGCATCATCGCATTCCAATGTCATAGTTTGACTATTTGCTTTATCTGTAAGTATGAGTATCTGTGAAATGAATTGGATTATGCAATATTCATGAGTATTCTGAGGGTTGTGAGACAACCCGGAGGAGAGTAAGTTTGTCAGACTTGTCGTGCAGATGGAATCAGGGATTTGATATGTTAGCCATGGGATGGCTGTGAGTTGAGTGGTCGGATGACCACATGCTTGGGGATTGGACTTGGTACAGGTTCGGATTGGAGCCTGAGATTATTTGAAGTATGGATTTAATACGCTTTACCTTACTGCAGTCATTTCAGTAGCTACCTTGCTAGATAACCATGCTGGTTAATTTTGGATTGCTATGATGTTGTCTTGCTTTAATGCTAATGTTTGCTGTGAGCTTGCGAGTACATTCAAAGTACTCACCTGGCGTGTCATGCCAGTTTGCAGGTCATGCCGTGATTGCTTGCTTGCCGAGGTTCCTGTGCTTGCGATCTATGATACGCGTTCTAGCCAGAGTCCCTGCGGAGTGGAGTCCATCACCGTCGTCATTGTTCCGCTGCCGAGAGAGTTACTCCACTGTTAGCATAGAGCTACCCCGGGCAGGCATAGTGTTGCCGTGCCGATGTAATCCTTGTACCGTTGTAACCATATCTATTGCAATAAAGAGCTGATTTGTTCTATGCCAACAGTGCCGTATTCCAGAAGACTTGTCCTTGGGCTGGAATACGGGGCATTCCGGTTTACTCTGAGCCGGGGTGCCACACTCGGTCTGGGTTGCTGCCCATCCCCGTCGTCATCATTGCATGGGTTACGCTTTTTGGGATTGCTGTTTCCAAGCTGAGCAGCTTGCTTGACGACCCAACAAATCCGGTTAGTATATCGCAGGGTTGATCCAAGATCCTGTTCAGCTGCGAGTTGCTACCACCCTTCTTCTCCTGGAACGGCTACTTCTTGGGACCACCGCCTTGGCGCTGGTTGCCGAATCCGGCGTTGACCTCGCCATCCTCCGCGTCGCTGCTGTTGTGCCGACGCTTGTTCTTTTAGATGCGCCGTGGCTTTCCATTCCCATCCCACAGTTCGGATGTTCCGGGATCATCGCTCTGACCCTTATTTTTAGTGAGCCAGTTGTCTTCCCCGGCACAAAATTTTGCCATCATGACCGTAAGTGCGGCCATGGTCTTCGGCTTGTAATGGCTGAAATCTCTGGAAAGCCACTCGTCGTTGATGTCATTTTGGAATGCAGTGAGGGCCTCAGCGTCGCTGCAATCGACGATTTCGTTCTTCTTTTTGAGGAACCAAGTCCAAAATTTGCGTCCGAACTCGCCCGGTTTCTGCTTTATGATGGCCAGATCATCGGCATCCGTGGGTTTAACATATGTACCTTGGAAATTTGCCATGAACTCGGACTGCATAGCTGCCCAAGTGTTGATCAAGCCAGGTTTTAGTGTGTGAAGCCAATGCCGGGCTGAACCCTTCAGCATACGCGGCAGATACTTTATGGCATGTAGGTCATCACCGTTAGCCACTTGGATCGCGAGATTATAGCCGCCGATCCAAACCTTGGGATCCATGCTCTCATCGGAAAGGGGTGAGCAATCACCCGATCAGAGAAACAGGGCGGGTACATCACCGGTGTTTCCCCCCAATCTTGGATAGCGTTGATGGCGTGGCGCACATCGTTGATGCCGATGTCTGCATTGTATTGGGAGAAGGTTAACTTGTACCCGTCCCTAGCTTTCTCATGAAGCCGAGCTCTTCGCTCAGCCGATGTCTCATGGCGTCACCTGGACTGGTAGATCCTCCGAGGAAGCTCGTTCTTAGACAAAACCCGGCGTTTTTCCTTGCTACGTGAGCCGGACCTCTCAGTACGCCGGGAGGATAAACTTCCGTTGTATCAAGATTCCTCAGCCCGAGGCTTCTGGTGTTTGGCCCCGCTAGTAGCATGCTAGCCAGCATCGCCTCCTCGGCCATTACGGCGGGGAGGCAGATCTCCAACACCAGGGTGTAGCTCCTTGGCCCACATGCATTTAGAAATCGCACTGTGGTCTGCGGCGGCATCCAAGTCCTTCATCAGGTCCCGGCCAAGCTTGGCCACCATCTTGGATGCATTCCGCTTCTTCTTACTTTTCAGGGCCTCCTCATACTGGAGGAGTTGCTGCCAGTGATCCTCCAGAGCCTGCTCTCTCTTGAGCAGCTGCTCCCTATCCCTGACAACCTTTTTGGCCGACTTGATCAGCCTCTCACGACATCCATCATGGCATTCGCTGCCAAGAGACTCATTTAGGACGTTCTGATCATACGGACCGAACTCGCTCTGAGGATTGCCATCCTCGTCATGTGAGCTTTCACGTGAAGGGTTGTCGGGGCCATCACCATATCCGCCGCCGACACCGTTGTTGTCCTTGCCATCATCATTATTGCCAGTGGCCGGTGCTTCCACCATATAGCAGTCATAGGTCGAGGTGGCCTTCCAGTTGCCGGTGCTTCCACCATATAGCAGTCATAGGTCGAGGTGGCCTTCCAGTTGCCGGTGGCTCGTGGTCGGCTATTCGCAAAATCACCAGCCTCTTCTTCCTCGTCCTCGGCCTCCTCGGGGTCACCCTCGAGGACCTCAGTGAGATCTTTGATGTTGGCGATGAGATGGGTGGTGAGTCGATTGAAAAAATCCACCTCTTCTGGCAGCTCCACGATTCGATTTGACATCAAGATCGGGGGAGCCGACTTGGTGAGCTCTTAGATCCGATCTAACATCAAATCCAAGAGGAACTTCTCATACTCCTCTTTGGCCCGATCTAAACTAGGCCCAAGGGACGCAGCTTTGGGATCCGATCTGACACCGATCCCGGAACAGAATTTTTACTCACGTCCTAGGCCTGATCTCACATCGGCCTCAAGGGAAGCGGCTTCGGGGCCCGATCTGACATGAAACCAGGAATAGATTTCTCATGCTCATCTGAGGTTGCATCCGAGATTGGGACCATGGAGAGCGGTTTCAGGGTCCGATCTGACACCAGCCCCAACATAGATTTCTCACGCTTAACTTGGGCCTGATTAACTTCCATCAAAGTAACTTGGGCGGAGCTGTGACACGTGGAACACATCATGAACCTGAGAAAGGTTCGACGGGAGCTCCAACTGGTATGCCACCTTTCCACGCCTTGCGAGAACAGTGAAAGGACCAATATAGCGAGGAGCTAGCTTGCCCTTGATACCGAAATGGTGATCACCCTTCATTGGTGTAACACGAAGATAAGCCTTTTCGCCAGGTTGATAGACCATATCTTTGCGATGGCAGTCATACTGACTCTTTTGATGTGACTGAGCAGTCTTCAAATTCTCGCGGATAACGCGGACTTGTTCTTCGGCATGTTGGATAATATCTGGACCGAAGAGTGAACGTTCCCCAGTTTCTGACCAATTCAGAGGGGTTCAGCACTTTCGTCCATAAAACACTTCGAAGGGGGCCATCTTTAGGCTAGCCTGATAGCTATTGTTGTAAGAGAACTCAGCATATGGGAGAGATTCCTCCCATTTCTTGCAGAAGGAAATGACGCAAGCTCGAAGCATGTCTTTGAGAACTTGGTTGACTTGTTCAACTTGTCCTTGAGATTGAGGGTGAAAAGCGGTGCTAAACGACAGATGAGTTCCCATAGTTTCTTGGAAACTTGACCAGAATGTAGAAGTGAATAAGCTGCCATGGTCTGAGCTGATTACCAGTGGAATACCGTGAAGTGAAACGATCCTGGACATATAGAGAGCTGACAGCTGACTAGCAGTGATCATTTCTTTGACAGCCAGAAAATGTACAACTTTGGAAAGCCGGTCAATGACGACAAGAATAGCATCATTACCTTTCTGCGATTTGGGAAAACCAGTGACAAAGTCCATTTCAACAGGGTCCCATTTCCATTCAGGAATAGTAATAGGTTGTAGAGTTCTGGCAGGCCTTTGATGTTCTGCTTTGATACGACGGCAAACGTCGCACTCAGCAACATAGCGAGCAATGGCTTGCTTCATATTCGGCCACCAAAATCTCTGAAAAATTTCTTGGTACATCTTAGTACTGCCTGGATGAATAGACAGAGCCGTATCATGAGCTTCTTTCATAACCTTCTGAGTCATATTCAGGTTTTTCTCCTTACTCGGTACCACTAGGTGGCCTTTGAAGTACAAAGCGCCATCATCATTAAGGGTGAAGAATGAGGGCTTTCCTTCTGCGAGATAGCGTTTAATCTTCTCGATATGAGAGTCATAGTGCTGAATAGTCTTGATGTCGCCCACGAGATCTGGTTCAGCAACCAGGGTATGGAGGGCACCCTGGGGAACAACACGGAGGTTCCTCTTCTAAAATTCCTTAGGAGGGGGAGTGAGTGCACCCGGAGGAACAATATGGAGGTTTAGCTTGCTAAATTCTTCAACAAGAAGGGGCTGCACTTTTCGAACCTGGAGGTGATTGCAGTAAGACTTGCGGCTCAACGCATTAGCCATTACATTTGCCTTGCCTGGTGTATATGAAATACCCAAGTCAAAATCTGCTACGGTCTCCATCCATCTCTGCTGACGGAGGTTCAGGTCTGGCTGAGTAAACAGATACTTCAGACTTTGGTGGTCTATGAAAATCTCGCAGCGATTACCGAGAAGGTAATGACGCCACTGTTTCAGTGCATAGATGAAAGCAACAAGCTCGAGGTCATGAAGTGGGTAGTTCTCCTCGTGAGGGCGCAACTAATGAGAGCCAGAGGCAATCACTCTACGCTCTTGCATTAGGGCACAGCCTAATCCTTGATGAGACGCATCGCAGTAAATGACGAAATCCTTCTTAGTATCCGAAGGAGCAAGCACTGGGGCAGAAGTCAACTTGTCCTTGAGTGCATGGAAACGTTCCTGGCACTTATCTGTCCAATCGAACTTGATGCCTTTATGAAGCAGGTCAGTCAGCGGCTTGGCGATCTTGGAGAAGTTCTCGACGAATCGACGGCAATAGCTGGCGAGTCCGAGAAAACTTCTGACTTGTTTGACATTCTTCGGAGGAGTCCAATCGAGAATGGCCTGAACTCACTCGGGGTTGATGGCAATACCATCCTTGGAGATGACATGGCCAAGGTAGGTTACTTCGGGTAGCCAGGATTCACACTTGGAATACTTAGCATATAGCTGATGGTCTCGAAGCTTCTCTAGCACAAGGCGAAGATGTTCAGCGTGTTCTTCTTTATTCTTGGAATATACAAGGATATCATCCGGATAAACCACGACGAACTTGTCGAGGTATTCCATGAATATATAGTTCATCAGACGAGAGAATGTGGATGGAGCATTAGTCAAGCCGAAAGACATGACGGTGTACTCATATGAACCATATCGAGTAACGAAGGCGGTCTTTGGGATATCCTCTTCATGAACATGGATCTAGTGGTAACCCAACCTCAAGTCGAGTTTAGAGAAGACTGATGAACCAGCCAGTTGATCATACAGATCATTGATCCGAGGAAGGGGATATTTGTTCTGAATAGTTGCTTGGTTGATAGGATGGTAATCTTGGACCAATCGGTTCGTTCCATCCTTCTTCTTTACAAAGAGAGAAGGTGCTCCCCAAGCAGAGGAACTCGGACGAATGAAACCCTGACAAAGTGAATTATCGATTTCCTCCTTAAGTTCAAGGAGTTCATGCGGCGGCATATTGTAGGGTTGCTTGGCTATAGGAGTGGTGCCTGGTTTTAAGTCGATGACGAATTCGATAGCTCGAACAGGGGGTATCCCTGGGAGTTCTTCTGGGAAGACATCTTGGAAATCGCAAACAACTGGAATGTTTTCAATGCCTTCAAGTGGGGATATGTTTAATGCATTCAAGGCATAAATCCTTGCCTCGGCATTCTGAACCAGACGAGCGTTGTAGCTCACTATTTCATCAGAAGGGTGTAGAAGATGGACGGTCTTAGTGGCGCAAACTATGGAAGCAGTGTGCGCTTTCAACCAATCCATTCCCAGAATGAGGTCAATACTGCAAGACTTCAACATAATGGGGGAGGCATGAAATTCCAAGCCTTCAATTTCAATGGTGACATCGGGGCTAACCATAGAGGTTTGACATTGGCCAACGGGGGTGTGTACTAATATTGAAGTGCTCATCTCTTCGTATTTAATGCCATGCATGAATGCAAAATCTTCCGACATGAAAGAATGCGATGCTCCTGAATCGAATAAAACAAATGATGGTACTGAATTAACAAGGAGAGTACCCATCACGGTAGCAGGCTGGTCTTGAGCTTCATTCAGATCAAGCTGGTTGGCCTGAACACGACCATAAGGCCTAGCATTGTTGTTGCGGGACTGATTGTTTCCACGGACGTTGCTACGGCCAATTGAAGGCAGAGCCAGCTGGTACTGATTCTGGTAGCAGTTCCTGGCAATGTGACCTGGTTTGGCCACAATTGAAGCACATACCATCATTGGGTGTGGGAGTAGGAGCTCGGGGTGGTGGGCCTAGAAGTCTTGGCTGCCTAGGTGGTGGAGGAGGCAGACGCGGTGCAGCATAAGACTGTCTTGGAGCAGGTGCAGTTGGATGGTACACGCTGTTGGGAATCCAGATTCGACGCTTCTGCGAGGGCGGGCCCGAAGATGAGCCAGTGTCACGGTTGCGCCTAAGAGATCCCTGGTGTTGCTGCATACCATTCTCGACCTGGATAGCCTTGTTCACCAAGGTGGCGAAGTCGGCAAAGTCATGCACAAGGAGCACTAACTTGATGTCAGCCTAAAGTCCATCGCGGAACCTTTCCTGTCTGCGAGCATTAGTGGCAATGTCTTCTTCAGCATAGCGGGATAATTCCAGAAACTCCCGCTGATAAGCTTCTACAGTCTTGTTGCCCTGAGTGAGGTTGTGGAACTCTGTCTTCTTCCTGTCCATGATTCCCTGAGGAATGAAACAGGCACGGAAGGTAGCTTGGAAAACCGGCCAAGTGATGATTGTTCCAGCAGGTTGGGATTGCCGGTGGCTGTCCCACCATTGAGCAGCGGGGCCCTTAAGGAAGAAGGAGGCCAAGGTGACATAGCTAGCATGGGCAACGTCACCAGACTCCATCTCATAAGTGATGTCGCGAAGCCAGTCATCAGCATCCAGGGGCTGAGTTGAGCTGCGGTAGACGGTTGGGTTGAGGCGCATAAAGTCCTGCAGAGTTACTGGGCCTGGCTGCTGGTTCATATTGGGGCGAGGAAACTGATCAATGACCCCTTGCATGAACTGGCGATTCAGCTCAAACTGCCGCATCATCCCAGCCATATAGTCGGGCGGTGGTGGATTGTTGGCCATCCTGCTAAATTAACAAGGGGTAGTTTAGCAACGAACCATTGTAGATGTATGGAATCATTCATGAAGTAACACGCACAACTGAAGGAAGTGCATTAGATACATCATCACAGTCAAACAAGACATACAGATCCATACATAGTCCCGGTTACAAACCGGCATTACAACAACTGAAAGGGGAAGGCTAGACAACTAGGCGGCACGCTGGCACATGGAGGGATACAACAACGAGACATAGCAAAGGCTACATCAACGTCGGAGAAAACTGCTGGAGCGAGGAATATGCAAGGGACGACGCAGGGTGCCCTCGATAAAAGGATCCTGTGGTCCATGAACTGTGCGAAGCAGATTCGGGCTCCCAATTCAAGAAAGACATAGTAAAATCTCCGGGTGGATGTGATCACGAGATCCTAATGTTAGAATTAGCAAAATCATTTAACCCGAATAGAAGAGAGATCAAAGTCCCAGAGTATAGACGAGGAATAAAAGATCCTAATACCACCCAATGGCGACGTGGGCCCGTAAGCCACACAGCCATGTTAGTAAAACAGTTTTCAAATACAAGACTCAACTTCGGCCAAGGAGTTGGAAAGGGGGATTCCTGCAGGCAGTCGGCTCTGATACCAAGTTGTGACGCCCCCGACTTAATCGTACACAAATCATACATGCAAACGTGTATGATCAAGATCAGGGACTCACGGGAAGATATCACAGCACAACTCTAGACACCAATTTAAGTCATACAAGTTTTATATTACAAGCTAGGGGCCTCGAGGGCTCGAATACATAAGCTCGCTTACAAGAGTTAGCGGAAGCATTAGATATCTGAGTACAGACATAAAAGATAACACAGATAGGCCTTAAGAAGCGGGGTAAAACAACGACTAAGATCAAAAGGCTCAGGCCTCCTGCCTGGGAACCTCCAAACCTACTCCTGGTCGTCAGCCAACTCGTAGTAGTAACCACCCTCGGGGTGGTAGCAGTAGTCATCGACGGGGGCAGCTGGCTCCTGGGATCCACCACCTGGTCGCATCAAATGGGCATAGGGTAAGAGGAAGCAAGCAGCCGTGAGTACTCATCCAAAGTACTCAACAAGACTTACATCAGATCTATTCTATGTATGCAACATTATCAAAGGAAGGCTGTATCTGTGGGGCTAGACTGCATAAATGCCAGATTAAGAGGGGGAGAAGCTAGTCCTATCGAAGACTACGCTTCCGGCAGCCTCCATCGTGAAGCAGTAGAAGAGAGTAGTAGGTAAGTTAACCAAGTATCAACGAATAGCATATTCCTACCCGACGATCCTCTCCTCGTCACCCTATGGGAGAGCGATCACCGGTTTGTATCTGGCACTTGTAAGGGTGTGTTTTATTAAGTATCCGGTTCTAGTTGTAAGAGGTCAGAATACAACTCCGGGTCGTCCTTTTACCGAGGGACACGGCTATTCGAATAGATAAACTTCCCTACACGGGTGCACCACATTACCCAACACGCTCGACTCCTCTTGCTGGACACACTTTCCTGGGTCATGCCCGGCCTCGAAAGATCAACACGTCGCAGCCCTACCTAGGCTTAACAGAGAGGTCAGCACGCCGGACTATATCCTATGCATGCAGGGGTCTGGGCCCATCGCCCATTGCGCTCCTGCACGTTGCGAGGGCGGCCGGGAGCAGACCTGGCAACCCACATTACAAGGCGGTTGCTTTACGCGGTCCAACCAGGCGCGCGCCGCTCAGTCGCTGACGTCTAGAAAGCTTCGGCTGATACCACGACGCCGAGAGCCCATAACTGTTCCCGCATAGTTGGTTAGTGCGTATAGGCTTGATACGTCTCCAACGTATCTATAATTTTTGATTGTTCCATGCTGTTATATTATTATTCTTGGATGTTTTACAATCATTTTATAGCAACTTTATATCATTTTTTGGGACTAACCTATTGACATAGTGCCCAGTGCCAGTTGCTGTTTTTTGCTTGTTTTTTACTTCGCAGGAAATCATTACCAAACGGAGTCCAAACGCAGCGAAACTTTTTGGTGATTTTTTCTGGACCAGAAGACACAAGTTGGGCCAAGAAAGTACCTGAGGGGGGCTCTGAGGGGAGCACAACCCACCAGGGCGCGCTTGGGGGCCCAGGCGCGCCCAGGTGGGTTGTGCCCACCTCGTCCGCCTCCCGCACCGCCTCTTTGCTCTATAAATACCCCAATATTCTAGAAACTCTAGGGGACTCGACGAAAATCAATTCCAGCCACCGCAAGTTTCAGAAACCACAGATCCAATCTAGACACCATCACGGAGGGTTTCATCATCCTCATTGGTGCCTCTCCGATGATGCGTGAGTAGTTCATTGTAGACCTACGGGTCCGTAGGTAGTAGCTAGATGGCTTCCTCTCTCTCTTTTGATTCTCAATACAATGGTTTCTTGGAGATCTATTTGATGTAATTCTTTTTGCGGTGTGTTTGTTGGGATCCGATGAACTTTGAGTTTATGATCAGATCTATGTTTTTATCCATGAAATTTATTTGAGTCTTTTAATCTCTTATATGCATGATTACTTATAGCCTCGTATTTCTTCTTCGAATCTTTGGTTTAGTTAGGCCAACTAGATCGATTTTTCTTGCCATGGGAAGAGGTGCTTTGTGATGGGTTCGATCTTACGGTGCTTGATCCCAGTGACAGAAGGGGAACCGACACATATGTATCGTTGCTATTAAGGATAACAAGATGGGGTCTATTTCTACATAAATAGATCTTGCCTACATCATGTCATCGTTCTTATTGCATTACTCCGTTTCTCCATGAACTTAATACACTAGATGCATGCTGGATAGCGGTCGATGTATGGAGTAATAGTAGTAGATGCAGGCAGGAGTCGGTCTACTAATCTTGGACGTGATGCCTATATAATGATCATTGCCTGGATATCGTCATAATTATTTGAAGTTCTATCAATTGCCCAACGGTACTTTGTTTACCCACCATATGCTATTTTTCTCGAGAGAAGCCACCAGTGAAATCTACAGCCCCCGGGTCTATTTTCTCATCATATATTTTCAGATCTATTTTGCTATTTGCCTTTTTATTTATTTGCCACTTTTATTTTCAGATCTATATTTCTAAAAACCCAAAAATATTTTGCTGCACTTTATTTTATTCGTGATCTATTTATCCAATGTACTACAATTTATCTCCCGTCAACTTGCCAATTTCTGGCGGCGTTACCCGAAAGGGATTGACAACCCCTTTAACACGTCGGGTTGCAAGTATTTGTTCTTTGTGTGCAGATGTTGTTTACGTAGTCTTGCTTGGTTCTCCTACTGGTTCGATAACCTTGGTCTCATCACTGAGGGAAATACCTACCATTGCTGTGCTGCATCATCCCTTCCTCTTTGGGGAAATACCGACGTAGTTCAAGCCAACATCAAGGCTCGTAGCAAGACTCTGATCAAATACCCGATCTCGTTAAGAGTGTTATTTTGAAGTAACCACGGACAACGACCAGGGACCAGGCCCACCTCTCTCCTGGGTGGTCTCAACCTGCCCTGTTGCTCCGCCACAAAGACTCACACAGAGGGCCGTCGGGAAACATGTCCTTTCAGCACCCAGTCCGTGAATCACTCGCGGGTACTCTACGAGCCGACCCGACTTTAGTCACAATATTGTATCATGTATAGTGTATAAGTATATACCCATGATCACCACCCGAAGTGATCACGGCCCAATAGTATAGCATGGCAGACAGACAAGAATGTAGGGCCACTGATGGAATACTAGCATCCTATACTAAGCATTTAGGATTGCAGGTAAAGGTATCAACAACAGTAGCAAGGACAGGCTATGCAACAGAGTAGGATCAATCGATAAACAGTCACAGCTACACTACTCTAATGCAAGCAGTAGAGAGAAGAAATAGGCGATATCGGGATGATCAAGGGTGGTTTGCTTGCCTGGTTGCTCTGCGGCAAAGGCAGGGTCGTCAACAGTGTAGTCGGTCTCCGAAGCTGCGTCGGTCTCGGGGTCTATGGAAAGAAGAGGGGGAAGAAACAATAAATAAAAGGAAACAGACGCAATGCTACATGTTGCAGGCGTAGCAGGAATTTAACAGGAATGTTCTCCCGGTTCCGGACGTCTGTCAGATAGATGAACCGAAGGGGACGGTTCCATGTTCAGGTATTTAGGGGCACCTGACAGGCATGTGGTTAGCGTATTCGGATTCATCTCGTTTTTCTGATCAACTTTCATGTAGAAAGTTTTTCGATCCCAGCTACGGTTAATTTTATATGAATTTTCAAAGATTTAAACATTTTTTGGAACTACTTTAAATATTTAAATTTGAATTATCCAAAACAGTGTAGGGTGACATCAGCAGAACGTCATGATGATGTCAGCAGTCAACTCTGGCTGACCAGAGTCAAACCTGACAGGTGGGGCTCCTCTGTCATAGACTATACTAATTTAACAGTAGATTAAATTAACTAATTAACCTAACTAGTTAGTGGGTCCCACTAGCAGTGACTGATTAGCTAACTAATTAACTAACAAATTAATTAACGCTTTAATTAGCAGTTTTATTTATTTTAAAAATGTTTAAACGGGGTGGGGCACGTATGTCAGTGGCCCAGGGGTGCCCAGTCAGCAGTTGACTGGGTTAACCCAGTCAACTGGGGCCTGTGGGGCCCGCTGGCAGTGACCCAGGGGTGGCCCCAAGTGTGCCACGTCGGCGGTGGCCGGCGGCGACGCCGAAACGCGGCGGAGGGCCATGGGACTCACCGGAAATCGCGTACAGGGGGTCTTTTCGTGTGGTTCTTGCTGCGTTCGAACGGGTGCTTTGCCGCACGTCGAATGGCGCCGGTTGCAGGGCCGGAGGTGGATGGCAGGGGCGTCGGCGACGAGCGTGGGCGGCGGCGGCTTCGGGTGAACATGGCCACGTGGCTACGGTGAGCTAACGAGCTAACGGAGCTCACCGGCGAGCTCTACGGTGCCCCCGGATCACGGCTGATAGCTTGTGACGGCTCGAGCGGCTCTGCTTCGAGCAGAACGCCAGCAATGGTGCTGCCGAGCTCGGGCTAAACGGGAACGGCAACGGAGTGGCCAGCAAAGCGAAAGAGAAGTGGGGAGTCGACGCGGTCGCTCACCGTGTGGCTCACGGTGGCCATTGGGGGGTTTAGTAGCAGAAGACGGCGGCGAATCGACGGCGGCGATGTGGGCGCCCGTAGGTTGAAGACGACGACGCTGGCGACGTTGCAGCGGCTCCGAGCTCCAACCAGTCGGGGCAGAGGGCATAGTCGAGGTCGGCGATGGAGTAGGACACGGCGGGGAGGCGAGGCGATGGCTGTGGCCACGCGATCTACGGCGGCGATGCCATGGCCGCACACTAGAGAGAGGGGGGAGAGCGAGCGAGCGCTGGAGAGGGTAGCAGGAGTGGCGAGGGCGTCCAGAGGCTCGAGGGAGGGGCGCCCTTATCCCCTCGCTCACCTGCCCTGGCGCCGTGGCGGCCAACGGCCGGAGCCGAGCGAGCTCGGCCATGGCACAGGCGACACGGGGGAGGGGAGCAGGTAGGGGAGGCCTCGGTGGGCTGGGCCAGGTGCACTGTGCACATAGGCCCAGTAGGTTTAGGCCTTTTGCTTTTTTTTCTTTTCTGTTTACTTTTGTTTCTGTTTTGTATTTCTTTAGGCAGCAAATGCATCCTATAAAATGTGGAGTTGGCTCCACAATTAGTGATGCCATATTATGAGCTACCACAAAAAGTTTGAGGTATTTTGAATCCATTTGAATTTTTTTTAAATGGAATTGGAATTTTATGTGCTGTTTTTGCACTATAATAATTGTCCTAGCGCAGTGTTTGGTTGATGGTGATGTTGTTTACTTAACATCATATTGTTTTGGAATTCTTGCGAAATGATGAACATTTTTGGAGTAATTTTGGAGCAACTTCAAATTGCACTTTGAATTTGACTTGAACTCAGAGGAGGAATTTGAAATGAGATACGATTACTATGTGATCTTTGCTCACTAATCAAGATAGCTTAGCATTAAAGTGATGATCACTGTAGCTCATTACAGAGGGGGTGTTACAACCAAGATTTCCGGTTACCACGGTAACCGGAAAATACTGAATGGATACCGTACGAATATTTTTGAATGAAATTTGAATCCACACAAAATTCATGTAAAATTCATTCAAATTCAAAATTCCGGCGCTTTTTGCTTGAAAGTCAATTTCTCATGAGGTACCGAGAAACACGGTTACTGGGCGGCAACCGATTTTCCTCCAGGTAACCAAAACCCTGCTCTCCAACCAACGCCTCCCTCACAACTAAGGATGATCAACTGTTTGCAGAGAATCCAGAGACATACGCGTAGCCCGCTAGATCAGGTTCACGAGACAAGAGCGGAGAAAATCCCAACGCGTGTCTCCTCCTGGCTCCCGTGACCTAGCCGCCGCCGGCTGATCTTCCCCGACTTCCCGGCGAGGCATAGGCCCCCTCTCCCTCCGTCTGTCGCTCTTGCAACGGGATGGGGCGGGGACCCCACCGCTTCGATTGGGTGGTGGTAGAGTTAGGAATAAATTGAGGTTGTCTCCAATCGGCGGTGACGAGATGATGGTGTCGCCGTCAGCATGGAATAAGCTCTTCTCGCCTCACCCTCATTCCGCTGGTGCTTCTTCGTATCGTTGGGAGGCGTTTGGAGGATCGTGTGTGCCCAGATCTAGTTCTTCGGGTCTAGTTTTTTTCTTCTATAGGTTTGTCTTGGTGGCGCTGTCCTGTGGAGTGGACAACGTGGCTGCACGTCTTGGTTCTCCGGCTCCAGTTCCGACCGACGAAGGTTGGCCAGCCTCCGCCTAGTCGGGGAGCGAGTGAGATTTTTGTTCCCCGACACAGTCTAGTCGGACCTGGGGCGTTCTACCGGCCCTCTCCGGCGTTTTTTTCTTCGGGGCGGCGATTTGCTACGCAGATAATGGCCGCCGGCGTCTTCTGGTCTACATCAACGACTTCCCGGCCGCTGCTTCTATAAGCTCCTAGGTTTCAACAAGTTTGCTCCACTAAGACGGAGAACCAGAGGCGGCAACGAGCTTAGCTCACGGCGCGCCGCCAATGGATGCAGGAGGAAGAAGACTTCGACACGCCCAAGGATTTGGATGAATTTTTCATTTTTTGTAGGGGTGTTTTTTAAGAGTCTGTGCTACTTAATATATGACCTTTGCCTTTTTCCAAAAAATAAAAAAGTCAACTGTTTATTAATTAAAACGGAGCATTGTGCCTCTCCTAGTCAGGAGTTTATAAATGGGGATTGCCTACCAACCCTGCACCTATACTATACATCCTAGATTTCGCCTAGATCACCGCCTCCCTCTCCCGTGGCATTCAATCGCATCTCCCGTACGCACCTCCGGTCCATGGCGCCAAGTAGGAGCCATACATGTGGTACGTGATAAATTGCAAGTTATTCTTGAACTCTTGTTTTTGGCAAAAAAAATAAAAATCTTGAACTCTTGTACTTGAAAAGTACGAAGGCAAAGAGAACAAGAGCAGTCCCCCGCCGGCGGGAGGGACTCCGTTCTCGTTCTTGTTAGATTCAGCGTCTTGGTTGGGGATGTGTGGTGGCGGCGATGTCCCTTAGTAGGAATAATGTCTACCACGTTCTATCCCCGTCCCGATGGTGTGTCTAGCATCGTCAGAGGGCGTGTGGAGGTTTGTCTCCGTCGGATCTCGCGGGATTCGGTCGGTGCTGGTCTTCGGTGGATCTGTTTGGATCCGGTCTTCGTTCCTCTTCGTTTGCGTGTTTACAGGTTTGATCCTTCTGATCTACGACTTTCTTCATCGGCGATGGTTGCGACTCTGTTGCGCTGGTCCTATGGGGCCTTAGCACGACGATTTCCCGACTGTCTACTACAATAAGATTTGCCCGGCTCTGATGAAGGAGGGGCGATGACAGCGGCGCGCTTTCGGCTCGCTCTAGTGCTTGTAATCATCGCTAGGTGGTCCACGGACATGGTTGTAATTTTTATTATCGCTGTTGTTCTTTGTACTGCCATGATTAAAGATGAATAAATTGAAAGTTTCTCGCAAAAAAAAAACAAGAGCAAAACCATACTAGTAACAACATTTCTACCAAAATTCTTTACGAAAACAAAAGTAACTAACAAGAGAGTTATCCTCCTGATGGCCCGGCATCGCTTGGCAGCCTGCTTTCGGTGAAAAGGTAGATTCTATCGGCATAAGGCACCCAGCAGAAATAGAAATCTTAAGTTGAATGTCACCAAGGTTATTTAATTAATTACTGGAGTATATTATTATGTTCGTACCCGTTTGGACCGTGATGTGCAAGTGGAAACTATGGATTCTATCGTCGATCGATAAGGCAGCCAGCAGAGAGAGAATTCTTAGTTGAGTTTTACCATGGTAATTTAATTAATATTTGAAGTTGGTACGTATCCCCCTTTTGGACCGTGATGTGCGAGTGGAAACTAGCTTTGCACCTGCCAAAGTAATGTCTTTTTTCCATGGACGCAGCTGTTCGGATCCGAGCTCATGTGAGCTTGGGTGAACAGTAAAATCAAAAAATTAGTAAAAAATTGAAAAAATCTGAATTTTTTTTGTGAGAAACATTGATGTTTTTTCCACGTGCATCTAAAATTTCATCACTAGATGACATTCGTGAAAAATGTGGCAAAAAACAAAATCAATGCTCCAAAAAGTCTGTTTTTTGTAGCATTTTGAAGCATCGATTTTTTTTTTGCCACATTTTTCACGAATGTCATAAGGTGATGAAAATTTGCACGCATGTGGGAAAAACATCACTGCTTCTCACAAAAAAAATCAGATTTTTTTGAATTTATTATTATTATTTTGATTGTACTGTTCACCCAAGCTCATGTGAGCTCGGGATTAGAAGAGCACTTTTGCTTTTTCCATCACCTTTTTTTGATATTTCCTTCAAGCGAGGCACATCGCTGTTAAAGTTAACTCAATCCAAATGCTACCAGTAATGAAATAGTAATGAGCCGGCGGAGTTAGGCTCACGGTTCTCATTCTTCCACTAGGCAAATTGAGTACGCAGACTGATAAGGACGTGCATGCGTGCTCTTCTCGGCCTGTAATATCCATTCTAAAATAGCTCAAAATTATTTGTTCGTCCGAGCTCCATTCCAGGTTTTTTTTAAATAAAATATATAACTTGTCTTCTTTTTTTGCAACCTCAAACATAATAAAAATTACATCGAGGTCCACGGACCACCGAACGATCATTGCCCCCATCAGAACAAGCCGCCGACGTGCCGCTGTCGCCGCTCCCATTCCGGAGCCGGCCTGACCTTGTCGATGACAGCCGGAAAGTCTTCATGCACGTGCCCCTAAGGACCAGCGCCCCGGAGCCGCAGTCGTCGTCGTTGAATCCTTGAATCGATCTGAAGAACCTGAAACCAAATCTCGCTGTTGCGTACGCAAAACGAGAAACCCTAACCTCGCCGCCTCGAGGAGTTGGCAGGAATCTACGCCGGAGCTCCGTCTAATCCGTCCCGATGGACAAATTTGAGGAGGATCGGAGCCCGAAAGACTAACTCGAAGAAGAAGTGCCGCCATCTGTCCGAGCGCCGCCCCTGCGAGGACGAAAACCCTACCTATCTACTAGCCGGAGCTGAGGCATCAGGAATCCCCTCCCCGCCACCGGCCGCCGGAGCGGGAGGCGGAGGGGAGGTGAATCCACGGGCTCGCCGGCGAAGATCGAGGGGAGGAAGGCTTTTCCCTAGTCGCCTTGCGAGAGGGTAAAGAAAAGTTGCGTATTAAGGAAGACTTGATTCGTTTGACCAGAATATATAACTTGTCTATTGTTCAATCGATTTAGAAATAGTTGTATGAGAAATAGCAAAACCTATAAATACTACTCCCTCTGTTCCTAAGTATATGACGTTTTGGTAGTTCAATTTGAACTAAAACTTCATATAATTAGGAACGGAGGGAGTAGGTAATTGCCCGTGCATTGCAACGGGTGCATAAACATTCTAGCAGATTAGCCTGTGACTGTATGTCCATTATTACATTGGTGAGCTAAAATCTTAGCAAATATTTGGACGTAATCACCATGGTTGACGTGCCATCTTATTGTTAGGAACTTATTTGGTAAGAATTTATTGACTTACGAAAGAAAATATTATTTTATTTTGGTAAGTTAATAAAAGTTGAGTCAGTTTTAGGGAAAACCCATCGGAGAAAAATCAGAGATGGGAGGAAAAAAATCAAAAAGGAGAAGGAAAGAGAGGACGTATATAGAGAGGTTGGACGAAGGAAAGAGTGAAATGGGAACCTTACGTTCTTTTAAGTATTCCCACCTTTCCTAAATATATGACGTTTTGGTAGTTTAAATTGAACTACTAAAACGTCATATATTTAGGAATAGAGAGAGTAGTAGAGAAGAGATTTTGGTAAGTTAATAAAACGTGGGACAATTGAGTCGGTTTTAGGGAAAACCGATGGGAGAAAAACCAAAGACGGGAGGGGAAAAAATCAAAAAGGAGAAGGGAGGGGGGGGGGGGGGGGGGGGGTATATAAAAATGTTGCACGAAGGAAAGAGTAAAATAGGAACCTTGCGTTGTTTTTTTTAGTACTATACTAGTAAATATGCCCGTGCGTTGCAACGGGAGAAAAATATACTATACATTATTCTCACAAGCGTCTCCCTCACATAAATTACCATTGGCCCATTGTTAGATCATGCTCATACTTGCTACCTCCTATCACTTTTATCTACAACTGCCTCCTCTTGACTATAGGTGCCCGCGCATTGTGATGGAATATACTCTGGTAGCAGTAATGAGTATTTCCTTATTGATCCATTTATCTATAGCAACCGACTTCCATCAGTACATATTACTATACCACATATAGGCGCATGAACAATGTGCTTCTCAAATTGAACTGATAGAGTAACAGCATGAGGAGAAACAAAAGGCTAAAAAAATCCATATATAACTGTCTATCAATCAATAATAACGTATCAAAGCTCCATGGATTTAGCCCACTAATAAGATGAAAATGGAACATACATATTCTTACCATTGCTTTAGTTGTTGGTATCATCATCCCTAAATGTCAATCACAAAACCACTATTACATGGACATACAAAAATGAACTGTGTATTGTTATCTTCCTACTTACATTGCAACTTCCGAAGAAGATTCAAACTGAAAAGAACAGCATGATGGTCTGAAATTCTTTGGTGCAAAAGAAAAATGCCACATTGTCCGGCCATTCATATCCTGTCGGCACCATAGTTCACATCAAGCCTTCGCATTTTCACAAGCATCAAAGAACTCGTAAGGAGATAACTGAAGAGAAATTATACCTTTGGAGGGCGTGTGCACCGTACATACCACTTTGTAAACCCACTGAAATAAATAAATGATGGAACACATCCAGTGGTTGGCTGATCCTCTACCTAAGAGTTATGATTTGTGACCTTACATGCATCTTCCCTTGGAGCATTCCTGTCCTGACCTTTAGGCCTTTTCTTCAAGCAGTATCGGATCAAAGTGTCATAAAGTGTTTCGAGACAGTAGTGCGTTTATGGCAGATCTCTCTGTATGAAGACGGTTTACCTGCTCCTAAAGAAATTGACTCTCAACAAAGTCGCTCAGCTGAGGACCGTTGCACCTTGTTGCTACCTCTGAAATTTCCAATGAACTTTTAAAATATGGTGTGATGTAGCATTGCATGTACTGGTTCTGATAAATCAATCAGGAATTCAATTGGTCAAACTCACACAAAAATCCCTTTTACAGTATCTTCCTTGTAATAGGCATGAAGGCACAACTTACGGTGTGCAGGTTGTGAACTTCTCACTCACCAGCTTTTCAAGAGCTAGAGCCAAGTCCATTGCTAAAACCACAAGAGGCGCTCAAGTTAGAAACACAGGAAGATTTCACAAGCTAGGTTCCACAAAACGAAAGCAGAAATCACAGAAATAAAATTCTGAATTTAACAGCTTGCTACTTTCTTTCCATTTGTTTCGTGTCCTTGTTGTCTATTTGACCGATTGACGGCATGTTTGAGTTAAAAAGGTCATTGGAGACAAGCTACATGACTGACCAGCAACTAAAAACCGACGTATGTTTAACCGAGGCCATGTTGACTTGCTAATGAGCTAGCTTTACATACACCTACTAACATTATTACCATGTGATCAAGTGAATTGCTATTACTTTCCCTAGCTGATTAACTTGGCACACGAATGACACGCATTTTCGAACAGCTGAATATGCACAAGCAGACACCTCTCATGCAAACACATCAAGAAAAAAACACCAACAACCACAAAGAAACTTACAATGTAAAGCATCGCCTTTTTCAAAGTTGTTGAACTCCATTAATAGGATCTGGATGACTGGAGCCTGACCCTCCCTCCTGTTCCGATGGACACACACAAGAATACACCAAGAATCATACATCGGCTTCTAGCTAGCATGCACAAGAGAATGGTATTAATCTTTCATACAATCACGACAATCTACATTGGCTAGCAACAATAAAAACGATTAGTGCCGGTAGAAATAATCAGTTGGCCAAGCTGCGTGACTGCTGCTGTGATACTGACTTATCAAAATAAGGAATCCTCCAACAGTGATAAAAAGCAGGGTAATCTTCTCAACTGAAGAAGGCCAGGGATGAGACCGACGTTTTTCTGTAAACTGACTTTTAGTTATATGTATGATAAAAAGAAAGGAACAGAGAACACAATAAAAGTGGCTACAAATATATAAGTATAAACACGTGCAACTACAGAAGTACCAATTATCTACCAACAGTACGACGATACTTTCCCAAGATGACTGTCGATTGATACAGTGATCTAATCCTCTAATTACCAACTTGACAACTAACCTAATGTCTACAGACACAAAGCAAATACTCTTGGGAAAAAATTAACACACAGGAAAATAAAAATGTTCCTGGACCATTCAAAGTGTACCTGAAAGCCATATACATATGAGTGGACTCCCACGTCCATATGCATCCCAAAATTTTGAAGCCTAAGATGTGGCTGTACCTGCTTTGGTCAGTTTGACAGTTCCAGCTTCATTAGTCTTTTGGATCTGATTGCAAGTTCCACCTGCATCAGCCTAGGAAAGGCATCTGGGTGATTGGTTCCTATAAATAAATTGGACAATATAAATTTAAACAATTTGGCTTACCCATAAATCTGACAAATCTAAGCTGGAACTGCAAGCTAAGCCGAGACAACCAAAAGTTTCTAGATGAACTGATGAAGAAAAAGTAACCACTTGAAAAGGAAAAGAAATAGGAACGAAAACGTTGTCGCTCTACAATTGTCTCTCCCACCCCATTCCCCTAGCTTGCCCTCTCATCTCCCCGCATATCAACCAAAATATTTGATCAAGACCAGACAGAAGCAGCGGTGGGAGAGTGATGCGACGGCGATGAGCTGCGGCACGATCGATCGAGGCGGGTTTCCGCTGGGCCAATGCTCCCAAGAGAAGAGTGCGTCGGTGATGGGCGTCGTCTAGTCGATGCCAGTGGCGATACCTAGGGTGTTCTATGTAGCCAGTTCACTGGACTTTTTTTTTTTGGCTAAAGCAACACATATATGTGGAAATCATGTAAGAAGAATTAAACTATTATAAACATATGTATTTTACAACTTTGAATTAATGTCATAAACATATTTGTGCTTGAATGGAACTGTCGCAAACCTATCGAAATTGAAGAAAGAGTAACAAGATGTGTTAGCATTCCTTGGAGTTGGACCAGAATAGACCGAGCACATCCTTTGACTGCCCAGCAAAGGTCCTCCCTCTCTCTCAAACAGGAGGCACACACCCAGCTAGCACTCGCCAACACACGGATCTCTCTTCCCCAACTCCTATGCTTCCTGCCTCCTTGTCCAGCTTGCTCTCTACGATGATTAAGGATTGACGTTTGCTACTGGAACCGAAATCCTTCTATTTCCTGCTGCTATTCCTCTCCTTTATTCCATCACTTACCAATCAAATCCCTTGATTTCGGTCTCTAGTTTTGGGGTTGCACAGGCGCGCACACACTCGAGCTCAAATACGTGTACCAACAATGCACGGGCATGAGGTGGAGCGCAAAGGACTGCCTCAAATCGTAGGCTTCGTGCTGGAGGCCGGTGCAGCCTCGTTCAATTTGTTCGAGCAGCTAGTGGTGTCGCTCCTGGATGAGCGTCGGCTAGGAACTTTGCTGTAGCCTGCTCTACGGGGGATGGGTGAGGAAGTACCATGGCGGATGGACCTGTCGCCTGCTCTACGAGAGAACGGGGAGGGTGGTGCCACGACGGATGGGGCGGCGGCGTGCGCGGGTGGGGCTGTGTCGTGCTCGCCGTCCTGCTCTGGGAGGGGATCTTGAGGGCGACCTGGTGGCGGGGGAAGGAGTGGCTGGTGGCTAATTTTTCTTTTTCTTTTCTCTCGCCCGTAGCTGTTCGGGCTGACTTATGACGAGGACTACGGGTTGAGTACCTAAAATGAGAGGAACTTTTCTGTAAAAATGCTGACGGTGAACAGACAGAAGCAATCGGTATTTTATTAGTAGGTAAAGACAGAGAAGAGATTAGTAATCGTCTTGAACGAGGCAGAGTTTTTGTCCCTACATGAAAGGAGGATTTTTGGTGCTGCAAGGAAACCACCTGTTATTCCTATTTTTTTTCACTTTAGTGAAAATAAAAACCCCACCTTCTACAGCTCAAAACTAGTGCACGGTTACCATCAATGGACGTCACGACACAGCGCCTTGGCGACAAAGGACGATGATATTTTTTAAAAAAAAGGAGCAGGAGCCCAGCGGCCGCAGATAGAAAGAAGCCACATCCCAGAAACAGCAAAATCATTTGCCCGGTCCCGATCTCGGCACTGTAAACTAAGCCACCGAGGCACCGAGGTACCACTACCCGGTCTCGATCTCGGCACTGTGAACTAAGCCACCGAGGCACCACTACCACTTGGCCAACGCTGCCGTCCGTCCAAAACCCGCCGGTATATTGCGGATGAGGAGCAGCTGGATGCCTGATTGGACTGGGCGAGTGATTTGGTTCCCTGATGCCGAAAAGAAAATACTATAAAGGAGGTGGCGTTACGCCCTTACCTAACAAGCCCCATGTTAAATGGCCCCCTTGTCCCTTTGTCACCTTCCTGTGATTCTGTCTTGCTTACGTCCTCCCATGGATAGCTACTCCGGCTCGGCTCCAAGAATATTTACATGTACTTTCATAGAACGGTTAATTCCATTTCGAAACATGTATATGATCGGTTCAGTAGTTACAAACTAGCAAAAAGAAGAAGTAGAAACACAGGAACACGACAATATTATGTAGACACAGGTGTCCAAGAGCAGGTCGCAAATCGTGACGAGCCACTTTGACCGAAACTGCAGAATTTAGGCAATGGTCACATGCGCCCATACGAGGCACACTGAATCTAGTCTCCTGGTAAAAGAATTGTCCACACTTTTGTTTGAACCAAAGTACATAGTAATTTTTAAGTTACGTTGAGTGAGCTAGTAGAGAATTATTATTATTATTACTCATGATTAGTCAAGCCGTAATTACAAAGAGAGACACAAAATGGAGCAACAAGAGAGCAGGTAAAGATCATCTCGGCGAAACAGGGCACAAGCTGATTCTTTCTTTATTTCTTTCTTGTTTCTCTTTCACTCACTATATTTTCACCTACAGGCTAAACCACCAATATACAAGTCACACAAGGAAGGAAGAGGATGGAGGAGGGATGCTCATTTCATCTCGATGCTTCTGAAGTCGAGGATGGCGGTCCTGAGCCCCATGAAGCTGCTGCACTTGCAGTCCGTGCTCCTGGGGAGCCCGAGGCTGCAGCTGAAGCACACGCCGACGCCGATGCCGGCGGCCTCCGTCTTGATGGGGTCCTCTTGGATCGGGTGGCTGATGCATACGTCCAGGTTGAGATCGGGGCACTTGAGCGGCTTCCCCTGGCCCCAGTCAATCTGGGGGTCATGGTGATCGTGGGTGCTGGCCGCCACCTTGGGCTCCCTCGCCGCCTCGAACGATATGGTTATGGGTATGTTGGACGCGTGCTCGTTGATCGCCCGGTGCGTCACCGGGTCGATCCCCCGGCTCGTGAGCTTCCTCCTGATATGCGTGTTCCAGTAGTTCTTGATCTCGTTGTCCGTCCTTCCCGGCAGTCTCCCGGCTATCAGGGACCATCTGTGTCAAACAGAAACAATACCGTCAGTCAGAGCTAGTATGTTTTTTTTATTTTTATTAAGGCCGAAGCATGCGCATGCAGAATAGAGGAGTGCTATGGTGCTTGGAAATGATTAGATGGACGTACTTGTTGCCCTGGAGGCTGTGGAGCTTGATGATGACCTCGTCCTCCTCCTCGCTGAAGTTGCCGCGCTTCAGGTCGGGACGGAGGTAGTTGATCCACCGGAGGCGGCAGCTCTTACCGCAGCGGAGGAGTCCGGCCCCCTTGGGGAGCGAGCGCCAGCACCCCTCGCCGTGCGCCCTGACGTAGGCGGTGAGCCGGTCGTCCTCCTCCTTGGTCCACGCGCCCTTGTTGGTGTGCGCCTTGTCGCAGCACGGCGAGCTCCCCATGACTGACGCTTCTCCTTTTTCTTGTGCTCCTCCTCCTTGCCTTTTTCTTCTCGGTGGTGGGTTTGCAGTGGAAGTTGTTGTTGTTGTTGTGGGCTACTGCTAGGGAGGAGGGGGTGAGTGAAGAGGAGGCTGGATTTTTATCGGCGGCACTGACTCCTCACCTACTCAGCCTCTAGAAGACCTTCCCCAATCGAGTCATCGCTGGTTTACCAAAAGAGAGAGGCAGCAATGGCACAGCCACAGCTCACAGGACACAAGCTCCATTCTGTGTGGTTGCCTTCCTGCCTGATTCACCAGCCTCGGCCCTCGGAGGTAGGGAGGTAAGCTTCTCCTGCCTGCCTCTTGGCGCGTTCGGGTTTAACAACTAACCGCATCTCCACCTCCGTGATGCCTCCCTCCTCCTAATTTGGTTGTCGGTGATTAGCTTCATCCATCTCCCAGTCTCCTTTTGTTGATGCTGCTCTGCCTAAAGCTCCTACACTACACTACAGCTCGTGCAACATGCACTCAGGGCTGGGGTCTCAATGATAATCTGGCTGACAAGAATTTTATTTAGATAAGAGCTAATGAGATGTCCCCGGGGCTCGGGAGAGCTAGCTGAGCCTTTTTAGGACCTCTTGTGAGTTGTGCTTAATTGTGACCTAGATGGAGTCTATGGGGGTTGTTTTTATTCTCCGAAACAATTATGTCGACATGAAAATGATCCAGCCGTATACTAGCTAGGACAGAGTAATAGTTGTATACGGATCATTCATGTATTTAAAAAAAATCTTCTTAACATTTCTTCGTTTAACAAGGCAAATGTTTTGGTGCACCCATACAAGCCAATGTGCGTAGTGAAAACAGGATGAGGTATTGACAAGAGGAAGCCCTCATCATAGACTTCATTTTCCTTGTTTATTCTTTAATAAAATAGGATGAAGCAGACCAGGTATATATCTGGCGCTTGCTCAAATGAATTTTATTTTGCAAAGGTTGGCAGTCTACATACTTCAAGTCTTCAACAGTAACCTATATTTATTAGAACTCTAGATGCCAAGTGCTTGTTGCTCTAGAGCACTAACCATATCAAATTTCCACTACTAAAAGCACTTCATGTACAAATCGACATAAGAGCATTAGAGCACAAGTTGGAAATTATTCATGCTTACAGTGGTTTCTGAGTACCTTTATTCTGAGTGCTTCTATCATAAAACCTAGCATCGAATATCCCTGCGGCTTCCACTGATTGTGGCTTTCTGCACAGAAAGAAGCCATCAAAACTCACTGTATCCTAACTCGATTGAGTTCGTGGAGAACTAGTTTCAAATTACAATGTGCAGGTAGTGTAGCCGTTGCAGTGGAGCCCGATCTTCACCGCCACCATCGATTCCAGGGTTCTAATCAATGTAATCACCTCCTTGTTCTTCTTCCCGTCATCGTCGACGGTGGTCTTGCCGCTGCCCTTGCCAGCGTTGTCCGTCTTCTTTCTAGGGGGCGGGGGGTTGGGCGGGCAGAGGAAAACAACATGCTTGTGCGTCCTGGACTCAACGCGGTCCTTGAGGTCCCAGGGGTCGATGACGCCTTGGCCTCTCACCGTCGCCGTGCCGGCCGCCACGTCCATCGCCACGCCCTCCACTCCCTGCACTGCTCTGACGGCCTTGACCACCTTGCGGGCACAGCCGTCGCAGTGCAGGTCCACCCCCAGCACCACCACCACCGTCGACGAAGACGCTTTCTTCCTTCCTTGGCCATCTTCGTTCTTGTGCTTCTACTACTGCTGCTTGCTCTTGTTTGCCTTCCCCTTCCCTTCATTGTCACCGCATCCTCCGGTGCCTTTCTTCTCCTCCTCCTCCCTCGCATCGGCGGCGGCGCCATTGTAGTCCTCCCCCATGACTGGCTCGCTTTATTTGAGATATAGTAGTATGTTGTTCTGTCTGTATGGACATACTAGACCTGGGCATTTCTGGGCCGGGCCGGGTTTCAAAAAGCCCGAACTCAAAATCCCAAGCCCGGGCCTGACCCAGCCCGGCCTGCAGCCCGGCAAAATGCCTATTTTCGTGTTTTAAAATACCAATATAGCTATTTTCGGTTATTAATACTATAATACTATACTTATAATTATATAAAAAGCCTAAAAATCATGCTTCACCGGGCTTTGGACTGGGCCGCGGGATGGAAAGTGAGGGCCGAGCCCGGCCGAGATGTCGGGCTTTGGGCCGGGCCTGCCGGGCTAGGCTACCCATGCCCAGGTTTAGGACAGAGCAAATTAAGGAAGGAGACCGAGGAGGAGGCGTATAAGTGGGAGCTAGCGGACTTGGTCGTCGTACGTACTCAGCCGACCGCTTCTCCTGTAGTATTACTGTACGTTGCATGCATGCATGTGACCGCCCGAATCTTTCTTCTTTACTTCGTTAGTACCAATCAATCAATATATGCAACGGACTCAACGCGCCACCACGAACTCTCTCCTCCAGCTCCTGAGACAAATGATACTACACTGTAAACGTACATTGATCTTATCAAATCAACAGCTAGCGCGACAAAATTCAGTGAAGTACCGTTGAGTTATAAAATCGACAAAATTCAGTGTATATATATACACCCTGAACTTGGAGGAGTTATAGTATCGATCCTCTGGGCTCGAACTGGTTCCTTCTTCCCGGAAGCACGTTTCATACACGCTCTTCTTGTTCCTACACCATTCCCCCGAACTCTAGTGAATTCTACTGGACATGCATGCAATGTTAATTTAGGACAGTAAAACTGAACCACTTCCCACCCCTCTCATGCACTAAGCGATTTTGGCTGTCGGACCTTGTCTCTGGTCGTTTTTGACTGTCAGATCACCGTGTAATCCCGTTTTAGCCGCTAACTGGGCCAAATGTCCTAGAGGGGAGCTAAATTGTGAGATTCTTGATCACTGTGGAAATTTTAGGGGTTAAAGTGTTTTTTTTTTTTGCCTCATGTGTGCTGCACATGAGGACATGAACATCGCCTTTTCCTCACCTCAGCCACAAAAGGCATGTCAAGAAGTACCCGTATCCTCTAAAACACTAAACTCCCTAATTTTGGAGAGCCTAGAATCAATTGAGGACAACATTGCTGATTTTAGCATCCAATTTTGACTCGGTCGCGCCCCTTGTGAGCTTGCCTTTTTGCGGGCCTTTTCGGTCAGTCCGTTACACGTCTCCCAGCCCACGTCAGACAGCATCCGAGCCTCCTCTCGGCCTCTCTCGAAGAGCCCCGTCGCGACCACCAACCCCACGCCCGCCGCCGCTATTCTTCCCTCACCCATGTGGAGGAGAGGCCATGCTGTGTGTGCGCGTGCGGATTCGGCGGACAGGCCGCGGCGGTGGAGCGGAGCTTGCGTCGCGCGGCAGCGGCGTGGACGTCGGCACCGACTCCTGTACCTCTGGCTCGCCTTCCTCTCATCCGTCACATGGACTGCTACACATCTGGTTCGCCATTCTCTTGCCCCTTCCGCGCTTCGCCTACCTGCCTCAGCTGCTGCATCTAACTAGACGGTACGCGCTTCCCTCTTGCGATTGCTTTATTCGATTATATGTTCCACGCTTTGATTTGGTATGACGAATTTTGTTGTGTTTACCACTTGTCTCTAGCTTCTTCCATAGCCTGATGGGGTCTGGATGTAGGGCTCTACGTAGGTTGGATCTCACTTGGATGTGATGTGCATCTGCAGCAGAAAAAATAAATCCAGTGCCGTTAGTTGATTGATTTATTTGTGCTGCTTATGACATGGATGCGTGTGTAAAGTCAAGTTTGATGATATCCAGTGGCATTTGACTATCCTTTGAATCACTAAGCTACCTAATTTTAGATGTCTCACAATCAATTGAAGCTACCATCTTCGGCCGCTATGTCCTTGTTGGGCCTGCGTAGTATGCTATTATTTCCCTTTTGTTAATTTTGTTCTCCGTTGAGCTGCTGTGGTGTTGCCATTATAGTGGTGCGGCGGTGGTGGATCCTGATTTTGCTGTTGCTTTCTGGTGGATCGTAATTTTGCTCTTAGGTTGTGGTGGTGCTGATGGATTATTTGGTCTTGATTTTTTCCGGAAGGTTTCCTGTTACTGTGGCATTGTGGGTAGATGGAGATTGTGGTTCAGGTTCATGGGTAAAAAGTGTAAAACCTATCTCCCCACGCGCCTCCGGTTTCGCTCTGCCTTTCGCGTCGCCAATCCACAGCTCAAGCCTTTTTCTCCACTTTTCACATGTCTGCCGTCTCCTCGCTTGACCGGTCACGGTAATAACTGTCCAACATCGCTGGAAGCCTGATCTTTCTGCCGCAATCATCCTCATGGTGCTCCATCTACGAGTTCTTCTCGCCGCTTCTTCACACGAGTGCCATCGCTTACCCCCATCAGTCACGATTCAGCCAAAGTGGCGTTCAGATGCTGCTGGAGATGTATCAAATATTGGTACAAGCAACGAGGGGTTGGGCTAATGATAACAATCAATCTTTATTCTTAATAGTGATGCTTTTCTGTTTCTATCCGGATCCGGTTAGTTCTGGTATGGTATTTGCCGAAATCAATTTTGTCAATGGTGCTTTCAGTGTAAACGAAAACTGATGTTCACTTTACTAAATTTCATGTGTAGGTATGCAGAGGAGGAACTTGAACAGTGACACATGCAAGCTCAGATCGATCAATAAAAGGTTAGCTTTTCTAAAGCATTAACAGTTGAGGCATGGCACTTTCTTAGACACAGGTTCACGTTTAGAATTTCATGGCTGACATTAGTTGCTCTCCCTGTCTCCCTTCTATATTCATATTGCCATAGTTAGTACTTGGAAATTTGAACTCTCTCCCAATACCTACTTGATCTTCCTGTTCAGTGGTATACAAAACCTTCCATATGAATTATGTATGCTCTTAAGAACCTGACCGTTGGCACATTCCTACAAGTTGTACTTTATCATGCAATGGTTGAAACCATCAGAAGATAATCTTTATGTTTATACACTGGATTTACTTTCAGATTTATTTTTTGAGACAAAGTTACATTCAGATTTAGTAAGATTGCGTTTTACACTGTTGTGCTATACTGCTATTGATGATGATCAATCTTCTTCTTCTTCTAAGCCTTTTGTCCCAAACAAGTTGGGGTAGGCTAGATATGAAACCCTTTCACGAGGACTTCCCAGGAGGTCACCCATCCTAGTACTACTCTCGCCCAAATGGGTTTCATACCCGAAGGACTGGCTAGTTTTTACGTTGGCTCGACAAGCCTATCACAACCCTTATATATGAAACCCTTTCACGAGGACTTCTCAGGAGGTCACCCATCCTAGTACTACTCTCGCTCAAATGAGTTTCATACCCATGGGACTGGCTAGTTTTTACGTTGGCTCGCCAAGCCTATCACAACCCTCTAAACTATATTAATCTTTTTTCTATTTTACAAATACTTTGTAGAACAAAATTGCCAAATACTATCAATAAACTATATAAAGATAGGAGTATTCATGTTGATTGCCTACTGCAGCGATGTGGTGCCAAGTATAAGATGGATTCTATAAGATGTGCCATATTGGCATTAACATTCCCTTAAATGTTAAATACTAAAAGAAAGTTATGGACAGTACTTCAATGGCTTTTTAATGTGTCTTCCTTACGATACACCTTTACCTTGCAGTTTTGGCTCCCTTCTATGGAGATAACTTCTTCAGGTGTTCCATGCAGTAATAATTTTGGGAGGGGCATGTTGGCAACTTGGTATATTAATCATTCAGTAAGGTATTTGATGGCTCCCTTGAGTCAAAAATTGCTTACCCTGTTCCATTCTGTATTTCATAGAGAAATTATAGAGTGTTTATTACCGCATACTTCTCTTTCCTTTAGAAATCAGAACACAACTTCTAAGAAAATGGAAATGACGTGCCTTTTTTTAACTTGGATTGATGCATCTAGCTGAGAAACTTGATTGTTATATCCCCAAAGGTAACACGTAATGTTAGTTTTCTGTATGACTTACGCATCATCCATTTTTACATATTTTCTTTCAAATTCCATATGAGAGCATACTACTTTTTTTGGCCTTCCATCTTTCCTTTAGGTGATCTTATCTGAAATGAATGATATCATTTGACATACCATGGCATATAGTTTTGACCTCCCATACGCAATAGAATTTTCCATCTCATCTATGAGGTGACTGGCAAAATTATGATAACAACAGTTCAGAACATGTCTACTGAAACTTTGACGCTCTGCATAAGGGGACATATTTGCATATGATAATACTTACTTCGTTGCAACATTTGCAGGAGAAATATATCATCAGGCCTGGGTGAGTGCAATATGATGGGGTGCCAACATATTTGACTGGGAAGCTGCTGTCGACAATGGGTGCATGTCAAGTATGCACGCAAAGCTGTTGTCAACAAAGGGATCCCTGCTGGCCCACTGGAATTTTGAGAAGCTGGTGCCAACTATGTCTCTATGTTAGGATGCTGTAAGACATTTGCCTAATGAACGAAGACCAGATGCCAACACGTCCATGCAAAAAGCTGCTGCGAACGATGGGATGAAAGACCCGTGCAAGGAGAGAGAATGTAGAGAGGGCTCTAACATGGAATTATAGACAAAGGTGATTGTTATAGTTCATTAGACATCATTCTTTCATGATAAAGTAATTTACAAAGTTAGTGTTCCACTATGGATTTAATAGCTAATGCATTTACGACTCCTGTATCTTGCCCTGCTATACATGTATATGACTGTATCTCACCTATGAAAGCAGAGTGCTACCTACGGACATGCATAGAAGCCTGCAAAAAGGCAAGCAGTAAACTACTTGGAGTGGCATACCCAGTTCCACGAAAATGTTGTATATACAAATGGGAAAGATTCTGTTTCCCAATCTATTGTTAGCATTATTTATATATTAGCTATTGTTAATGTTTAATTTAGCCTTAGGTAATCCCCGCCTAAACTGAAATATATATAAATGGATGCAGAGGTAGAGATATTGTTGCGGCTGATTCAGGAGGATGGGTACTCCTTTTAGCGCCTATAATTGACATGGACATTGTAGTGAGATTTTTGTTAAGCTGAAGCTATTGGTAGTTGAAGGTTTGACCCAGTGGAGTTTGCAGCTATCAGCAGTTCAGCTCCATTAGGTATGTGGTGTCAACAAGTTATTCTTACAAGTACTAATTTGTGTACGCCAGTAGCACTATCTTTAATTGGACACACTGGGATGCTAATTCTTCAATGGATTGATTCTTCTTTGAAATATTAATTTATAATTGTAGTTCAAATCTCAGGCATATTCCATTGACTATCCTAATTTACTCAAGTTTCTTTTTTGCTGTTACCACTCCTCAAACTTCCATATTTAGTTACTCGCCTCAGCCATAGAATTGAGCCTCTATTTGATTTTCTATTTACATCTTCTCTTACAAAATAGGCAAAACTCCATACTAGCTTAAATATATTCTTTGGTATTTATAAGAATAATTGTAGTAATACTACACAAAGTTGTGGATAAATTTGTAGTTCAAGTAGAGAAATTAATATGGAGAAAATATCTATATATTTATTATTATGCTAAGTACTGAAAGTGCATTCTAAACTCAAATATGTGGTTCATGATTTACAATGGAACTACGTATGATATTAGTAGCCATTTTTCTTGATGCTCCTCGAGGGGCGAAGCTAGAAATAATAGGTGCTGACCACCGAAGCTATGCACTGTAGCATTGCATTTTGAATTATATTACCTTTCCCTATGTGTGATGTTATTATGTGGGAACCATCGATCCATGTTCAAACCACTGTGAAACATCCATGCCTTTCCTACAATAATGTATCTCTAAACTCACTAAGCTTCCTAATTTTTGAAGTTCTCTCATTAGTGAATTGAGGTCACCCTGGGTTTGGTCCATAGTTTTGGTCACTCTAGGTTCGTGGAGGGATCTCATGTTCCCGCAAATATGGTTCTAGAGGGCGTATGGGCCAGCTCTGTCAGCCTTTGGGTGATGTTTTCCCTTCGGGGCATCCCAAGAGAGGTGCTGTGTGGCTTCTCTCTACCGGGTTCTATGTCACGTATCACTGCGGCCACTGGCTAGCATGGGGAAAAGACAGGGATTTTATGATGTAGCTATGCTGAAGAGGGCGTAGGCGTGGGTTCTTCTGCGGAGTCTATCCCCAATCTCAACCTTTCACCTTAACAAATTTCTCGGATCTGGCGTTGGTTCGTGGAGAGGAAGAAGATGACTGGTCTATGCTTAGGAGGGAGTGCAGATGGTGGATGGTGGCATCGGGGAGCTGCATGTTCCATGTCGGGGAGCACCTGACCAATGAACGTGATGGAGTAGGTGGTGGAGAAGGCAACATGTGACGAAGCTCGCGGACAATTGCGGCGACTTTAGCTGCAGCTACTGCACGAGGAGCCGCAAATACGGTGCGTCGTTTGATCCTGTTGCGCACCAAGGGAGAGTAGCACAAGAAGAACCTGGTGCATCTTCAGGCCTTCTACGAGGGAAGCTGCAGCAACAAGCTGGTGAAGTATTACTACACCTCCTCGGCGGTGGCTTTCTGTGGTAGGTTGCCCTTTCTTGTTTCTTGCTTCTCGATAGATTTTTCTTTGTTCACTCGTGGTGTAAGTGTCTCTTTTTCTAGAATAATTCAGACAAGGCCCTCAGCATGCTTAGACACATTGATGTGATCATACACCGTAAAGACATGCATGGATAGGTAAACAAAACCGAACTATAATTATTGTATCATGTATGGAGTATGCAATGTTACAATGTATAGAGAAGAAGCAGCAATTTTTGAACTATTTTTTTAGTGTGTCAAAGGGTCTGGGGGTCTGCCAGTGATGTGGCTACGAGCTTCGATAGGGAGGACATGGTGGCCGGAGACGGCTCGCTGGCCAGGACGAGGGGCAATGCTGGCTGCTAGTGTGTGCAGAGGAGGAATTAAGGACCAGGGCACATGCACATCGGCGGTTATGGCCGAGCAGTGCGCATGGAACGAGGAGATCAAGACTATGCCAGCTGGTGAGAGAAGCCCATGGCGGCCGGCAATTTGCTAACAAGGACGGCTTCAACGCCCCATTGGGGAGCATTGATGGTTTAATTTGTTTATTTGTTCAGAAATTTTGATGATTTGTTTCATGATGAAAAGGCAGATCTCCACAGGATATTCTATAAAAAAGTCTCTTGCTGCACTTTTCTTTAATTCCCCCTTCATTCATTCATATATGTTACAAATCCAAAATTGATGAAACTAAAAGGTAAGCTATTAAATCAAACTGTAAAAGTTATTTATCCGATGAAATGATTTGTAGTACTTCCTCTGTTCACTTTTATAAGGCCTTGAAGACATTCCAGACAATGTGTAAAGTAGCCTATTTTCAGTTGTCTGAAATGACTTATAAAAGTGAACGGAGGGAGTACATTATTTGATTTGGATGGAACGCATCTTTTCAAGGTTTTGATGGTAGTCTGATTTACCTGCGAATGGTTTGCTACATGAAATTGTACATTGGTGTTGGTGCTATGGTTCGTTCAATTTATTATTTGTTCGTTCAGTTTATCATTCGTCCCAAGTAGAAAAAACTGACAATGGGTCTGTTTTTTGTTCATTCAAAGCAACAATCTGATAACAAACAACGATGACAACAAACGACGGCTCGGGAACAACGATCACAGTAGATAATGGCGCAGCAAAGCGCGCGGAACACTTCTAGTATATATTATCTGCAAAGCAACTGTGGATGATTCAGTAGTCCCGTATGTATGCTTCTTTGGTGGTGGCGCACACATAATCACTTTATCTGTTTTTGTGTCTCTCAGTTGGTGAGGTTGGGATGTCTATCTCATATATGTACCTGTGAAAGGAAGTCTCCTGTTGTGTGAATAATTATCCTTTTGATATATACTTTCAGAAAATGAAAAACACAAGTTTTCAATCACACTATGGGTCCGGTTTGCAATAGCCCCCACGGTGCACTACTAACAATGCTGCTTTGTGCAATTTAGTTTGCAAGTAGGTGTAGATGAACATCTTGTTATTGAACCATCAGATATTTCAGAAACCACCGAGAGGTTTTGAGCCCAGAACAATTTCATGGCAAGAAAAGTACACAGCTTAAGTAAATCAGTTCTCCCTAGCACTCATTATGTAAGCCATACCATAATTATATTAACTAGCCGATATGAGGTGTAAAGAGGGAATCTTGAACAATCGCATTTTTTGTGAAAATTGTCGCTCATTATTATATGTCTTAAAAACTAATTTGATTAGAATTTGCTTTACTCTTCTTAAACATTTTATGTGTTCTGTCATAAGAAAAATGTTATCCTCTGTGAAAATTGTCGCTTGTTGTATATGCCTATGAAAGAACAAAAATGTCATCTTTTTTTTAGATTCCCGCGTGTTTGGTTCATGTCTGTGAAAGAGTTCCTTATATTATGTTGGTGATCCTTTAAAGCTTCGGTGGTCAACATACAAGCGTTATTTGTTATGTGTCATTTGACCCGTCGCGGCGACGTCGCAATAGGACATGCATCGAAGTTTGCCCCTTAGCAACGGTGCACATAAGTTTAGATAAACATTATTTACTATCATATTTTATTTGTATCATTGTCTACTAATATAGGGGTAGTTTATGTAAATATATTTTATGTTTTCAATTATTTTTACAATGTTGTAACTTCTTTGAAAATTGCACGGGCGCAGCAACGCATGCCATCATGATCTAGTTAGCCTGAACAGTGCGCTGAAATCATCAACCCTGGTGCATGTGACAGTGAAACGATTTGGCATAAAATGCTCATGGGTTGGCTTGGGTTGGCTTCTAAAATTTAGTGTGTGGTTTGGGTTGGATTGGGGTGTAGACTTATTTTTCAGTTCTCAAACCAATTATTACCAACCAGGAAAAATACCTGACATTGCTGAGTTAAGAGACTACCCATATATCTTCTACATAGGATTTGAATTGGAGAAAGTGGCAGAACAAGGTGGGACTTTAATTGATGGAGTGATTATCAGGAACACTAAAGCAAGGGATGAAGCTAATTCCAGGAGTGGTTAGAGAGATCCAAAAAGGTCCAGAAATGAGGGTAACAGTAAAGCTGCTGAGGTTATCATTCCTGGGAGCTGTAGCAATAGAAGAAATGACAAACGAAGTACTGCTAATGTTGATATGGAAGAAGTGATGTCAAATCAAGCAAGTTTGGACCGGAAGATAGAGGAGGAACTCAGAAGTAAAATGTTGCTGAAGAAACAAGCTGAGGTAGAAAAACAATAGGAGTTCAAATCTCTGGAGCAGCTGGACTTTGACAAAAAAGGAGAAGCTGACCTACAGATGAAGGAACAATAGCTCATATGGAAGCTAGAGGAGGAACAAAAAGGAAGTTCTATAGGCAGTGAAGATGTTGGGGACTGTGAGAATGGATTTTGGCATTGAGGGTGCTGAAGATATGGATGTTGAAACGTATGTAAGGAAATTGGGATATAACCCACAAGCCATCAAGCAGTTCGGTGAGGAGGCTCTGTCTGAAGGTTCTGACAATGAAGAAGAGAGTGGCAAGTTACCTGATGATAAAAAGATTCCTGCATCACAAGGGGCTATTGAAGAAGAGAAGAAGAACAGGAAGTATGTAAAGAGCAAAGAAGTGCTGCCCGAGGATAGGAAATAAAGTGGAAGAACAGATACTAAGCAGCATGTGATGGATAAAGCCATGGATAGTGCAAGGCTCAAGAACTTGGAAACAGTACAAGGTGATTCTTCTTTACCTACTTTTCTAAACACTGCTAAAAGTACTTTGTATGATATAGCTGATAAACCGGGAGTAAAGTTAGGTAGTACCATAGTAGAGATTAATAATTCTTTAGATGCAGTTCAAAGACTAGGGCCGGCAATATATGATTTGTTTGTTAGTAGTAAATTTAAATCTGATTTAGCTGTCCAGAATGGGTTTTGGGGGAGGGGCGGGGGGGGGGGGGGGGGGGGGGGGGGGAGGGGGGGGTGTTCGGGGGTGTCAAGACTAGGGGGTCCTGAATCTGAGCCTGTTCAGGAGACAAAGTCTGAATTAGAGAAATCTGATAGTGATACTGGGGCACTTGTTAAATGCATGTCTGGATTTGGGCTAATAGTGCTGCTAGAAGAAATAGAAGAGGGACAGAAGTTGGTAGAGTAACTGTTGTCAGTAGAAAAAAGAAAAAGTGTAGTTTTCTCCTTACTTGCTTTTTAAATGTCAGAAATGTTATGGCATGCCAGCACTACCGGAATAAACCTATATGCCGACGGCTTTTTGTCGGGGCCGTCGGCATAGATAGACCTATGCCGACGGCCTGGCAAAAACCGTCGGCAAAGAAAATCCATCGACACACCTCCATCTATGCCGATGGCGGCATACCTCGATCTATGCCGACGGTAGCCATCGGCATAGAGGCGACCCGGGGATTGACGGCGGGCTGCCGCCGTCAAATCTATGCCGACGGCCCTGACGGCGGCCGTCGGCATAGATTATATATATATTTTTATGTTAAATCATTTTCTTTTTCTAGTTAAAATTTGATTAATTTAAATCTGACTTATCTAAACTTAAACATACACAAATTATGTATCGATTTGTGGTAGAATTTTCCATAGATTATGAATATCCAGTTTGTTTTTGTTTTTAAGTATGTTAGAAATGTGACCTCATGTACTTTTGCATATAGATCCTTATACTTTGATAAAATCACAAGTAATTGATACTTTCATCGATTTTGACAAATTTTATATGGTTTCTTATCAGAATCTTGAAAGGATTCTGTTGCGATACTATGTTTTCAAATTTGAACAAACTAAAATCATGTTCGCTTCAGATTTACACAAAACACCCTTTTGTTTTGACTTTTTTTTTATATTTTTCATTCCATGGCCAAACGAGACAAATTTTATATCTACATCCATCAGATTGTTTCTAGGATTGTGGTGGCAGGTGTAAACACCCGGCACGCGGCTCCGGAGTGTGACCCCCATCACGGACGGCTCTGCCGCCGGCACTTGGAGGGGGGGGGGGGGAACGGCCACGTCGGGTCGACCGGGAGGGAATCTAGTGGTTGGTTGGGCCCAGACCTTATTCTGACATGTTCCTATGGGCTAACCTATCACAACAAGGTGGAAAAGTCCATTGGTCATAGGCCGGCCGGTGAAAGTCAAAGGGGTAGATCTCCTGGTCAACGGGGCTAGGGTTAGGCCGGTCGGGGGCCTTGGTGGCAGCAATGCCACCAAAGCATCGCCCTGGGTCCACTTACACGTCTGGAAGTGTGGTAGCAGGTGTGAACACCCGGCACGCGGCTCTGGAGTGTGACCCCTGTCACGGACGGCGCTGCCGCCCGCACTTAGAGGGGGCAAACGGCCATGTCGAGTCGACCCGGAGGGAATCTTGTTGTGGGTTGGGCCCAGACCTTGTTCTGAAATGTTCCTATGGGTTGACCTATCACAACCAGGTGAAAGAGTCCGTTGGCCAGAGGCCGTCCGGTGAAAGTCAAAGGCGTAGATTTCTGGGTCAACGGGGCTAGGGTTAGGCCGGCCGGGGGCCTTCGGGGGATAGCAATGCCACCAAAACATCGCACTGGGTCCTCATACATGTATTAAAGTGTGGTGGGAGGTTTAAAGAGGCAATACACAGCTCTGGAGTGTGGCCCTCCACATGGACGGCGATGGCACCGAAGTAATGTTCTGCGGTTTTGGTGTTGCATGAATATTCCTGAACACTGAGAGCGTGATCGATTCATGAATTTTTTACACAGTGCAGACACATGTGATATAAGATGTGTGGTATTTTTTCATATTTTTTAGGGATGCAGAAGTATCTAAAAAAATCCCTCGTTATGGATTATTCTTCCCATGTCTACGAGTGTGCTGGGGGGTCTTCGGGGGCTAGCAATCCCACCAAAGCATCGCCCCAGGTCCTCTTACATGTCTGGAAGTGTGGTGGCAGGTGTGAACACCTGGCACGCTGCTCCGGAGTGTGACCCCCTTCACGGACAGCGCTGCCGCCAGCACTTGGAGGGGGAAACGGCCATGTTGGGTCGACCCGGAGGGAATCTTGTGGTGGGTTGGGCCCAGACCTTGTTCTGCAGAGTTCCTATGGGCTAACCTATCACAACCAGGTGAAAAAGACCGTTGGTTAAAGGCCGTCCAGTGAAAGTCAAAGGCCTAGATCTCCGGGTCAACATGACTAGGGTTAGGCTAGTCGGGGGCCTTGCCGGGGGGGGGGGGGGTAGCAATGCCACCAAAGCATCGCACCGGGACCTCAGACATGTCTTAAAGTGTGGTGGGATGTTTAAAGAGGCAATACGCAGCTCCGGAGTGTGCCCCCCCCTCACGGACGGCGATACCACCTTAGTAACGTTCTGCGGTTTTGTTGTTGTATGAATATTCCAGAAAATTCAGAGTGTGATCAATTTATGAAATTTTTACACAGTGCAAGCACATGTGATATAAGATGTGTGGTAATTTTATATATGTTTTAGAGATGCAGAAGTATCTGAAAAAAATCCCTCGTTACGGATTGTTCTTCGCATGTCTACGAGTGTGGTGGCGGGTCTTCGTGGGGTAGCAATGCCACCAAAGCATCGCGCTGGGTCCTCTTAGATGTCTAGAAGTGTGGTGGTAGGTCTGAACACCCGGCACGTGGCTCCGGAGTGCGACCCCCTTCACGGACGGCGTTGCCGCCGGCACTTGGAGGGGGGAAACGACCACGTCGGGTCGACCCGGAGGTAATCTTGTGGTGAGTTGGGCCCAGACCTTGTTCTGAAATGTTCCTATGGGCTGAGCTATCCCAACCAGGTGGAAAAGACCGTTGGTCAAAGGCTGTTCAGTGAAAGTCAAAGGCGTAGATCTCTAGGTCAACGGGGCTAGGGTTAGGCCAGCCGGGGGCCTTGGGGGGCAGCAATGCCACCAAAACATCGCATCGGGTCCTCATACATGTCTTAAAGTGTGGTGGGGGGCTTAAAGAGGCAATACACAGCTCCAGAGTGTGGCCCCCCTCAAGGACGGCAATGACACCGAAGTAATGTTCTGCGGTTTTGGTGTTGCATGAATATTGCTGAACACTGAGAGCGTGATCAATTCATGAAATATTTACATAGTGCGGACACATGTGATATAAAGATGTCTGGTAATTTTTCATATTTTTTAGAGTTGCAATAGTATCTGAAGAAATCCCTCATTGCAGATTGTTCTTCGCATGTCTACGAGTGTGGAGGAGGGGGGGGTCTTCGGGGGCTAGCAATCCCACCAAAGCATAGCCCCGGGTCCTCTTACATGTCTGGAAGTGTGGTGGCAGGTGTGAACACCCGGCACGTGGCTCCAGAGTGTGACCCCCTTCACTGACGGCACTGCCGCCAGCACTTGGAGGTGGGAAACGGCCACGTCGGGTCGACCCGAAGGGAATCTTGTGGTGGGTTGGGCCCTGACCTTGTTCTGCAGAGTTCCTATGGGCTGACCTATCACAACCAGGTGGAAAAGTCTGTTGGTCAAAGGCCGTCCTGCGAAAATCAAACGCCTAGATCTTCGGGTCAACTGGGCTAGGATTAGGCCGGTCGGGGGCCTTGGGGGGGGGGAGGGCGGGGGGGAAGGGGCAGCAATGCCACCAAAGCATCGCATCGGGTCCTCATACATGTCTTAAAGTGTGGTGGGATGTTTAAATAGGCAATACGCAGCTCCGGAGTGTGGCCCCCCTTCACGGACGGCGATACCACCGTAGTAACGTTCTGCGGTTTTGTTGTTGTATGAATATTCCTGAACACTCAGAGCGTGATCAATTCATGAAATTTTTACACAGTGCAGACTCATGTGATATAAGATGTGTGGTAACTTTTCATATTTTTTAGAGATGCAGAAGTATCTGAAAAAATCCCTCGTTACGGATTGTTCTTCGCATGTCTACAAGTGTAGTGGGGGGTCTTCGTGGGCTAGCAATGCCATGAAAGCATTGCCCCGGGTCCTCGTACATGTCCGGAAGTGTGGTGGCAGGTGTGAACACCCGGCACATGGCTCTGGAGTGTGACCCCCCTCACGGACGGCACTGTCGCCGGCACTTGGAGGGGGAAACGGCCACGTCGGGTCGACCCGGAGGGAATCTTGTGGTGGGTTGGGCCCAGACCTTATTGTGAAATGTTCCTATGGGCTGAGCTATCCCAAGTAGGTGGAATAGACCGTTGATCAAAGGCCATCCGGCGAAAGTCAAAGGCCTAGATCTCCAGGTCAACGGGACTAGGGTTAGGCCGACCGGGGGCCGTGGGGTAGCAATACCACCAAAACATCGCACATGTTCCTCATACATGTCTTAAAGTGTGGTGGGAGGTTTAAAGAGGCAATACGCAACTCCGGAGTGTGGCCCCCCTCACAGACGGCACTGCCACCGGCACTCCGTAGTCTGACCCACGGGTGAGGGTTTCGCCCGAAACCTAACCTAAACATGATTTATAAGGAACTAATAGGAAAATTATAAATACAAGGGTAAAAATAAAAAATAACCGGCAATTTTTGAAAAAAAGAATATAAACTATGCAGACGGCTGCCGTCGGCATAGTTTAGGATAAGTCACGCGTTTGGTCTCCTCTCTCCTCACCTCATCCATTCACCATTTTGCCCTACTCCCACCCCCGAGCCGCCACCACCCCAACGTCGTCGATCTGCCACCGCCGCCACCCTCGCGCATGCTCTCCCTGCCCCCGAGCTTGCTGCCACTGCCACCCTCGACCGACGCCGCCGCCATCCGTGTCTGAGGCTGCCATCAACCCCATCTGTGCGTCCTCCACCCCATCTGACGACCTCGCTACCATTTGCCGCCACCCCCAGGCCACACTGTCGCCCCGCCCCGGCCTCCCTTTGCCCTGGCCAGCCCTTGCCCCGGCTGCGGTTTGCCTCCTCGACCCCGCCTCGACCTGCCTCCCCGACCCCGCTGCGGCCGCGACCTGCCTCCTATACCGCCGCTCGGGCCTCCTCTGCCACTGCTCTAGCCGGCCCTCGCTCCGGCCGCGGCTCTTCGTTGCCTCCCCAACCCCGGTCCGGCCCTGACCCACCGGTGAGGACTTTTTTAATGTTTTGTTTCAGAATTTTTTGTGTGTAGAATTTTTGTAGATAGATGGATAGATAGTTGGATAGATATTAATAGATAGATGGATATGAGTTAGAATTTTTTGTTCACACTTTTTTGTAGAATTTTTGTATATAGATAGATGTATATTTTGCGTAGATTGATAAATAGATAGATGGATAGATGTTAGATAGATAGAGTTTTTTTTTGTTTTAGTAGATTTTTTTATACATACTCTATGTGATATATAGATAGATAGATGTTTTATGAAGTAGATAGATAGACGAATGTTAAAATTTGGATCATGATGAGTCGTTACATCATCATGATGATCTTGCTTAAAAAAATTGACTGTTGACAGAGAAATTAGGATTTGAAGTATGATCTAAGTTGTTCATTCGGTGGATTTTACATGCTTTGTGGTGTTGCATCTCCGTGGAGTGATCATCGACGTCAGAGCTATTGGTCCCTGATCATCCGGCCGCTGTTCGACTACTTCCTCTATAGCCGAGGGTGAGCTACAAATCCATCTCCTCCTTCGTTTTTTTCATGTCACTAGATTACATTTTCACATCATGTCGCGTAACCTAGGCGTGTCCCGTCTGAAAGGGTTGCATTGATAAATATGCATTCACTTGCATATTTATAACTGCAACTCTTTCGGATTGTCCAGTGTTTTCCACGGACAGCCCGAGGATGTGTAGATTGGGTACGTTTTCCATGCTCTACCCCATTCTGAGACAGGATTTCAGCGGCGCCTCCCCGTTGTTCTCCGGATGCACATTCTCTCGGCTTTTTGCCGAGACGTGTATCTGGAGAACAGCGGGAGGTGCAGCCAAAATTTTGTCTCGGAACGGGGTAGGGCATGGAGAACATACTCAATCTACACATCCTCGGGGTGGGATTAGGACCCTCTTTACCTATTAGAGATGTAGGTGGATTCAATGCCGTTTCTCGTCAACCCGGTAGAAAATAAAATTTTGATGTGATTAATTTAAATGAATCCTTAATTTTGTTGTGTGCCTCCCAATAAAGCAGAGGATGACAGATAATCAGTGGATGTACTGTGGTTTTAGCCGTCGGAATCGGGTAACAACAGAGTGGATCGAGAAAACCGATGTGTTTTTGAAGGAGATATTCCATCGTCCAATGAGAATTGTCCCAGAATGCCCCAGTGCAAAATGTGGCAGACGTTTCTGTAGAGATCAGTCCGAGATGACTTTGCACCTTCGCACGTGGGGATATATGCCAAACTTTAGCATGCTGATAAACTTTGCCGAGCCAGACCATGGTAGAGAGGAGGTGATGAGACAACGCATTGGTGGTTCTGAGGACGATGGGGTTAGAGACATGCTAGATGATGTCTTTGCTGCAGAGACGGCACATGCGACACCTTCAGAGAATGAACCGGAGGAGCCGGAGGAAACCGCAAAGGCCTTCTTGGAGATCCTGCCCTTGTCAAAGTAACCTCTTTATGAGGGTGCCAAACTCTCTCAGCTGGATGCCATCTCGCAACTGATGGCAGTCAAGGCTGAGTACGGCTCTAGCCGAGCTTGCTTCGAAGCATTTCTAGTAGTATGGGCTAACAGCTTCCCTGAGGGTCATGAACTTCCGAAAAGCATGTATGCTACGAAGAAAATCATGAAGGCGCTCTCTATGGATTATGAGAAAATACATGTTTGTCCAAAGAATTGCCTTTTGTTTAGGCACGAGGATGCGGATGACAAGTACTGTAGGGAGTGCGGTTCATCTCGGTATCCTGAGGTGGTCGATGAGATTTGTCAGAAGAAGCAGCTAGACATTCCCGCAAAGGTTCTTCGATATCTCCATTTCATAGAAAGTCTGCAGCGCCTTTTCATCACCAAGGAGTCTGCCAGAATGATGAAGTGGCACAAGGATGGGAAAACATACCATCCAAATAAAATCGTACATCCCTCGAAAGGTGAAGCATGGAAGTCATTCGATAGAGAATACCCCAAGGAAGCAGCCGAGATTGGGAATGTCAGAATTGCTATATTAGGTGATGGGTTCAATCCATATGGTATGTCGTCTAATCCATACAGCTGATGGACCGTGTTTGTTATTCCGCTCAATCTCCCTCCTGGTGCCCTAATACAACGCAAGGCCATGTTCTTGTCGCTGATCATTCTGGGGCCTAAATACCCGGGGAAGAATTTGGGTGTGTTTATGCAGCCGCTGGTGGATGATTTGCACCATTCTAGGTGCTTCCCGAGGTTGACATACGACCGACATCTGCAGAGAAATTTCTTTATGAAAGTTTGGTTGCAGTATTGCATGCATGACTTTCACGGGTATGCCCTATTCTGCGGATGGTGTGCAATTGGGAAGATGCCATGCCCAGTGTGCATGCAGGATCTACGTTTCATTTGGCTGAAGAAGGGTAGCAAGTATGTATAGCCTTTGACCTGCATCGACAGTTCCTCCCTCCACCATCCAGACAAGGAAGACACGAAGAACTTCCCGAAAGGCCGAGTTATCCATGAAGTAAATGAGATTCCAATGTTTTCAGGGGCAGATGTTCTTGCTCAGCTAAAAGCTCTCAAGCCTAAAGGTGAAGGCAAAGCCAAAGCCAAAGGCGAAGGCGAAGGCGAAGGTAAAGGCAAAGGGAAAGGCAAAGGCTTTGAGGGATATGGTGAGATGCACAACTGGACTCACATTACCCCCTTCATGAAGCTTCCCTATTTCAAGGACCTTAGACTTCCTTATAACATCAATGTGATGCACACTGAAAAGAATGTCGCAGAGTCCCTTTTTCCTTTTTCGCACGATCCTCAACATTCTTGATAAGACAAAGGATAACATTAATGCTAGAGCCGATCAATAGAAAAATTGTGATAGACCACGTCTAAACATGCGGCCTCCCACAGGCGGTCGAAGAACTTGGTTCAAGCCAGATGCTGACTTCGTCCTTAAAAAGCCAGAAAAGATGGAGGTATTGAAGTGGATCAAACACATCATGAACTTCACTGATGGTTATGCATCGAATATAAGTAAGGGAGTCAATCTTTCAACGGGCAAAGTGACCGGGCTCAAGAATCATGACTATCATGTATGGATTGGGCGGATAATGTCAGTGATGGTTTGAGGTTATGTCCCCGAGCGTGTCTGGCGAGTACTTGAGGAGCTAAGCCATTTCTTCTGCATGCTCTGTGCTAAAGAAGTATGTCCTGAGATGATGAAACAATTGCATAAGAAGGCACCGGAGTTGATACGCAAGCTAGAGAAGATCTTCCCGCCAGGCTTTTTTACTCCGTTGACACATTTCATTTTGCACCTCATGAATGAGGTATTGTTGGGGGCCCCTATGCAGAATCATTGGCAGTACGGCCCTGAGAGACAGAACAAGCATCTCCGATACAAATGTGGAAACAAAGCTAAGATTGAAGCTTCCATAGCTGAGGTAGTTATCCTAGAGGAGGTGTCAGACCTCAGGACAGCGTACTATCCGGACCACGTTCCCATTCTGCATAATAAGGTGTCTTGATACAATACAGAAGAGCCCAAGTATAAACCCAAGCTCCCTCTAATCAGCGGGCAAGGTGGCAGGGCTGGGGGCTCGAAATCTTATAACATGCCAGAATAAGAGTGGGAGGACATCATATTCTATGTCTTGCACAACATCAAGGAAGTTGAGGATGAGTGGATGAGGTAATACCGCTGCACCATTCTTTTAGTCAATTTTTTATGTTCACTTAGTCTCGGTGTAATACAACTTTTGTTCTTTTAGTCAATTCATGCTTGAAGAGTGGACGGGAATGATGCCTCCTACTGCCGTGAAGGCACTTACTCTTCTCTGAAAGGGTGCCCCCGGAAGGAAAAGTTTTGTTGCTTCGTTCATGGAGAAAGTAATTTTTCACATTCCCCTATTACCTAGTTTAACATTTATTAGTTAACAGAACTAATGCACCTAGCAATTTTAATTAAACTTGTAAGAAAAAGATCCGAACACATCTATGGATGATGAATTGAGATGGGTTTCCATGGGTTTTAACAGTCGGGTCATGACATGTGAAAAGTATGACGTGAATGGATATCGCTTCCATACAGTGGAGCACCAGAATAGTCGGCCTGATCCCAAAACTATAAATAATGGAGTGTTCACCCTAGGATAAAATGCAGTTGAGTACTACGGAAGGGTAGGAAAAATATACGAGCTCACATTCACCCGTGGGCATGAAACCCTAAGTCTCGCCGTGTTCGAATGCCGATGGTTCGACCCATATGAGGGACTGAGACATACGCCTTCCATTGGTTTAGTCGAAGTTAAACCATCAACCGTCTATGCCGGAGCCGATCTCTTTATTTCGGCTACCCAGGCCACATAAATTTATTATCTGCCCTACCCATACCAGAAAGAGTACCTAAAGGGTTGGGAAGTTGTGTTCAAGGAGTCGCCGCATGGTAAGCTACCAGACCCGAACGATGACGATTAGTACAACATAAAACCCATGACATACAAGGGAGTGTTCTATCAAGAGCAACATGATGATGTGGTCTGAAACGATGACGATGACGACTTGGGTGATGTTGATGTGGACCCAAACGATGACGATGCATGGAATGGTGGTGAGGCAATTGTGAACCAAAAAGACATAATTATGCTTGAAAAGTTAAATGAAGACGCTGATGACGAGGAAGAGCCTCCAGATCCGTCACACAATGAAGATGGTATGCGTGATAGTGATGATGAGACTGGTTGAGGAATCGATTAGAACAATGATGATTCGTATGGGTTCTAGCAAATGTACATTTTATGTATTTTTTCTGTATGGTTTATTAATATGCTTTGGTTAATATGAGAAGTCTGCATGCACTGTTGCCTCTTTGATTTGTGGAACTGATGTTTTGGTGAATATGAGAAGTCTGCATGCACTGTTGCCTCTTTGATTCAAGACTATCATATTTTTCGGCAAATCATGGGAATTAAGGAGCTTGACCTCCATGACATAAATCTAGGCAAGAATACTTACTCAGATTAATATCTTGGGAATGTGCAAACTTCTCATATTCTTTAGGCATTAATCTGAGTAGGTATTCATCTCTAGATTCCAGTCATGGAGGTCAACCTCCTTAATTCCCATGATTTACCAAAAATCAGAGGCTTTAATCAAAGAGGCAACACTGCATGTGGTTAGGAGGTCAACCTTCTTAATTCTCATGATTTGCCAAAAATCAGAGTTTTATGTCTTTTTTGTATGTTTTATGTCCCTTTTTATGCTTATTTATATGTAGCATGCTTATACATTGCATCTTTATTTTTTATTACTAATGTTCTTTTTTCTTCCTTATTAATATGCTTTTCTATCGTTTTTTGTATGCTTATTTATTTGTTATCCTTACTAATTGTTTATTCTCTTCTCAATGCAGGTTTGCTAAGCATTGGCAAGGGCAAGGCTGATGGCATGGGTTTCCTAAGCAAACTCACCGGAGATGTTACTCGGAGTGGACGACGCCGTAGTGTCCCCTCCCCCCGACTACTTGAGGATGACACCTCACAGGGAGCTCGAGGGGACGGGGGAAGAGCCCCTAGAGGAGGAGGGGGTGGGGAAAGAGCCCCTAGAGGATGACGGGGTCGGGGCAAGAAACTGCGCTCTATGGCTGACATAGTGGGTTTGTCTTCGACGCCCTCCTATAGTGAAGTACCCTCTGAGTCCAAGGAGGAGGAGGTTGGCAAGGGGAGGAATACGAGGAGGAGGTTCGCGAGGAGGAGGTGGGCGAGAGCGAGGAGGTTGAGGAGGAGGAGGTTAAGAAGGAGGCAGACGAGGAGGGTGGTGGCGGGGAGGGGGGTGGCGAGAAGGGGTGGCTACGTGGTATTGCACAACTCCCTTGCCTTCGTGCTACCGAGGAGCAGAAGTGGCTCATTGTTCCCATGGGGAAAGAGTAAGTGCCTCTTAATCATATTTTGAGCACATACTAATATTTTGATTGTACACATGCTAATATTTTGATTTTTTTGTAGCAACTGGAAAGTTGTTGGAGATGGCCGTTGTCGGTGTAAAAATCGGCAGACCTCGGGGTAGGGGGTCCCGAGCTGTGGATCTTGGATAAATGGTAACAGGAACAAGGGAGACGATGTTTACCCAGGTTCAGGCCCTCTTGATGGAGGTTAAACCCTACGTCCTGCTTCTGTTTATATTGATGAAGTTGTATCAACTACAGAGATGATGTACCTCGAGATCATAATGTGTGTCTAACTCTAGGGCTAGGTGAATGATATTGCGTTGATGTCCCCTCCACGGGCTAAACCCTATGTCTTATATACACGCCAGGGAGGGCACCTAGGGTTACAAGGTCGGTATCTAGGAGCAGGGCGGCAGGAGAGATCTTGGAGTATACGTCAAGTCTTCGGTGGAGACAGTCTCGATCACGCCTCCTGTACACGGCCTCCGGAGTCCACCTTGACCACGCACGAATGCCCATCGGCCCAACCGAAGAGACGGGCCAGCTAGGTTAGCACCCCCTAATCCAGGACACCGTCAGTAGCCCCCAAACTGGTCTTCTACGCCGAGGACGATCTTCTTAACGGACATCACTGTAACATCCCCAGCCTCACACTACAATGATCACCCTCTGGTAATGCCAAGTCCCCTTGTTTAACAGCGCTTGATCGTCAACAGTATCATATCTCTTTTCAAATTCCAATTTAAATGGATTTTCAAACTTAAAGTGAAAACAAAAGTTGTTCAAATCCAGTAACTAAAATGTTCATGATGTTGCCAATATTCTAGGAGCAATTATAAAACTATAATTGAAATTAATTGAGTTAGTTAAGTGACCCTAACATCAAGAAATAGCACCAAAATAGCACCCTTTAACCCATTTCGTTTAATCCAAAATTCTAATGAAATCATTTTGGCTCCAAACTATTTTGTGGTGGTACAAAATATTGCATTGTATTTATGTGGTTAAGTCACATATTTTACAAAAGTCAAATGGAGTAAAAAGAAAATGCAACAGAAAAGAATAAGGGAAAAGAGAAGTAAGAATGAGAGAGGGAGCCCAGCAGTCGGCCTGTTGGCCCGAGGCCCATCTAAATCCTACTTAACCCTAGCCTGCCCCGATCCTCAACCTCTCCCTCCTAGCGCCGCCACACGCAACACACGCACACGCAGACACAAAGGAGGAGGGGCACCCCTGTCGATCCCCTCCTCCCGGCGTGCCCGCGCTCGAGGACGGCCGCCGCCAGCCGGCGCCCAGCGCCACCCCTCCTGGCCTCCTCCTCGCACCTCCTTCCTCGCGCCCCCGTCCCCTCTCCCTCGTCGGCCCGACGTCTGCTCGACGCCGTCGACGTCGCCGCCACCTCGCCGTCGTTCCGCCTCCCCGGACCTCCCCAGGCCTCGCCGTCCAGATCCCCGGCATCGGGGGTGAGCTCTCGCGACCCGCTTCCCTCTTTTCCCCCTCGTCCCGAGCGCCTTGTGTCGTCACCGCTTGCTTCCACGCCCTGGCCGCATCGTCCACGTGCCCGCGCTCGCCCGCGTGCTCCTCACAGCCACCGCGTCCCGCGAGCCTTCCCCGCGCGCTGCTGTCGCTGCTGCTGTAGGCTGCTTCTACTGCTGATGCTCCCGCTAGTTGCTGCCTGCTACCTGTCTGCTGCCGCCGTGGTTGCCTCGTTGCCGCCCGCACTTGAGCTCGCCGCGGCCCGCTTCCGCCGCCCACGCGCCTGGCTGCTCCGGCCGTCGCGCCCCTTCTGCCCCCCGCCTCGCCGAGCCTCGCCCACCCGGCCGCGCGCGCCGCGCCACTCGGGGCAGCGCCCAACCGCTGCTGGACTGGGCGGGCGCCCAGTCGGGCTGGCGCCCGGCGCCCATAGCCACGCCCGGCTCTGCCCCGGCACCCCCATGCCCGTTAGCCAGCGCGCCCGTGCCCGCTAGGACCCCCCCTTGCCTATGACACAGGGGGCCCACCCCGAGAACATTAAAAAAATGAATTTAATAAAATTAATAGTTAATTAATTAACTTTGATTAATTAGCCTAATTAACTAAACTAGTTAATTTAACCCTGTTAATTAGCTAAGTCTATGACGGAACGGCCCCACATGTCAGGGTTGACTCTGGTCAACTCAGTTGACTGCTGACATCATGATGACATCATGCTGATGCAATAACTCCATTTTAGATTTAATAATAAATCCAGAAAATGTTTAAATATTTGAAAATTAATATAAAATAAACCGTACCTTGGATGAAAATACTTTGTACATGAAAGTTGCTCAGAACGATGAGACGAATCCGATAACGCAGTCCGTTCGTCCACCACGCATCCCTAGCATAGTGAACATGCAACCTTCCCCCTCCGGTTCGTCTGCCCGAAAATGCCAAACTTCGAGAAAACATTCCCGGACGTTATTCCTCTTCGTCTGTATCACCGAGCACTGCGATAGGTCACCCCTAGCACCGCGTATCATCATGATTATGTTTTGTGATGCTTTGTTTGCTCCGTATTTGCTGTTTCTTCCCCCTCTTCTCTCCGGTAGACTACGAGACCGACGCCACTGCTGCCCCGATTGACTACGGTGTTGACGACCCCTCCTTCTCGACTGAGCAACCAGGCAAGCCCCCCCTTTGATCATCCCGATATCGCCCATTCTATTTTCTCATGCTTGCATTAGATTTTGCTACTGTAATTGATTGCTCCTATTATGATGCATAGCCTGCTTTTGTAACCTGCTTATTGTTACCTTACCTGCCTATTTCAAACTGCTTAGTATAGGCTGGTTAGAGACCCAACAGTGACCCCCACTTGTCCCAACTGCCCCGCTGGATTATCAGAAGACCCGATCAACGGGATCGAAGACCAGGCCCCGGCACCGCACATCACCCCCTTAGTGGTACGACACTACTGGGTTACTATCGAGTGCCGAGGGTGATACATCGTCAACACTTCTGATGTTAACCTTGTAGGTTAGTTCATCGGTTGCGGTCATCAAGGGTGATTCCTCGTTCACCACTCCCGATAACGACGCTGTCGTGCAACACCTCAAGTGTGAACCCATCGAGGGTGATTCCTCCGAGTTCACCTTGACAGATACATCGAACAGGAATCCAATGAGGGTGATACCTCGGATTCGTCTGATGTTATGGACACACGGATACTTGGACTTTACAACTGTTACTTGGAAAGGCGGGTCGACCCTGAAGGGTACCCGCGTGAGCCTAAGTGGCGAGTGACGTGGAGACGGGTTGCCCTGGAGGGTGCCCGAGATATGAATACGAGGCACGGCCGGGCATTCTTAGCCCTTGCAGCAAGTCCTCGAGACGGGGCGATGGGGTCACATCGATCGTGAGTCTCTGCTTGTTACTGCAAGCCCCTAGTCCACTAACGATTTGGATATTTGATCCGAGCAGGCCTCTGGCCTGATAGCACTAACCATCACGTGGGCATAGTATGGGCGTTCTGCATCGTAGCATCAGCCGAAAGCTCTGTCAGACGTCCAGTTCAGCATTGCGGCACGGTCGGATCGTGTCGGCCATCCGAGGCGATGCTGGTAACCTCTCTGCTGAGCTATCCACCCTGTGCGCAACGACCTGGAGTGCGCAGGGCGATGGCCCAAGACCCCTGAGTGCTTAGGATGTAGACCGGTGGGGACCTCTCTGTTGAGCTATAGGTAGGGTTGCGGTTTATCGTTTAGCCGAGGCCGGGCATGACCGAGGAGGTGTCTCCGGCCGGAGTTAAGTGAGCGTGATGGGTAAGTTGGTGCACCCCTGCAGGGAAGAAAACATCTATCGATAGCCGGTCCTACGGTAAAGGACACTCGGAGTTGTATCCTGATCGATACAACTAGAATTGGATACTATGGCTCTGGGGTTGCTTCTCGCAGGGAGTCGAGAAGGGATCTCTGGACGAGGTTGATGACTGTATGGCTCTGGGATTGCTTTCTCGCAGGGAGTCGAGAAAGGATCTCTGGCCGAGGTTGATAACACTCCTACTACTTATACTGTGCTAATCTACACTCTTCTAATGCTGCAAGACCGCTGAAGATGCTAGTCTTCTATAGGACTAGGCTATCCTCTCTATTCTAGCATTTCTGCAGCCCAGTCCACATATACAGCCTTCCTTTGATAATGTTGCATATGTAGTATAGATCCTTGCTTGCTAAGTACTTCGGAGTACTCATGGTTGCTTTGCTTTCTTTTTCTCCCCATATCAGTTTGTCGTGTCCAGAAGACGGAGCCCCTGAGACAGCTGCCCCCACCGTCGATCGCTTCTACTACCCTGAGGGTGGATACTACTACGAGTTGGCCAACGACCAGGAGTAGGTTCGGAGGGTCCCAGGCAGGAGGCCTGTGCCTTCGATCGTAGTGTTTTCTTTTGCCCCGCCTTTTAAGGGCCTATTTGTGTTTTCTTTTATATCTGTACTCAGATATCGGATGCTTCCGCTGACGCTTGTATGCGAGCTTATGTATTCTAGCCCTCGAGGCCCCTGGCTTGTAATATAAAGCTTGTATGACTTTATTTATGATTTAGAGTTGTGTTGTGATATCTTCCCGTGAGTCCTTAGGCTTGATCGTGTGGATTTGCGTGTATAATTAGTGCACGATTGAGCCGGGGGCGTCACAATCACCTCAGATCCGGAGTCCTTGGCTTTGCAGACGAGTTCCCCTTTATAATTTACTCTTGTTTAGAGGAGCGATGTAATCTGAGGCCTAACCGAGCTTGTACCCTGCCCGAAGAGGGTAGATACCTTAGCCTCGAAGGTTTGCTGCCGGGGTATGAATGGTCCAGTCCGGTCAGATAGCTTTATCGAAATGACATGCCCCACAACAGGTTGGGCAGTTACTGCCTCCCTTAAATCACGGTTCGAGGCAGCCTTTTTACTGGCACATCCCATCAAGGCGGAGACCGTGCCCATTTTCTTCGGGATATCATTATGATTTTGTTCCCCCCCATATGCTTAACAGCATCTTTGATGGGAGCGGTGAGTTTATCGGTGTAGCGAGGGGGACTCTTAGCCTTTCACAGGCTTATAAGAGCAAAAAGGAGGACAGCGCAGTCGACCACGCTCCCATTCTCCCCTTCTACTGCTTCGTCTAGCTCCAGCGCCCAGATCCCATCCTGCTTCCTTTTCCTTCTACGAGCCCAACCTCCACCACTAGCCATGGCCAACACCCTCAAAGGGCACTGTGGTGGTTCCATTGTGACAGATGGCACCATCCTGGAGCTGCGCAGTGCGGGGTATTTGACCCCCGCCATTACCGCCCGTGCTCCAGAGGCTGGCCAGTAGGTGCCCACTCCCAACATCGGGGAGCGGGTAGTCTTCGTCCCCCACCTCATCCGAGGCCTGGGGTTCCCGTTGCACCCTTTTGTGCGCGGGGTAATGTACTACTATGGGCTCGACTTCCACCATATGGCCCCGAACTGCATTCTTCACCTTGCCTCCTTCATCACAGTCTGCGAGGCCTTCCTCCGCTCCGAGCCACACTTCGGCCTATGGCTGAAGCTCTTCGGAATCAAACCGAAGTCTAGTGTCTCCGACCTCACAGAGTGCGGAGGGGCCATGATCAGCAAAAACCAGGGAGCCACCTGGTTCAAGGGCACCTTCATCGAAATGGTGAAGGAGTGGCAGCGTGAGTGGTTCTACATCACCGAACCGCTCACCCCTGGTCAAGCCGAAGTCCCAGCCTTCTCAGCTGGGCCCCCAAAAAAGCTCAAGTCCTGGAAGGAGAAGGGCGTCGCCTGGGGGAACCCAAAAGAGGTGGAGCTCCTTGTCGATAGGATCAAGTGGTTGTCCACCACGAGGAAGGTTGAGCTGGCCGATGTCATCAATGTCATGCTCAACTGCCGCATACTCCCTCTCCAGCTTCGGGCTACCCCGATGTGGGCACAAAAGCTCGAGGACATGGACCATCACCACCTTCTTCCGCTCCACCTTGGCCTCCATGTGGACGAGGCTCATGAAGCTAGCCAAGGATAAGATCCCCAAGGAAGGGGAGGACCGCGGCCTCGAACACGGCTATGAAGCCCCCCCCCCCCCGGTGAGTGATCCTGCCCATCTACTATCATTCTTTGTTCATCGCACCAAGGAGTAGTGCTCTAATGAATCGTTATGCTTGCCATTTTGCAGAAGTGGCTGGCCTAGGTACAAGGAGTGCGGTGCTCAGCTCCACTGCCGGAGGAGCCCCGAACTCCCATGCTCTCGGTGCTCCTGACGGAGGAGCCCACGTTGTGGCCCCCAAAGGGATGAGGTTCCAGTGGGGTAAGTCAAGTGCTCAGACTTGGGAGACCTCGGTCACTCGGTCCGAGGACACGCACACCTCCACTGCCCATGACGGTGACGCAGAGGAGGGTGAGGAGGAGGAAATCCCCCTCCCGAAGGGGAAGAGGTCGGCGTCAGAGGTCGCCGAAGCTGGAATGCCACCCAAGGGCCCGAAGAGGGCGAGGTGAACCTCGTCCGAGGGCGCCAGCAAGTTGTCGTAGAGAACCGAGCTCTCCGGTGACTCAGAAGAAGACCTCCTCGCAATGGGGATGAAGAAACCGATGCTTCGAGGGTAAGTTGTCATCTTTACATCCCGTCTTTCAATTTGACAAGTTCTTTTTGGCATGGGAAAACTCATAGAGTGTCTTTTTTCACGCAGTCTGCCGAGGGTAATCCCCAGCTGTTCTTCGAGCGGGTTGCCATCCGCCAGCGGGACTCCAGAGCCTGTTGCTCCTCCCCCAGCGCATGACGGGCTAGGGGAGGCGACATCCACCCTAGCTCCCGAAGTCGACATGACAAGAGTCGGGGAGGTGGCCATCATGGCCGAGGTCGATACCTCGGCCCAACAGGACCCGGGGGAGAAGCATCCCGAGGTCGTCGAGGAGGGGCTGGGCCAGTCATCGGTCCAGCCGATATCTGCTTCAGCTCCTCCGCCACAGGTGGAAACCATTCGGATCAACACCTCTGGGGTCATCCCTCCTCCCCCGCCACTGCCCAAGGGCGGGCTGGCGCGGGGTGGACCGAGGAGATGGAGGACACCCTGAGGGGCTCCTCCATCAAGGAAGAGCACCGTGCCTTGATGGGCGCGGCGCTGCAGGGCTTCCGGTCCGTAAAGGCTGGCCTGCATGAGGTTTTTAAGAACCTCGTAGCGAGTTTCGAGGTATGCTTTTATCCTTGCACCAAGTTTAACTTGTTCATTTGAGCTTTTTTGATTTACGTATTTGTCCAAGGACATGATAGCACAGCCTGCTAAACGGCTTAGTGAGTGAGTAGCCCCCGAGCCCGAAGTCGGTTTCAAGAAACCGACATTGGGGTCGTTTAACTTATTAAGAGCCTGTCAAGTAGCCCCCAGGGCGCTGCTCGAGGCAGCTGTCCTGTAACCTTTTAGTAATTCAACTGTTTCCTTTATAATAAGGATTTGTACTGCCAGGTTTCGACCTCGGTTTAGGACCCCGTCTCCGAGGAGATTGCGTAGATGAACCGGAAGCTCGAGAGGTCCCAGGAGGAGCTTACCCTGGTGAACCAAAAATTAGAGCAGTCTCGAGGTAAGCAAGTGAAACTTGTATTACACTTGGTACAAAAAGAGTTTATGATAGGTTTTGCTCAATGAAAAACTAAGGCCGAACTGTTTTAATGACAGTGGTATTAGCGGATCTTGAGACGCTCAAGGCCGAGCTCGAAAGGGCTTGGCAGGAGGTGAGGAAGCATGAGGCTACGGCCGCTGAGGCGGAGAAAGCCCGAGCCGCCAAGAAGGTGGCCGGGGACAAGGATTGGGCTCGGGTCCTTGGGGTCGAAGAGACCCTAAAGGGCGTGTTTGAAGCACATGACAAGCTTTAGGCGGAGGGGCACCAAATGAAGGAGGAGCTTGAGAAGCTTCAACTTGCCCACTCCGAGCTCAATACCACGGCTCGGGCAGACTGCGAGGTGCTCCAGCAAATGGAGCAAATTGCCTCGGGTAAGCTATTTCTGCTGCAGTGTATGTTTGGCAGCAAAGGGTGTACCGAGCTCACCTAGTTATGGCGTTCCACAGAGGTCTTTGCGGATCTTCCACAGAGCGTGGCGGATGTGGTGCCGTACTTTGGCCAGTTAGTGGGCCACGAGGCGGAGAAGGCCTTTTGGGGGCAGTTCTCAGGGTTGCCGTCGGTACAACTTCTAAATCATCGAGTGAAGCAGCTGGTGGAGTTGTTTCGCATGACAAGGCCGACACTCCAGGACCTCTGTGTTGTGTTGTGGCCTGCTAAAGCCATACCCAACAGCCTCTTCGGTCTGACGGCCCATCTCCGAGATGCCGTGCCCTGCGTGGACCACTGGAGGAGGTCTACGTGCTTTGAAGGAGCGTTGAGGGCATATGTGACACCCTGGTTTTTGGCAACCTTTTCTTTTCAAATTATTTCTGGTTTTATTTGCATGTTGGATGGCTTTTGAACCTTTCCAGTTGACTTTGGACTTGGGAAATCTTTGAATATCTCTCTAAGTGATCCAAAGCCCTCAATATCTTTAGAAAATCTAGTCACACACCTTTTGGATTAAATTCCAATTTTCATTCCTTTCAAAATAATTCATTTTCTTCTTTGGGAAAATCTGTCCTCACTTTGGGTTGTGAAGCAACCTATAGTTTTGATGATAAAAAAAATCCCAAATTAATACCACACTTCCTTGTCATCATCTGTTCCCACAATCTTCAAAAACATTTCATGGTCCAGTATAAAATTTTGTCCAAAATATTCCATTTTTCTTCTGGACAGCACTGGCCCTTTGTGAAGCAACCCATATTTCCACAACTCAGAAAACTCTCAAATAATTCCTTGAGATACTAGGGAACCTATCTTGCCACAATATCCAAAAACATCTCCTTGTCCAATATAAATTTTCAGCAGAAATACTTTGCCAAGTTTCTGTTCAGTTCAAACCTCTGTGAAGGAAGTACTAGCTCAAAGTGTCCATTTGAGCTGAAATTTTTGTAACATCTTGGCATTGCCAAATAACCCCCACCCACCAAATTTCAGCTCCAGAAGGTCACCCATGTGAGTGCAACAACCTCACTGAGTTTCAGGTTTAGTATAGCAATTGTACATGAACCATGTCCAAACTCTGATAAAAGTTTCTCAAATTTGGCCAGCTAGTAGTCCTACGAACATAGATCATTCTAGACATCCCCTTTGGTTCCATCTCTAGCTCATCTTCTCTCCAGATCTCTCCTAAGTTTCTGACAGCAATCTATTACTGATGCTACACTTCGGCTCAGTGAGTCTCTGGGCAAACTAGTGGCACGAGAGGGTTCTAGGACGCAAGGTCGACGCACCAGACATGGCCTGGCAGGCCAGCTCGCGTCGTGTGTGCCTGTGCACACAGTGACCGCGTGGCCAACCCTGCCAAAACCATGCTCTGGCCACCGGCAGGCACGGGTCTCGTCGGAGGCCGACTACCGCGTCGCCGTAACGTGTCCCCTTGCGCCGACTAACTCTCTGCCGTCCACCTAGGCACTCCAGGTTCATCCCCTCGCCGGAATCGCTCCTGGCGGCCACCACCGCACGTGGCCACTGTGGCGCCTATGCTGGCACTGTGGCCTTGCTGGCCATCGTCTTCCTCGCGTGCCGCCACCAAGTGCAATAACTCCCCCTGCCCTCTTCCATCCCGTCGCCCGTGCCAAGCCAGCCAGCGTGGCGTCCTTGCTCCGGCGACGTGGCCATGGCGCGCCCGGCTCCAGAAGTTCCGCCTTTCCCCATAAATAGACCTCCCCGGCCTCTCTTCGCTCCTCACCCCACTCTCTCCGCCTCCTATTCACCACCAGAGCACCGAGCCATGGCCGAGAGGCCCTCTGGCCTCACTGCTCGCCGGCATTCCGCCGCCGATCCCCACACTGCCATAGCTCAATTCGCTCCACCCTAGCCTCGCCCGACTCCACCTACGAGCTCAGCAAGTTCCCTAGGCCCTGCCCGACCTCTTGCCCAGCCAAAGCTCTGCCGGATTCGCCGTCGCCGACGACCCCGAAACCAGCAGCCACCGGAGAAGAAGAGAGCGACGCCGTTAGGCTGTCTCCGGAGACACCACTGGTACAGGGAGAACCACCGTCGAGTGGCCAATCCATCTCCGCCATCTCCCGAGCTCGCCGCCATCGCTAACTCCGGCTATCGCCGTCGGTGAGCCGCCCGTTTACTGTTCTCCTCCTTTTCTTTTTAAATATGGCAGCTGGGGCCTGCTCATCAGTAACTCTGTTGCGTCCGAACCGGTACTTAAGTGGAGGCGCATTCGGGAAATACGCCTTCAACGTGGCCTTTCCAGAGAATTTAGAATTTCTTTTTAAAATTCAGTTTGACCAGTAACTTTGACCATCCATTACTTTTTATCCACAAGTCCAAATCAATTGATTCTTTTTGCATTGAGTTTGTCTGGAGCCCCTCAATTTTCTGGTAAATTTTGGTATTTTTCTCACATGTACAGAATTTTTGGTTAACAAAAATGTATTATGTCACATTTTATTTTGCTATTTTAAAATATTTTCAGAGGGAAATCATTTTGGTTTTGAAGACCAGGAATTTGTGGACAACCCAACTGATCAAGGCAAGCCACATCATCCATTACATGAAGCGTATCAATAGTATTGGTTTATTAATTGAATTAGTTGCATTATTTTAATATGTGGTAATTCATAGTAAATGATAATGTTGCATAGCTACTGCCATATTAATTTATTCGTGATAAACAACCTTGCTTGTCATGTACTTGCTAAAACTAAGCTTAATGGTTGATCAAGTGTCATCGACCCGGACTTACCCGTGCAGCCACATCTGCCGGAATGAGACGGCCTTGACTTTGTTTGACCACGTGCTCTTTTATCAGTACCACCAAAGAGGGGAGGTTATGCGTGCGTGCTACCCTAATCAGGTAGGCGATGATAACCATGGAGCTAGTTGAGTTATTTGCCGGCATCCCCATTTGGGATAGTTTAGTTGGCCACAACGGTGGCAGGTGTCATGGGGTGACACAGGGGCCACCCAGGGCATGACTCCGGGGGAGGATGATTGTCGGTGGTATGAATGGAGGAGTCACGGGTTAGGCAAGTTTCGTTGGAGCAGCACCGGTCTATCCGAAAGGGAAGTGTACGAAGGTACGGGACCAGGAGCTCCATGGTGTGGGAAAAGTGCGCAACCTCTGCAGAGTGTAAGAATCTATTCAAATAGCCGCGTCCACGGTATTGGACATAGTCCGCACTAGGTCACACTGAGTGGTCAACCGTAATAATAATAATGATGGAAGAACTTGTCTTATGCTCAAAATTACTCAATGGATCATGAGTATTCCGGGGGTTGTCGTACAAACCAGAAGAGAGTAAGTTGATATTCGGTAACAGTAAGTAAGCAACTTAAGCATTTATCATATTCGTTGCCATGTTGTTGTTTGCTGCATTGTTGTGGTTGCTCTGAGCTTGCAAGTACATTCCAAGTACTAACCTGGCGTATCATGCCAGTTGCAGGAGAAGCCGAGAACGGAGGTCCCGATGGATCGTGCTACGCGAACTAGGTCGTGTCCCAGCAGTGTCCCTATGGGATGGAGAGTTTCACCCATTGTTCTGCTACGCCGTAGAATCACCAAGTAGTATCGAGGCCTTGCTATGTTTCATAAATAATGTAGATATTGTCATAGCATGTGTAGTGCTTCTGGCCTCACTACCCGATGTAATCTCCGAGCTTGTACCTTTACAATATTAATAAAGATATGTTTTGTTCTGTTCCAAGTTGTTGTGTGTTTCCAGAAGACATGATCTCTGGGTTGAAAATACTGGGTAAACCGGTCCTCTGAGCCGGGGTGCCACAACGCTTGGTACCAGAGCCGCACTGACTATAGAACACCCTAGTTAACCCCGCGTTAGAACCACGATTAGCTTAGAGTCTTGGTATGTGCTTTGCTTGTTGCATCTGATTGTTGCATGGCATGCATATAGTTTATTGTTGTGCTAACCGTTAGCCTTGTGAGTGTAGATGGCACCAATTCCGTACCACTACAGCCATGAGCCGGGATCGTTCACTTTTCCAGTACTGCTCCGTAGCGTCTGGCTTCGGCTGTATCCCAACGGCGAAGTCCCAGTGTACCAGGTGTTCCGAGAGAAGCTTGCTAGTTCAGTGTATGACTATCACGCAGAGGCCTTTCTTACAGCGAGTTCGGATATTGGCAGCTACTCCTGCTCTTCCAAGGGTGGAACCACTTCTACCCCGAAGCTGGCGATCCAGTTTGCTGTGATGGAGGCTCTCACTGACTTGTGTTTCCACGAGGTCGAGATGCAGATGCATCCAGGTTTCTTTCACTACGCCACCCTGTCGCCTACGACCGGGCGAGTCCTTTTCGCACCTGTTGACCTGACGAGTGATCGTGCTACTGGTGTTTTATCTCGTTATATGAACACCAGTTACCGTATGATCACTTCAGTGGCTGAGGAGCTGACTCATGCCCGAGAGGCACTTGCAGCTGTTGCGGCAGCACAGTCTCCTCTTCCTCCTGCGTTTTCACCTGTGTATACTCCACCCGTTCCACCTTCACTAGCACCTGAGACTCCTTCTAGCTCATTCGGACCTCCAGGCTTTTCATCCGGTAGCCGACGTGAGACCCCGGCAGAATGGGCCTCACTCCTAGATACTCCAGCTGCTCCGATGCTGTGGTGTTGTGCTTCTTCCCCTTTAGAGGGAGAACCTTCCCGTCAGCGTCGCTATGTTTCCTTTGATCTGGAGGCCGAGATTCACATCATCAGCTCCGATTCCGAGACAGGATCAGATGACGAGGAGTCTTCAGTCTGCCAGTGTCCGTGCCACCCGCGCTACTAGAGTGGAGGCTTGGGTTTCAGTACACGCATCATAGCATCTCTGCATGGGTCAACTGTCGTACGAGCAGTTCTAGTCATGATAACCTCATACTAGCTTGTCATGTATGATGTTGGGTTGCCTTGTGTAATTATGTTGTTGGCTTTTGTTCTTCCTTTTTATTTAGTTTCTTTTCCTGGTGTCATACTATTGTATTTCCCTTATGGGTGTTTCTCATCGATTCAATATTTTGCAATGGGAACAAACATAGGATGAAGAGGTGTAGTAATCAAGGCGGCGATGGAACTCCGGTTCATCGATCCGCCAGAAAAGCAGGGCAGTCACCAGAAGATTTGCCACCTCCACCACCACAGTCACCGACCACTGATCAAATCATGAGAATGTTTGAAGAGAAGAAATCAAGATCTCATGGAATTTCTGAAAAGTATGCAGACTATGGTGGGTCAGAATCACAACAATGGGACACACTCTAAATTGTCTGATTTTCAGCGTACCAAGCCACCCAGTTTTGGTCAAGCTGTGGATCCTATGGAAAGTGATGACTGACTGAGGACCATGGAAAAGAAGTTAGAAATAGCCTGCTGTGATGAGTCAGATAAGGTTCCTTTTATTACACAGTACCTGGAAGGACCGGCAGCTATATGGTGGGACAATACAAGAATAATGTGGCCTCCTGGGGAAGATATTTCCTGGGAGAAGTTCAAAGAGGTATTCCGCAAGTATCATATTCCTACCGGCATAATGAAGGTGAAGCAGAGGGAATTTTTTGCTCTTACTCAAGGGAATATGTCAGTGGGTGAGTATCTGAACAAGTTTAATAATCTGGCACGGTACTCCACTCACGACGTGTCCATAGAAGAAAGAAAGATAGCCCGGTTCCTAGGAGGACTTAATCATACCCTCCATTGTCAGCTTTGTATGTTGGATTTTCCTGACTTCCAGACGTTGGTGAACAAGGCTTTCATAGCTGAATGAGAGCATAAGTCAGGATATGATGATCGCAAGTGGAAGTTTGAACACAAGAAGGACAACCGTGAGCAGTTTGTGCAGAAGCCACGTATCTGGCAACCAGGTCCGTCTGAGTACAAGCCTGCCTGGAGCAACGGCAACAACAACAGTAAGCCCGGCAGTTAGGACAAGATTTTTGGCAAACAGCCAGTGCTGGAGGACTACCGCCGCAACAACACTTGCTTTACTTGTGGTCAGAGCGGGCATTACTCCAGGCAGTGCCCCACAAGAAACGGGAAGCTACCGTCCGACTACAAGCCACAAGTTAACAATGTTGGACGCCGCCCCAATTAGAACTTCTACCGCAGCCAAGTCCATCATATCTCCACTGAGGAAGCCCGCGAAGCAGCAGACGTGGTCCTTGGTATGTTTTCTGTTAATGACATACCCGCAATAATTTTATTTGATTCGGTGGCTTCTCATTCGTTTATTTCACAGAGTTTTGCCACCATACACAAATTTTCTCCTTCTCTTTTGGACAAAATCATGGTGGTACAATCCCTTGGCTCCATGCTCAGAACAAATGTTATATACAAGGATCTGGAAATCTTGATACATGGATTTAAGTTTCCAGCTACTCTTGTTGCCATTGAATCCACTGGACTGGATATAATACTGGGGATGGATTGGTTGACACCACATCAGGTTTGTATGAACTGTGCCACCAGAACAGTGACATTGGTTAACCCGGCAGGGCAAACAGTGCAATTTACTGCTAGCAGAATGATGTCAAAGAAGGGAATGACATTCAAAGGCACTGCTACAGAAATAAATCTGATTCCAGTAGTCAGTGAATTTCTGGATGTATTTCCAGAAGAACTACCTGGAATGCCACCTGATCGGGAACTAGAGTTTGCTATTGATGTTGTTCCCGGAACAGCTCCAATTTATAAGAAGTACTATCGCATGCCTTCCCCAGAGCTGGTAGAATTAAAAAAATAGCTGGATGAATTGTTACAAAAGGGTACATTCGTCCAAGCATCTCGCCATGGGGATCACCAGTGTTGTTTGTTAAGAAGAAGGATGGCAGCCTACGAATGTGCGTGGACTACCGCCAATTGAATGAGGTCACCATCAAAAATAAATATCCGCTTCCCCGCATTGATGATCTGTTCGACCAGTTAAACGGGGCCCGGGTATTTTCTAAGATTGACCTTCGAACGGGGTATCATCAGCTAAAAATCAGGAAAGAGGATATCCCCAAGACAGACTTCACTACCCGATATGGTCTGTATGAATTTACAGTCATGTCATTCAGGCTGACAAATGCTCCAGCCTACTTCATGAGCATGATGAACAAGGTCTTCATGGACTTCTTGGACAAGTTTGTGGTACTATTCATCGATGATATTCTTATCTATTCCAAAGATGAAGAACAGCACAAACAACACCTTCGTGCTGTGCTGGAGAGATTAAGGACCCATGGCTTGTATGCCAAGTTCAGTAAGTGTGAATTTTGGCTAAAAGAGGTTGGATTTCTGGGACATGTCTTGTCAGAACAGGGTCTGGCCGTCGACCCCAGCAAAGTGACTGCTGTATTAAACTGGAAGGCACTAGCCACGGTAACTGAAGTCCATAGTTTTCTGAGATTGGCAGGCTACTACCGTCGTTTCATTAAAGGCTTCTCAAAAATAGCCAAGCCATTGACAGAACTGTTGAAAAAGAATCACAAATTTGCCCAGACGGAAGAATGTGATAGTAGTTTCCCAAAGTTAAAGCCAAGGCTAACTATGGCCCCTGTCTTAGTTCTTCCAGACATCCACAAGAGCTTTGATATATGTTGCGATGCTTCCAGACGTGGAATTGGCTACATGCTAATGCAAGAAGAAAAGGTTGTAGCATATGCATCCAGACAGCTACGACCCCATGAAGAGAACTATCCCACTCATGATTTGGAATTGGCAGCCGTGGTTCATGCATTAAAGATTTGGAGGCATTATCTCATTGGACAGAGATGTGAAACATACACCGACCACAAGAGTCTCAAGTTTATTTTCACCCAACCTGACCTTAATCTCAGACAGAGAAGATGGCTTGAACTGGTCAAGGAGTATGACCTTGGAATTAATTATCATCCGGGAAAAGCCAATGTGGTCGCCGATGCTCTCAGCAGAAAACAGGGCATCATGAATGCAATAACTGAGGGTATCCATCCAAGACTACAAGAAGAGTTTGCCAAGCTTAATATAGTGTTATGCGGCCCAATTAGCCCGGATACATTGGAAATTACTCCAACACTTATGGAAGAAATTAAGGCAGCTCAGAAATTAGACAAAAGTGTACAAGAGATCAAGAAGAACATTCAGCAAGGGAAGGCCAAGTCCTTCCGTATTGATGACCAGGGCACTTTATGGTTTGAGGACCGAATATGTGTGCCTGATCAAGAAAATTTGAGACAGCAAATACTTAGGGAGGCACATGAATCCACATACTCTATTCATCCGGGAGGAACAAAAATGTACCAGGATTTAAAGGAAACCTTTTGGTGTCCAGGAATGCGAAGGGACATTGCGTACTATGTCGCCTGTTGTGATGTCTGCAACAGAGTCAAGGCTGAACACCAGAAACCCGCTGGACTACTACAACCTTTACAGGTTCCCCAGTGGAAATGGGATGACATATGCCTGGACTTCATTGTTGGACTACCCAAGTCAGCAACAGGCCATGATGCTATCTGGGTCATCGTGGATGTACTTACTAAAGTGGCTCACTTTATTCCAGTGAAGACCACCTTCAGAGCCGATCAACTTTCACAGCTTTATATGTCCCGGATAGTCAGCCTTCATGGAGTACCCAAGTCTATCACATCAGATACAGGCTCCTTGTTCACTTCAGCATTTTGGCTGCGATTGCACCAAGCCCTAGGAGCCGTGCTAAAGCATAGCACGGCATATCTTCCACAAATAGATGGGCAAACTGAACAAGCAAACCAAATATTGGAAGATATGCTTCGGTCTTGTGCCCTCACCTATGGACCCAAATGGGAGGATAGTCTACCCTACGCAGAATTCTCTTACAATAATAGTTATCAGTCGAGTCTCAAGATGTCACCATTCGAAGCACTGTATGGATGAAAATGTTGCACTCCTTTAAATTGGTCCCAGACAGGAGACAGCCGTATCTTTGGCATGGATTTGATGCTCGAGGCTGAGAGCAAGTTAAGGATATTCAGGAATGTCTTCGAGCAGCCAAGTCCCGTCAAAAGAGTTATTACGACCCTAAGCATCGAAAAGTAACTTTTGAGCCTGGAGAGTATGCTTATCTCTGAGTCACCCACATGAAAGGAATAAAAAGGTTTCATACTCAAGGGAAGCTTGCACCAAGATACATCAGCCCCTTTCCAGTAGTTGCTAGAAGAGGTAGAGTGGCATATCAGTGAGAGTTACCACCGGAGTTGTCCGACATTCACGATGTCTTCCACATATCACAGTTGAGAAAGTGCATTGCACCTTCGATCCAGCAAGCAGATATGAGTGAGCTAGAGCTGACTAAGGATTTAACCTATGAGGAAAAGCCGATCAGAATTCTGGATGAGATGGAAAGAACTACCAGGAGTAAAGTGATCAGGTTTTACAAGGTGCTGTGGGATCACCATACCGCGAAAGAAGCTACTTGGGAAAGAGAGGATTTTCTGAGATCATCATATCCGCATTTGTTCCTTGAGCAACCGAATCTCGAGGACAAGATTCATCCTAGCGGGGGTAGGTTTGTGACACCCTGGTTTTTGGCAACTTTTTCTTTTCAAAATATTTCTGGTTTTATTTGCAAGTTGGATGGCTTTTGAACCTTTGCAGTTGACTTTGGACTTGGGAAATATTTGAATATCTCTCTAAGTGATCCAAAGCCCTCAATATCTTTCCAAAATCTAGTCACACACCTTTTGGATCAAATTCCACGTTTCATTCCTTTCACAATAATTCATTTTCTTCTTTGGGAAAATCTGTCCTCAGTATGGGTTGTGAAGCAACCTATAGTTTTGATGATCAGAAAAATCCCAAAATAATACCACACTTCCTTGTCATCATCTGCTCCCACAATCTTCAAAAACAATTCATGGTCCAGTATAAAATTTTGTCCAGAATATTCCATTTATCTTCTGGACAGCACTGGCCCTTTGTGCAGCAACCCATATTTCCACAACTCAGAAAACTCTCAAATAATTTCTTGAGATACTAGGGAACCTATCTTGCCACAATATCCAAAAACATCTCCTTATCCAATATAAATTTTCAGTAGAAATACTCTGCCAAGTTTCAGTTCAGTTCAAACCTCTGTGAAGGAAGTACTAGCTCAAGGTGTCCATTTCAGCTGAAATTTTTTCTGACATCTTGGCATTTCCAAATAACCCCCACCCACCAAATTTCAGCTCCAGAAGGTCACCCATGTGAGTGCAACAACCTCACTATGTTTCAGGTTCAGTATAGCAATTGTACATGAACCATGTCCAAACTCTGATAAAAGTTTCTCAAATTTGGCCAGCTAGTAGTCCTTCTAACACAGATCACTCCAGACATCCCCTTTGGTTCCATCTCCAGCTCATCTTCTCTCCAGATCTCTCCTAAGTTTCTGACAACAATCTGCTGCTGATGCTACACTTCCGCTCAGTGAGTCTCTGGGTGAACTAGTGGCATGAGAGGGTTCTAGGGCGCAAGGTCGACGCACTAGACACGGACTGGCAGGCCAGCTCGCGCCGTGTGTGCCTATGCACGCGGTGACCACGTGGCCAGCCCTGCCGAAACCATGCTCTGGGCACCGGTAGGCATGGGTCTCGTCGGAGGCCGACTACCGCGTCGCCGTATCGTGTCCCCTTGCGCCGACTAACTCTCCGCCGTCCACCTAGCCACTCCAGGTTCTTCCCCTCGCTGGAATCGCTCCCGGCGGCCGCCACCGCACGCGGCCACTGTGGCCCCCGTGCTGGCACTGTGGCCTTGCTGGCCGTCATCTTCCTCGTGTGCCGCCACCAAGTGCAATAACTCCCCCTGCCCTCTTCCATCCCATCGCCCGTGCCAAGCCAACCAACGCGGCGTCCTTTCTCCGGCGATGTGGCCGTGGCGTGCCCAGCTCCAGAAGCTCTGCCTCTCCCTATAAATAGACCTCCCCGGCCTCTCTTCGCTCCTCACCCCACTCTCTCCGCCTCCTATTGACCACCAGAGCATCGAGCCACAGCCGAGAGGCCCTCAGGCCTCACCGCTCGCCGGCATTCCGCCGCCGATCCCCACACTGCCATAGCTCGATTCGCTCCACCCTACCCTCGCCCAACTCCACCTACGAGCTCAGCAAGTTCCCTAGGCCCTGCCCGACCTCTTGCCCAGCCAAAGCTCTGCCGGATTCGCCGTCGCCGACAACCCCGAAACCAGCCGCCGCCGAAGAAGAAGAGAACGACGCTGTCAGGCTATATCCAGAGACGCCACTGGTACAGGGAGAACCGCCATCGAGTGGCTGACCAGTCTCCGCCATCTCCCGAGCTCGCCCTCGTCGCCAACTCCGGCTATCACCATCGGTGAGCCACCCATTTACTGTTCTCCTCTATTTCTTTTTAAATATGGTAGCTGGGGCCTGCTCGTCAGTGACTCTGTCGCGTCCGAACCATTACTTAAGTGGAGGCGTATTCGGGAAATACGCCTTCGACGTAGCCTTTCCAGAGAATTTAGAATTTTTGTTTAAAATTTAGTTTGATCAGTAACTTTGACCATCCATTACTTTTTATCCACAAGTCCAAATCAATTGATTCTTTTTGCATTGAGTTTGTCTTGAGCCCCTCTATTTTCTGGTAAATTTGGTATTTTTCTCACATGTACAGAATTTCTGGTTAATAGAAATGTATTATATGACATTTTCTTTTGCTATTTTAAAATATTTTCAGAGGGAAATCTTTTTGGTTTTGAAGACCAGGAGTTTGTGGACAACCCAACTGATCAAGGCAAGCCACATCATCCATTACATAAAGCGTATCAATAGTATTGGTTTATTAATTGAATTAGTTGCATTATTTTAATATATGGTAATTCATAGTAAATGATAATGTTGCATAGCTACTGCCATATTAATTTATTCGTGATAAACAACCTTGCTTGTCATGTACTTGCTAAAACTAAGCTTAATTGTTGATCAAGTGTCACCGACCCGGACTTACCCGTGCGGCCACATCTGTCGAAATGGGACGGCCTTGACTTGGTCTGACTGCGTGCTCTTTTACCGGTACCACCAAAGAGGGGAGGTTATGCGTGCGTGCTACCCTGATCGGGTAGGCGACATAACCTTGTGAGCCAGTTGAGTTATTTGCTGGCGTCCCCATTTGGGACAATTTAGTTGGCCACGACGGTGGCAGGTGTCACGGGGTGACATAGGGGCCACCCAGGGCATGACTCCAGGGGAGGATGATTGTTGGTGGTACGATGGAGGAGTCACGGGTTAGGCTAGTTTCGTTGGAGCAGCACTGGTCTATCCAAAAGGCAAGTGTACCGAGGTACGGGACCAGGAGCTCCATGGTGTGGGAAAAGTGCGCAACCTCTGCAGAGTGTAAGAATCTATTCGAATAGCCGCGTCCACGGTATTGGACATAGTCCGCACTAGGTCACACTGAGTGGTCAATCGTAATAATAATAATGATGGAAGAACTTGTCTTATGCTCAAAATTACTCAATGGATCATGAGTATTCCGGGGGTTGTGGTACAACCCAGAAGAGAGTAAGTTGATATTCGGTAACAGTAAGTAAGCAACTTAAGCATTTATCATATTCGTTGCCATGTTGTTGTTTGCTGCATTGTTGTGGTTGCTGTGAGCTTGCGAGTACATTCCAAGTACTCACCTGGCGTATCATGCCAGATGCAGGAGAAGCTGAGAACGGAGGTCCCGATGGATCGTGCTACGCTAAATAGGTCGTGTCCCAGCAGTGTCCCTATGGGATGGAGAGTTTCACCCATTGTTCCGCTTCACTGTAGAATCACCTAGAATTATCGAGGCCTTGCTATGTTTCATAAATAGTGTAGATATTGTCATAGCACGTGTAGTGCTTCTGGCCTCACTACCCGATGTAATCTCCGAGCTTGTACCTGTACAATATTAATAAAGATCAGTTCTGTTTTGTTCCAAGTTGTTGTGTGTTTCCAGAAGACATGATCTCTGAGTTGGAAACAATGGGTAAACTGGTTCTCTGAGCCGGGGTGCCACAGCATACGCCTGCGTGAAGACGCACTTCCGAAAGGTTGATGCGGTGACATGTGCCACGGGCCCTCCTGCCGACAAGCCGCGTATCGCCGAGCAGTTCTTCACCGAGGTGGAGGAGGGAGCTCGGATTACCGAGGGCAAGTGTTTGAAAGACACTTTGTATTATTAGGTCGTACGCCGGTATGCCGAAGTGATGGAATGTATAAAATATTGTCTTTTGATTGAGTGAATATGGCTTTAAATTCCATGTGTGTTGTCTTTAATTAGTTTTACCTCGTGTATGACTGTTTTAAATGAGAGTGGCCAGTCGTCGGCTTCAGTCCCAGTGTAGATCATACAAAGGGTGTTCCTTAAGGCACTCTTGACCCTTAGCCGACGTCTCGGTACCCAGAGGTGGTCGGTGCTTATAGGAACTAGGCAATCAGACTATAGTGGCTTTATGACTTTCACTTAGTCATAGGAGTTTGACTGTTGGGGCTGATGACCAGCCCCCAGTATGGGAAGTGGTCGGCCTAGTTGGCTGAGGTCCAGGCCATAACCCACTTCGGCTAGAAATTAAAGCTCTTCGTTTAACACGGGTGATCTCTATCGTCACATCGCTTAACGCGGTCAACAGATGGCGGACCAGTTTGCGCCTACCTAGATAGTCAGTTTTCGGCTTTCTCCACTGAGGCACTATGCCAATTGACCTGGTGGCGCAATCATAGTGGTTCTCCCGTTACGCCCTTAGCTGAATTCATCAGGAACATAAGGGATACACATAGGAGCCGGGCAACCCAACTATTGACCAAAATCTTGGTTCGAAACTGATGCATATAAAGCCAAAATCCGAGACGCCGAATACTTCGGACTTGTGGGATAATTGTATCTTTTTTAGAGAACTTCTTCGTATCACAGGGGCCACGCTTATAAAGAAATATGATATGGACCTTTAAGGGAGGAGTTTGAAAGAATACAATGTAAAAAATAAGGAGGAAGAAACAGGGCGGTTATTTGTTATCAGATTTCGAAGAATCTGGACCGCTACCTACCGCACGTCTGCGTTTCCGAGCTGTTGACCAGAGGCTCTCCTTTAAAGGTGGGGACTAGCGGAGGCTGATGCCATTCCGGCCCTTTATACGCTCCAATCGTTGATTCACCGAGCTCCTTGACGGAGGCGTTGCCGAAGTCCGTTCTGTGGTTGAAACCACATTGACGTAGTCATGCTTAGGTTGTTTCTTTGATAGATACTTACCTGTGCGGGGGCTCGAAGCCACGTTGTTGCTTGGTCGAACCGTGCCGATGTGTTAGTAGATTTTTTGGCTTCTCGGCGACCTAGGGAATCTTGAGTGTGAAACTGTGCACCCTGGGGATATAGTGCCCCATCCAGAGAGGGCGCGCGAGGAGCCCGCATCCCTATTTGGTGTGTGGGGGTATGTGGCTGAGGTCAACCTGTGCGGCCCGGGTGCACTTTGAAGAGCTGGCAGTGCGTTTATCGCTTCGGGCCGCCTCCTTGGATGCCTGTACCTCGACAACGAAAGCCGCGGTCTGTTCCTCCGTCCGGAGTGAGCGCTCGGTGTTACCATTGACTGTTATAACTCCATTGGGTCCTGGCATTTTGAGCTTGAGATAGGCATAATGCGGGACTGCATTGAAGCGTGCGAAGGCTGTGCTCCCTAGGAGCGCGTGGTATCCGCTCCGGAAGGGGACGATGTCAAAGATTAACTCCTCGCTTCTGAAGTTCTCGGGTGAACCAAAGACTACCTCCAGGGACACCATTCTGGTACAGCGGGCTTCGACGCCGGGGATGACACCCTTAAAGCTGGTGTTGCTCGGCTTGATCCGGGATGAGATGATGCCCATCTTCCTAACCGTATCCTCGTAAATGAGGTTAAGGCTGCTTCCCCCGTCCATGAGGACACGTGTCAGATGACAACCATCAACCATGGGGTAAAGGACGAGAGCCGCCGATTCGCCATGCCTGATGCTGGTCGGATGGTCATGCTTGTCAAATGTGATCGGGTAAGCCGACCATGGGTTATACTTCGGGGGACTGGCTCTAGCGCGTATATGTCCCGAAGCGCATGCTTCCTCTCCCTTTTGGGTATGTGGGTGACATAGATCATATTGACCTCTGTTACCTCATCAGGAAACTTCTTTTGGCCTCCATTATTGGGCCACCGAGGTTCATCCTTGTCTTCACTGTGATTTTGGGTTTTATTTTGACCCTCTGTCGCTATCTTGCTGGCTTGTTTAAAGACCCAGCAATTCCTGTTAGTGTGGGTTGCTGGTTTATCCTGAGTGCCGTGGATTCCACATGGGCGGTCCAGGAGTCTATCAAGCTGGCTAGGTCCATCCTTGTTCCCTTTAAAGGGTTTTCTTTTCTGTCCGGATTTAGTCTGGTGAACCCCGCGTTGACCGCAGTGTCTTCCGTATCGCTTCCACCATTTTTATACCTGTGCTTATTTTTGGTGCGATTGGGTTTTCCATTGGCATCGCGAGTTTCTGAGGTGCCTGCCTCCCCATTGTGAGTACTACGGGTGAGCCAATTGTCTTCTCCCACGCAAAAGCGAGTCATCAGTGTGGTGAGGGCCGCCGTAGTCCTCGGCTTATCCTGGCCGAGTTGACGAGCCAACCATTCATCTCGGATATTGTTTTTGAATGCGGTGATGGCCTCGGCTTCGAAGTAGTCTATGATCTGGTTCTTCTTGGCGAGGAACCCTATTACAGAATTTCTGGGCTGATTCGCCTAGCTGCTGGGTGACACAACTAAGGTCATCAGCATCCGGAGGTCGGACGTATGTGCCCTGGCAGTTTGCTCGAAAAGCGTCTTCTTGGGCCTCCCAGCTGCCGATAGAGTGAGGAGGGAGGCTGTTAAGCCAATGCCTCGCCGGCCCCTTTAGCTTGAGTGGCAGGTATTTAATGGCGTGGAGATCATCTTCGTTGGCCATGTGTAGGTGTAGAAGGAAATCCTCGATCCATACTGCTGGGTCTGTGGTGCCATCGTATGATTCTATATTGATGGGCTTAAATCCTTCTGGGAATTGATGTTCCATCACCCTGTCTGTAAAGCAGAATGGGTGAGCCGGACCTCGGAACCAAGGAGCATCTCGTCGAAGGTCGGGAGAGAGCTGTGAGTAAGCCCGATCTCGGGCACGGCTGTTCTTGTCCATCCAGGCATCGTAGCCGTCAAGCCCAGCGGGCGCATGTCCCCTTGATCCATAGATGGACCGAGGGGGTTCCTTGTTTTCTTCAATGCGACGTCTAGCGACGTGAGGATCTAGGTAATCCATGGGGTCCTTGCCATAATGGCGTGGAGGTGGCCGGTCTCTGAGGTTTTCTCGTTGTGGCCTATCCCGGCCTCTAGGGGGTCAGTCGTGGTCGTCGGTGAGCTCCTCATCGAATTCCGGTAAGAGACGCCTATGTGGGTATGATTTCTGCGCACCGGTTTTCCATGTCTTGCTCGGCGGAGAGCACTTCGACCCACTTTTCATTTAGTGCGTCGGTATTGTCCTGCAGCTACAGCTACTTGCATTTTATGCTCCGGGCCGTCGCAACAAGGCGCCGCCGGAAGCACTCTTGTTCAAAAGGGTCTTCGGGGATGATGTATTCCTCGGTACCGAGGCTCTCGTCCTCCTCAGATTCTGGCATGTAGTTGTTGTCGGCCCCTTCAAAGAGGTCATCGGGATTTGAGTCCTAGAGAAGTCGGTCAGGTGTGACATTCCTTACTGGGGAGGTTTGAACGTCCTCTTCATGGTTATCGGCATCATCGTCCTCCTTGTCGCCGTTATTGGCTGTCGCATTATTACCGCTGGGTTCCCCGTTATTGCCTCTTCGGCATCTTCGCCGACATCTTGGAGGGGATTTGGGGGTGTCCACCATGTAAACATTGTAGGTGGACGTGGCGATCCACCTGCCCGCGTTTACTATGGGCAAGGTGTTCTCGATGGGGCCATCAGTGTCTTCATCCATGTCTGTGGCCTCACCATAGTCCAGCACGATGGTTAAATCATTGACCGTTGCGACTAGGTGGGTGGTGGGTGGGATGTAAATTTCCTGATCGTCGGCTTTAAGTCCGATCTGGTCATAAACTGAAGTCTTGCCGTCCGAGATGGACATGCTCTGGATGCGGTCAAGTAGCTCTTTGAGGTGAGATACCTCTTCGGGATTCATTGATGTGCCATGAGCAGGGCTGACTCGAAGCATGCCCAGCATGTAACTTGATGCGTCTTCGGTGCGAAGGGAATCCAAACACAATTCTAGGTTCTGCGCCGAAGTCAGTTCTGGTACTGATGTAATTTCGGAGGTGGGAGCCAGATTTATGTCCGGACCGACGATCGGAAGGAAACTGGCCGGAGTGGTCGCGTCGAGGGTCTCCAAAGGCGCCGCGACGGAGTTCAGTTCTGGAGTCGAGCCTCGAGAGCCGGGCGGGTTCTTAATTCGGCTGGGAGTCCATCCCGATAGGACGAGTTCACCTCGGTAATCCGCGGTGTATTCGAGGCCACCGAAGGTCATGATCCGACCTGGGGCGTAGTTCTCGACAGGGGTCAGATGACCCATCGAGTCGGTGCAGAACACAATGCTGCCGAAAACAAAGAGCTGGCCTTGGGCGTAAACGTCCCCATGGCCATTGGCATAGTTAATCTGCAGGCGAGCCATTGATCCTTTCGGTGATCACACAACGGAACTCTCAATGAAAGCACCAGTGTCGGTGTAAAAACCGGCAGACCTCGGGGTAGGGGGTCCCGAGCTGTGGATCTCTGATCAATGGTAATAGGAACAAGGGAGGTGATGTTTACCAAGGTTCAGGCCCTCTTGATGGATGTAAAACCCTACGTCCTGCTTCTGTTTATATTGAGGAAGATGTATCAAGTACAGAGATGATCTACCTCGAGATCGTAATGTGTGTCTAACTCTAGGGCTAGGTGAATGATATTGCGTTGATGTCCCCTCCACGGGCTAAACCCTATGGCTTATATACACGCCAGGGAGGGCACCTAGGGTTACAAGGTCGGTATCTAGGAGCAGGGCAATAGGAGAGATCTTGGAGTATATGTCAAGTCTTCGGTGGGGACAGTCTCGATCACGCCTCCTGTACACGGCCTCCGGAGTCCACCTTGACCACGCACGAAAGCCCTTCAGCCCAACCGAAGAGGCGGGCCGGCTAGGTTAGCACCCCCTAATCCAGGACACTGTCAGCCGTCTTCCAAATGGCATTATCACTATCCTGTTGAAGGATTTTTGGCCGGGCCGGTATGCCCCGCGGCCAGGCAGGGACCCGAAGCTGCGGGTTTTGGCCACGAGCTGGGAGCACTACGAAGCTGCCAGCCTTTCGGGGTACGGGATGGCCGCTAAGGCCGTGATCAAACTCTTTTGGGTAAGTTCTGTTCAGAAGCTCGAGTCTTGAGTTTCGTTCATAGATTATCATTAAATCACTTAACTCATGGCTTATTCCATTCTGGTTTTATGCATGATTGTAGGAATTCTATAGAGTTCTTGAAGACGACAAGGCCACTGCCGACGTGGTCTTATTGGAGGCTACGAGGAAGAAGGCCCGCCAGCTACAGTACAAGGTCCGCTGGGTGGCCATCTCGCCCTACTATCACAATATTCTCGCCCAGAAGATGCCCAAGAAAGAGGCGCAGAGGCAGTGGCTTACCTTTACCAGGCAGCAGTACTTGGATGTAAGTATTACAGACTTTTCATTCCGACGTTCCTGGTAAATTTCATTATTTCGTGTTGACATGCCATGCTTCCATTATTTAGATTATTCCTTCATGGAGCTACGGGAAGAGTGATGAATGGGAGAGGTTGGTGGATAGGTGGCTTGGGAAGGATGCAGAGTTTGCTGCCAAGAGCAGAAAAAACAGGGCTAACAGTGGAACCGACGGAACACACGGTCAAGGAAACCGGAGCCACTAGCACCACAAGAAAGTCCAGGTATATCTATATACATCAAACATTCTTCTTCTTCTATTTACCGTCATGTTCTTATGTATGACTCATTCTGTTTGGCGTTGCAGGAGGACAAGTTGCAGTGGCCGCTCTTAGACATCGAGGCGTGGGAGCTAGCTCGTGTGCGGAGTAAGCGCAAGGACAGCGAGGGCGAGTACTATGGCAGGACCGAGGAGAACCTAATGGCCTACACAGAGTCTTATCAGTGGCTCCATCCTGGGTCGGCTGTTGATGACCCCATGCAGTCAGAGACCGATGAGACGGCGGTGGTCACCATACGACCGAAGCTACATGGCCGCTACCCGGTTTTGGACGGCATGATAACTCCTTCTGTCTCCTACACATGGCTCCGAGCTACCAACCCGAGCCCGAGCGGGAGTACGGCCCGTGCACAACCCAGCCTAGCCATCTAGCATGCTGTAAGTATTTTCCCTCTTATCTTCTGTGACACCCTGGTTTTGGCAACTTTTTCTTTGCAAATGTTTCTCCAGTTTTATTTGCTTTTTTGAATGAACTTCAAATTGGTTCATTGATTTTGGATTTGAGGTTCTTTGAACTTCTTTCTAAGTGATCCAACACCCTCATTATATTGCCAACATCTTGTTTCACTCCCACTGACCCAAACCTTACTCCCTAATATTTTTAATTATTCCTTTTTCTGAGAAAGGAATATTCAACACTTATGGTAGGTTGTGAAGCAACCAATACTTCCATGACTCAAACAATTGCCAAATTAATTCCTAAAATATTAGGAGCCATATCTTTCCACAATATACAGAAATATCTTGAAGACCAATGCAATTTTTTAGCAAAATAATTATTTTCAGCCTCTGGTCATTTCAAGCCTTTGTGAAGGAAGTACCAGCTAGAAGTATCCATTGGCTCTGAAATTTTTATAGCATCTTACCACTACCAAATAACCTCCAAATATCAAATTTCACTTCAAGAAGCCAATTCATGTGAGTGCACCATCTTTAGCAAGTTTCTGGACCAGAATATGGTTTTTACATAGACCATGCTCAAAACTTGCTGAAAATTGCTCAAATCTCTCCAACATGTAATCCTTCCAACCCAGAACACCCTAGACAAACCATTTGGCTCGACCCACAGCTCATCTCTCTTCCGGAGCTCACTCCAGTTTCCAACCAGAAACTGTTTTGGCTCAGTTCCTCGCAGGCTGCCCAAGCTAATCCCAAACAGAGGCCTAGGGCACCTATTTGAGCAAAGGTTGGCACACCAGACAACCTTTGGCAGGTGTGCGTGGCCTCCAGGTGCAAGTGATCATGAGGCTGGCATGGCCAAAGTCATGCTCTGCGCGCCCAGATGCGTCGGACGCGACCAATCGTGTCGTCCCTCGCTATCCTCCCTTGTCTGGTCATGCCGACATCATCGACGCCATCCACCTGGACCCTGCAGAGCCTTCCCCCTCGCAGGTGGTGCTCTTGCCGGCCGCCACCGAGCGCCGCCATTGTTGCGCCTGTGTGGTCACTGTGGCTGCGCTGGCTGTCTTCTTCCTCTCACCGAGCCGTCGCATCTCACTAACTCCTCTGCCTTCCTCCATCACTTCAGCCCGCTCCGCGATGGCCAGCTCGTCGTCCTTGCTCTAGTTGCTTCTCCACGGCGCCGGACGGCTCCAGCCCCTCCCGCCCGCCTATAAAAGTCCCTGCCCAGCCTCTCCTTCCATCACCACCACACCTGTCCCCATTTTAATTGACCTCTGGTGCCCAAGCGCTGAGCCCGGACCCTTCTCTTCCCCAGCTCTGGCAATGAGCTTCGCCGCACTGTCAGTCCTCCTCCCGCCCGCTCCGGTGAGCTCCAACACCAACCCAGCCTACCCACGAGACCCTAGTGATCCCCTGGTCCACACCAACCCCTCCACCGCTCTACATTCCGCCAGAATCGCCGGCTCCGACTAGCCCCGAAGCTCGCCGCCGCCGGAGAAGAAGGGTGCGGCGTCGTCCGACCACCTTTGGAGGAGCTACGAGTACAGGAGGAACCACCGTCGACTGCCCGATCCATCCCTGCTGTGTCCCAGCCTCGCCGCTGTCCCTACGCCGGAGAACCACCATTGGTGAGCTGTCTCGCCTCTGCTCTCTCTCTCCCTCTTTTAAATATGACAGGGCGGCCCCGCCTGTCATCGACCCAGCCATGCCCGAGTCATTTTTTAAGTGACACTAGTGCAGAATCAGCCTTTAGTCCCTGTTCGTAAGGGCCTTTAGTCCCGGTTCAACAACTGGCACTAAAGGGTCGGGACTAAAGGCCACCCCCTAGTCTTGGTTCGTCACGGCCCGGGACCAAAGGCCCACCACGTGGCACGAGCCCGCGCCGGGGGCTGGGGGGGCTTTAGTCCCGGTTGGTAATACCAACCGGGACTAAAAGTTATAGGGGTTTATACTTTATTTTTCCTTTTAATTTTGTGTTTTCCATTTAATTCTTTTTCATTTCAAACATATTTTACGCTACTACATACATACTGTACACGTCATGCATATGTATAAATAGAATTTCTCATAGAACCAAACATATATATATATATCATAGAATTTCTCGTACGACCATATGCGCATACACATATATATATACAATTTGGTACATACAATTTCTCCTACAATTTGCAGATAATTAAATGCAGGCATTAGGTGTAATGGTATTCTCCTTGGGGATGTATGACCTGGTCAAGCAAAAATCCCGCAATTTCCTCTTGAAGTGCTCGTATGCGGTCCGTTGGTAGGAGCTTATCCCGCATCTCTATCATCTTTAAAAGAAGGAGATCAAATTGAATATATTAGTTGTGTGTATATATATTAGATCATGATAAAAAAATTGTGGATAGTGTTCTGGCAAACGTACCCAAAGTTGTTTTTCAGATGTGCTATTTTCGGACGCCATAATGCGAATGTTCTCACAAATGTAGTATGCACATAAATTATTCCGCGGCGCCTGGCTCATGCACTTTACGAGAATAGAATTCAATCAGATAATAATTAATCAACGATGATAATGGTATATTGAAACTAGAATTAAAGAGATGCGCGGACGTAGCTAGTACTACTTAATTACGTACCTTGGGTCGCACCCATCTCAGCTCTTGTTTCCATTGGCCTTTAACCTGTTTGATGAACAATTGCCAAACCCTGCCCAGCAAAGAAAATGAATAAAGGAGTTATTAATTAGTTGATATCAGGAAATGAACTAAAGAGGCTGACATAGTGCGATAATGATTGAAATTACCTGTCGAGCATCCCCTTCACGATTAAGTAATCTTTAGGTTCTTTAAGTAGTGAGTCCAGTACTTTAACTTTTCCCTTGTGAACTTCATTGACTAGCAGGTTCCAGTGGAAACTGCATGCGCACATGTTTGTATAATTAAGCAGGCATGTGCATAACTCATACTCATCAACTACACTTATTAACATCTAGTAAGCAAAATAGAATTTGCAATACAAGATAGTAACACTCACCCGAAGTTGTAAGGAAAATATATTTCTGGTTGGGTATTTAGTTGCTTCAAAAACTGTAGTAAGCTCTTCTTTGTCTCTTTTGGGTGACGTGACCACACCTCTTCATTAATGGTATTTGGGTCAATGAACCCAATGCCATAGCGTCCATCTCTTTTCATTTCATACATCTTCATTCTGTATAATACCACAGAAAAGAATATAGTGAGGATAATTATAGGCAATGAACAAGCACAGCTAGAGACTTAAATTACAGAAAGAAATCACTTACAGACAATAGCAACTGACGAGAGATTTGTCGAGTGCGTCTTGACTGAATAACTGAAACATTTCTTGAAACTCAACCCACAAATCTTTTGCATGGAAGTAATGCTCTTCCTTGACTTTCACCATGAGGGAATCTCGCCCGTTCTTGACTTCTCTCAGGTACCAGTCATGCAAATTGCGCATTCTAGTTGATAGATTCTTGACCTCCCTGACCATATCTTGGCCGCGGACATATTTCCATGCTACTTCATGATCTTGAATCTTGGGGAGTTCCTCGATGCCTAGGAGTAGTTCAACAGTGCAACCGGCCTCTTTAGCCATCTATCTATGAGCGTCGGCAAATGATTGTTGTACAATGAGCGAGGGGATCGATTGCACTGCCTATTCTCCCAGCTGGGGAACAGTTTTCCCGCATTTACTACTACCGGCTTGGCTCGAGCTCAACTCCTTAACTTTTTGTGCCTGATATAACTTCTTAATAGAACGCTCATAGTCTGAGTCCGTCCTCTTCACAACCGGTTGAGCATTATCAATAAAGTATTGTATGACTTCATCAGGTATTTTCTCCGTCGGCGTGGGCTGTTTCCGTGCAAAATGGGCCTTCAGTCCCGCAGCCACTTGGGCGTTGATTTCCTCGTTAGTCATCTCGTAAGGCAACTTCTTTTTGGCAGGAGGAGCTTTCTTGCTTGGTTCTCTCTTCCGCATTGGAGAAGGCTGACGCGCCCGAGATCGATATGGTGGACTCGTGCTGATGGGCTCCGTCTCGGGGTGAGGTGGTGGAGACGCCTGATGCTGTGGCGGACTAGCGCCGCGCTGCGTCCCGGGCAGGGTTGGAGTCGGCTGACGCGGTGGCGGACTTGGAGGACTAGCACCGCGCTGCGTCTCGGGCAGGGTTGGAGTCGGCTGATGCGGTGGCTGACTTGGAGGAGGAGCTTGCTGACGCGGCGGACTTGGAGGAGGAGCTTGCTGACGCGGCGTACTTGGAGGAGGAGCTTGCTGACGCGGCGGACTTGGAGGAGGACTCGGTGGCCTTGGAAAGACGATGCAATCCTTTCTCCATAGAATGATACGATGTATGGCCTCTCCCAGTGTGCGCTCCTCGTCACCTCCAGGAATGTCAAGCTCTAGCTCGTAATATCCTGACATCACTTCATCAACCCCGACACGAGCATAGCCAGCTGGAATCGAATTGGAATGGAAGTTTGCTTCTGGGGGATTTGTTAAAGCATAGCCGTCCGCCACCTTCATGGATATGTTCTTGACTTTCATGTGTAGCTCACAAGTTGTCGTATCTTTGATATCATCCACAGGGTATCTATTCACCAGTGCATCATCGGCCGGGGTGGAACCCACGCTGCTTTTCGGCATAGATGGGACGGTTGTATCCAATGCTGGATCTGCTTGCTGCTGCCGCTGAGATGCCCTTTCCTGACTAAGTGAGTCGATCTGCTCCTGCTGCCTATGGAAAGCGCGTTCCAACTCTGCATGCTTTGATTCTACCAGATGAAGGCCGTCTGCTTCCTGCTTCCTCTGCTCCTCCTCCTGCTTCCTCTTTCTCGCACGGCTTCTGTAAGTGGCGTTCCAATCCGCAAACCCCTCAAACCACGGAACAATTCCTTTGCCTCGTGTTCATCCCGAGTGTTCAGGATTCTTTAGGGCGTGCGTAAGCTCGTCATTCTCTCTATCGGGCTTGTACTTCCCTGTTCCAGCATCTTCTATTGCAACAAGTAATTCGTCGGTGGCTTCTTTAAGACTTGCCTCCTCCATAACCAGCCCTGTCTCTGGGTCCAACTTCCCCCCATGCCCATAAAACCAAGTCCTGCACCTGGGGGGCCAACTCAATGTAACTGGAGTGACCCCTGCAGCAATAATATGTTCCTCAGCGAGATCCCACTTAGGCCGGGCGACCTGGTAGCTACCTGGCCCCATAGTATGGTGCCAACTTTTTTTCGCAGCATTAATCTCGTTTATTCTCGGCCGTTCCTTAGCTAATTCCAATTCCTTGAACTGCACGAAAGCATCCCAGTGATCTTTTGCCTTCTCCAGTGTTCCCTTGAATGCTGGAGTCTTCTTTTCGTCTGCTTCGTACTTGGCCCATATTCTTTTCTTGTGGTTGTTGAATGCTATCGCCATCTTCTTAAGAGCACTCTTCTTGACTTCCTCCCATTCTTCACATGTCAAATGATCTGGTAGGGTGAAATGTGCCATGAGTGATTCCCAAAGCAGATCTTTTGCTCTTTTGTAACATCCCCAGATCCTCACCATGTTGATAAGCTCATTAGATAGCCATGTCATCATGATCATCTTCCAAAAATTGCATTTGAAAATAATTCAGCTTCAATCCAAAATTCAAAATGCAAGTCAATTATTATTTCTTCAAATGGCAAAACTAAAATGTTCATAATGCTGCAAATAAATTCCAAGGCCATTATAAAATTGAAACCAATATTTTTGGAGTTCCCAAATTGCCCCTGGAAATTATTTAGTGCTTCACAGCATCTAAATATGCCCTTTTCAATTTCCAACTATTCCTAGACAATTCCTCTTACTTCCAAAATATTTGTGGCAGTGCCTAAATTCACCAGGGAATTAAAGGGGCACTTCTCATTTTTTTTTCCAAGTGCAATAGACGCCCAAATTAAATCTTTCCCCTCCCTGTTTATCAAATAAAAAGAAAGCACAAAACAGAATAAAGAAAAGAGGCCCGCAGGCCAGTTACCTGTTATTGGGCCGAGTCGGCCTAGCCCACACCTCCACCTACCCTCCGCCTCGCTGTCGCGTTCGCCATGGTCGTCGCGCCTCCACCGCCCGCAGCTCACCACGCCAACGAGGCAGACGGGCGAGGGGATAAGGGCAACCCCCACCCCTTCCCCCTGGTCACTCCCTCCCTTCTTCCCTCTTCTCCCTCGCGCGCTCATCCGATCCCCCTCCTCAGATCCCCTTCTCCACTTCGCCCGAATGCGCCCGTCGCCGTCCACCTTGCTCCGGCGTGGCCACCGACCTCCACGCGTGTCACTGCCAAGACGTAGACCCTCGCCGTCGTCCGCTACTCCCCCTGGTGCCATCCGCAGGAGCTCGGAGGTGTTAGAGCGATGTCACGCCGACGACTTCAACCTCTGTCCGCCCGGGACCACCGTACGCCGCCGATTCGAGCTCCCCTGCTACTACAAAACTTCCAAGGGCCACCTTGAGCCGCACGGTGAGCCGCGCGACCTCTCCCTCCCTATTTGCGACTCGGATCGATGCCTCTCATCGCGTGCCCATACAAGCCCGAAGCTCGCCGTCCGCCATTGCCGCCGCGCACGTGCTCCAGAGCCTCTGCTGCCTCGTCCGACCGCCCCAACGTGCTCCTGGTGCTCCGTAACCCCTGTCTAGTTACTTAGCGCGCTCGAAAGCAAGCCGTAGCCATGCACCCGTGCTGGCCGACGCGCAGCCGCCACAGACCTCGTCGCCGGCCGTTATTCCGGCGACCATGTGGTACATCTCCGCAACCATTCGACAGCGCTCGATCCTCAGTTTCAAATGCCGCAAACCACACGCGAAATGAGGCACCGTGGCGAGCGCACGGTGCTCGTCCGCGTCGGGAAGGGCCTCGCCGGCTTAACTCCGGCGACGCTGACGTGGCGCCGTCATTAGCCCACTAATGACGTGCCTAATCTACCCCAATGACACTGACAATGGGGCCCACTGCTTAATTAAACCGGTGGTTAAAATAAATAAAGCACAGTTTAAAACGTAAGACACTGCCACGCGGGCCCCACCGGACCCGCTGACCGGTCAAACCGGCAGACTGTGCTGGACCCAGTCATTGACAGGTGCGTCCCACTGGACCCACTGCCCAGTCAACGCTGACCCAGACAACTGCTGACAATGCAGTTGACTGGGCCCACTGTCAGTCTCTCTGGTGCACACCGGGTGCAGTGCACCGGGTGCACCCAGTAATTTCCTTTGCAATTTTGAAATTAGATTAAATCCAGAAATTCCAGAAATTTGTTTAAATCTTTATATATTCATAGAAAATAATCCGTAGCTCGGATCGAAAAACTTTATACATGAAAGTTGCTCAGAATTTTGAGATGAATCTGAATACGCTCTCTGTTTGTCTGCACACACCCCTAACTATCTGAACATTTAACCGTCCCCTCCGGTTTGTCTGACTGACAAACGTCCGGAACCGGGAAAACTTTTCCGGTAAATTCCCGCTTCGTCCGTAGCACTTAGCATAGCATCAGGGCACCCCCTGCACTGCGTACTACCGTGCCTTGCTATGTGATTGTTTTTGTTGCCATGTATTTATATTGTTTCTTCTCCCCCTTACTTCCCGATAGACTGCGAGAGCGCTGACGATCCGGTGGACAACTACCTCACCGTAGAAGATCCACTTTTGTCTGCAAAGCTTCCAGGCAAGCACCCCCCTTTTGAGCATTCTGATATCGCCCACTCTCTTCCCTCTTATGCTTGCATTAGAAGTTACTGTTGTACTGTTCATCCTACTTCTGTTGCATAGCCTGTTTATTGTAGCCTACTGTTGATACCTGCCTGTTATCCTAAACTGTTTAGTATAGGTTGGGTAGAGACTCAGCAGAGACCCCACTTTATCCTGACTGCCCCACTGGATTCTCAGAAGACCCGATCAACGGGATCGAAGACCAGGCCCCGACATTGCACGTCACTTTCCTCCTTAACTGCTCGACACTACTGGGTTACTATCGAGTGCCGAGGGTGATACCTCGTCAGCACTTCTGATGATGACCTTGTAGGTTAGTTAATCCGGCGTGGTCAGTTAGGGTGATTCCTCCTACACCACCCCGATAACGACACCGTCCCGCAACTCCTCAAGTGTGGACCTCGAGGGTGATTCCTCCTCCGTTCACCTTGATGTTTACGTCAGGTGGGAGTCCAACGAGGGTGATGCCTCGGATTCCTTCTTGATGTGGTGGCCACACGGATGCCTTTACATTACTGTTGGTACTGTTTAATCTGGATAAAGACGGGTCGGCCCTGAGGGGTACCCGCGCGAGCTTAATTGCGAGGGATGTGGAGTCGGGTGTACCTGGATGGTACCTGAGTAAGGAACACGAGGCGTGGCCGGGCATTCCTAGCCCTTGCCGCAAGTCCTCGAGACAGGGCAACGGGGTCACATCTTTCGTGAGTCTCTGCTCGTTACCGCAATACCAACACACTAACGGTTTGGATATTTGATCCGAGGGGCCTCTGGCCTGATAGCACTAACCATCACGTGGGCATAGTATGGGCGTTCTGCGTCGTATACTTCAGCCGAAGCTTAATGGACGTCAGCGACTGAGCGGCGCGCGCCGAGTTGGACTGGTTACGCAACTGCGCTTGTATTAAGGGGTTGCTAGGTCTGCTCTCGGTCGCCTGACGCAACGTGCAGGAGTTCCCGCGGCGATGGCCCAAGACCCCTGGGGGCATAGGTTTAGTCCGGCGTACTGACCTCTCTGTTAAGTATTTGGTCGGGTTGCGGCGTATCGTTTGGCCGAGGCCGGGCATGACCCAGAAAGTGTGTCCGGCCGGAGTTAATCGAGCGTGGTGGGTAAGTTGGTGCACCCCTGCAGGGAAGAAACAATCTATCGATAGCCTGTCCTACGGTAACGGACACTCGGAGTTGTATCCCTATCGGTACAACTAGAACTGGAGACTTGAGATGAAATGGATAGTATGGCTCTGGGATTGCTGTCTCGCAGGGAGTCGAGGAAGGATCTCTGGCCGAGGTTGATGACACTACTACTACTTTTCATTATGTTACTCTGCACTCTTCTAATGCTGCACGACTAATGAAGATGCTTGAAGATGCTACTCTTCGATAGGACTAGGCTTTTCCCCTCTATTCTGACATTTCTGCAGCCCAGTCCACATATACAGCCTCCTTTGAAAATGTTGCATATGTAGTGTAGATCCTTGCTTGCTGAGTACTTCGAATGAGTACTCACGTTTGCTTTATTTTCTTTTTCTCCCCATATCCAATTGACGCCGCCAGATGACGGAGCCCCTGAGTTAGCTGGCCCTGTCGACGACTATGGCTACTACTTCTACCCTCCCGGCGAGTACTACTACGAGGAGCCGACCAACGACCAGGAGTAGGATTCGGAGGGTCCTAGGCAGGAGGCCTACGCCTTTCGATCATAGTGTTTTTTTGCCCCGCCTTCCTAAGGGCTTATCTCTATTTCTGTAACATATCTGTACCCAGATATCTGATGCTTCCGCTGACACTTGTATGCCATCGAGCTATGTATTCGAGCCCTCGAGGCCCTCGCTTGTAATATAAAGCTTGTATGAATTTATTTATGATTTAGCGTTGTGTTGTGATATCTTCAAGTGAGTCCTTAGGCTTGATCGTGTGCATTTGTATGTATGGTTAGTGCACGATTAAGCCGAGGTCGTCACAGGTTGGTATCAGAGCCGACTGCCTCTAGGAATCCCCCTTTCCAACTCCTTGGCCGAAGTTGAGGCTAGTAACCGAAAATTGTTTTACTAACTTGGCTGTGTGGCTTACGGGCCCACGTCGCCAACTGGGTGGTATTAGGATCTTTTATTCCTCGACTTTACTCTGGCACTCTGATCTCTCTTCTATTCAGGTTAAAGATTTTACTAACTCTGGCATTAGGTTCTCGTAACCACTTCCTCCCGGAGAGCCCTTTCACTACAGATGATCGTCTGCTTCATGAGAAGATTCTGAAGATACTCCTTGACGTTAACCGAGACCCTATCCCACTGCTTTGCAGTTCCTGACCACCGATAAACTCCGATGGATAACTAGTTACAATTGTCGCTCATATATTCATTCCAGTTACTTTCGGGTTCTATCCGACATATCGAAACACTATCCGACGTTTCGAGAATTCTCTGAACCTACTGCCTTGCAGTCCCTTTCCGCCTGAACACACCTACGAATAAATCCTCATACTACATGGGATCCGTTCATTCCCAGTTATTCGAGTGCTTTCCAGAACACATTGAATTGCTATCTGATCTCCTAAAAATCCTCTGCAGTCTATTGCTCTTGAAATTCTTGCCTGCTTGCCTTATGGTTAATTCCATATGTCTGGCAATAATCATTCGTATCCTTTGACACCGTCATTTAGGTCTTATTGATTCAACATGAGTGCGAATGCTCGCAATCATCAGTCGATTCCTAGAACTCGTCCTTTCGGCTCAATCATCATTCCGGACATGAGCTGGTTCTCGGCCAATCAAGCATTGATTGATTGTCCAACTAAGCATGTGCAAATCACTCGTCCCTCTGCCCAGGTGAACTAATTGCCACTCCAGGTTTTGGAAATTGCGAATCCTCTGAATCTTATACTTGGGTTGTTCAAGTGCTTCCTTAATTCGATGTGCTTGCCCCCGTCCTTTCTCGGAGGACTCTCAGGTGGAACCAGTTGTTAAAACCTTACCCTGTTAGTTCTCACGGATCACTTGATTCCTTTTGTGGATAGTTATCTGACCGATTCCTTTCTATTCTAAGAACCCTATCGGTTCCTTCCCCGTTGACATTGCCTTCGGCACTGAAGCATTCTCTACTTCTTGCCGTCTGTATATCCGCCCTCCTTGCATGGCACGGAGAGACAGTGCATTCCTTCTCCATATTGACTTGGGACTGACTACTGACCAGGACATGTCCCGTAACTATGGGTGGAGATTTCTGCAAGACGGAACACTAAAGATCTGTTCAACCTACTCAATTTTGGTCAAAGCTTTTGCTTCTGATCCTTCGTTTTTGAACCATAACTCCTTTGTACTTAAACGTCGGGTTATTCTGATGTTTCTATAATCTGATGCCGATACATTCTTTCTTCTTCTGTTAGAGTACCGATACTCACATCGGATCCTTTGTCGACCATCTGGTCTTTTGTTGGGTTGCTACCCGACAGCATCGATCATATTCAATAACCTTGCGTGTCTTTCCTCGGATACAGAATGTCTATGGTAAAATGTATCCTCTCCTTCTGTCAACCATGCTCTGCTTCCGAGCTTGAGTTCATTACTCCTGTAAATTGTGGTATATGTTCCTAAGATACCCGGATGGGTTGAACATATGCTTTCCTTAACCTGTGTAAATTGAAAGTTATGCGGGTTACTTATACTCGCGTTTCGTCGGATAAATTTTCAACTCTGCAACTTCTTCAAAGACGAGAAGTGAATGAAAGGTTATGCATTGGAGAAGTGGGAGTCGACCTTGAACCTTTTTGTTCATGCCCATGGACCCGATGTAGAACTTACCATGAAAGCTGCTCGCAAAGATAATTATTTCCTTGGTACAAGCTCATCTTGTATCTAGGAATTGATCCTTTGCAATCGTGGTTCCGACCATGATTATCCTTCCTTCATCTAATTTCGTGGACAAGCTAAAGCACTTGTCTTCCTCAAACCAATATGCCTGCCCAACCTCTATCCTGGTTTACCCTCGAGTGTTACCCCTTGGTATCTCGAGAATATCATAGGAACTACATAACTCCCTATGAGTTCTTCATCGAACTACTATCGATCCCCAATTCCAATATCCCCGAGTTCTGAGTGGTTTGTCACTCGAGAACACCGGTAAGTGAATCAATTCCACACCCCGATTCGATAACTCTAAGTAAATTTTCGTTGCTTACGAGTTTAATAATCCATCCAGTCATTTCTAGCCTGATCGGCTATATCCTTATCGTGCCAACTTTTAACTGTGCTACCTGGCCCTTCTTCCCGGAGCACAATCTTCGACGATGCGTTAAGCTTACGTCGATCTTCCTCATCTTGTCATTTCACCTCAAACAACAAGCTTGATTTCGAGCTTGTGTCAGATCCGTGTTTCCCATAACCTTTCGCTTCATCATTGTTTTTGTATGATGCCATCACTGTTCGATGGCCCCTTCATAGTACCTCGACAAATTTGTCGTGATCACCATCAATATAATAACTTCTTTAGAGATGTCAATTGAATTCATGGTTAGTAATACCATCCTTGCCCTTCAATGATTTGCGTTACCATCGACAGCATCCTGACTTCCTGCCAACACAGACTTGGTCATGTGTTGGACATACCTCGAGTTCCATGTTAACTCTGGAACTGTTCCTTGAGTATTTTGCATGATCTTCAAATCCAATCTTTGCATGAAACACCATCTTATTGCCACCTCGAAGCATGATTGTGGTATTCACAGTATCAACAAGAACCTTGGAAGAGCAATGCTAAATGTTCCTTGATTAATTACCCAAACACCGATGTTTGGGTAAACATCATGAATTATCCCTCGTCCCTTTAACCAAATGCTTTTGAACTTGACGTCCTACTATGTATATCATGCTTCACTATTCATTGAGAAGGATATACTCCCAATCCTCGTGTGAAAACACATTTTCCTTTTCATTGTTCTGTTTAATCTGATAATCACATTTTCCTTTCCATTGTTTTGTTTAACCTATCTTATGGTTTATATGATCTAAGAAGAAATAATTCTCTGCTTAGGTAAACTCCTCGGTCTACAACTCTGTCGATGAGACCCTGTCACTAGTGTTGATGACATTCCGGTAACCACCGATGGACGAGAACTTTGCCTTATTGGTCCGCCTCGTTCCACGAGCAGGAAAATGGTTCTCTTCGTCCCTCGCCCTTGGTACCGATGTTGTTACCGACATAACTGATAGACTATCCTCTGACATACCTTGTTGTCGTGACCGGTAAGTTGTCACCATCCTCCATATTTTTAATCGACACTCCCCCACAGCTCCACAGAATCGAAAACCCGACTCTCATGTGTAACCTTGATTCTGAAGTATTCTTTGCACCTGACTTGGAGTGTTATCACGAACCACCCTCCTAGAAATGATCTATTCCCGATATCCTGAACCTCTTTTCACACTCTGTTCAGGTATCGGTCGGATGTCCTTTCGCTTGACACTTCTTATCATACTTTCATACTTTGCTCTTGATGTTTGCTTAAGTTTCAACGCGAGAGGTACTTCCTATCGCATTCCCGGAGTTGTCTACCAATCGACCCTATAAAGGTCCGATTTCACGAAGTTACCCTTACTTCCCCACTTAAATCTCGGGACGAGATTTCTTGTAGTGCAGGAGATTTGTAACATCCCCAGATCCTCACCATGTTGATAAGCTCATTAGACAGCCATGTAATCATGATCATCTTCCAAAAATTGCATTTGAAAATAATTCAGCTTCAATCCAAAATTCAAAAAGCAAGTCAATTATTATTTCTTCAAATGGCAAAACTAAAATGTTCATAATGCTGCAAATAAATTCCAAGGCCATTATAAAATTGAAACCAATATTTTTGGAGTTCCCAAATTGCCCTTGGAAATTATTTAGTGTTTCAGCAGCATCTAAATATGCCCTTTTCAATTTCCAACTATTCTAGACAATTCCTCTTACTTCCAAAATATTTGTGGCAGTGCCTAAATTCACCAGGGAATTAAAGGGGCACTTCTCTTTTTTTTTTCAAGTGCAATAGACGCCCAAATTAAATCTTTCCCCTCTCTGTTTATCAAATAAAAAGAAAGAACAAAAAAGAACAAAGAAAAGAGGCCCGCAGGCCACTTACTTGTTACTAGGCCGAGTTGGCCCAGCCCACACCTCCACCTACCCTCCGCCTCGCTGTCGCGTTCGCCATGGTCGCCGCGCCTCCACTGCCCGCAGCTCGCCACGCCAATGAGGCAGACGGGCGAGGGGATAAGGGCAACCCCCATCCCTTCCCCCTGGTCACTCCCTTCCTTCTTCTCTCTTCTCCCTCGCGCGCTCATCCGCTCCCCCTCCTCAGATCCCCTTCTCCACTTCGCCCGAACGCGCCCGTCGCCGTCCACCTTGCTCCGGCGTGGCCACCGACCTCCACGCGTGTCACCGCCAAGACGTAGACCCTCGCCGTCGTCCGCTACTCCCCCTGGTGCCATCCGCAGGAGCTCGGAGGTGTTAGAGCGCCGTCACGCCGACGACTTCAACCTCTGTCCGCCCGGGACCACCGTACGCCGCCGATTCGAGCTCCCCTGCTGCTACAAAACTTCCAAGGGCCACCTTGAGCCGCACGGTGAGCCGCGCGACCTCTCCCTCCCTATTTGCGACTCGGATCGATGCCGCTCATCGCGTGCCCGTACAAGCCCGAAGCTTGCCGTCCGCCATTACCGCCGCGCACGTGCTCCAGAGCCTCTGCTGCCTCGTCCGACCACCCCAACGTGCTCCTGGTGCTCCGTAACCCCTGTCTAGTTACTTAGCGCGCTCGAAAGCGAGCCGTAGCCATGCGCCCGTGCTGGCCGACACGCAGCCGCCGCAGACCTCGTCGCCGGCCGTTATTCCGGCGACCATTTGGTACATCTCCGCAACCATTCGACAGCGCTCGATCCTCAGTTTCAAATGACGCAAACCACACGCGAAATGAGGCACCGTGGCGAGCGCACGGTGCTCCTCCACCGTCGGGAAGGGCCTCGCCGGCTTAACTCCGGCGACGCTGACATGGCGCCGTCATTAGCCCACTAATGACGCACCTAATCTACCCCAATGACACTGACAATGGGGCCCACTACTTAATTAAACCGGCGGTTAAAATAAATAAAGCACAGTTTAAAACGTAAGACACTGCCACGCGGGCCCCACCGGACCCGCTGACCGGTCAAACTGGCTAACTGTGCTAGACCCAGTCATTGACAGGTGGGTCCCACTGGACGCACTGCCCAGTCAACGCTGACGCAGTCAACTGCTGACAATGCAGTTGACTGGGCCCACTGTCAGTCTCTCTGGTGCACACCGGGTGCAGTGCACCGGGTGCACCCAGTAATTTCCTGTGCAATTTCGAAATTAGATTAAATCCAGAAATTTGTTTAAATCTTTATAAATTCATAGAAAATAATCCGTAGCTCGGATCAAAAAACTTTATACATGAAAGTTGCTCAGAATTTTGAGACAACTCTGAATACGCTCTCCGTTTGTCTGTCACCGTAGAAGATCCACTTTTGTGTGCAAAGCTTCCAGGCAAGCACCCCCCTTTTGAGCATTCCGATATCACCCACTCTCTTCCCTCTTATGCTTGCATTAGAAGTTACTGCTGTACTGTTCATCCTACTTCTGTTGCATAGCCTGTTTATTGTAGCCTACTGTTGATACCTGCCTGTTATCCTGAACTGTTTAGTATAGGTTGGGTAGAGACTCAGCAGAGACCCCACTTTATCCCAACTGCCCCGCTGGATTCTCAGAAGACCCGATCAACGGGATCGAAGACCAGGCCCCGACATTGCACGTCACTTTCCCCCTTAACTGCTCGACACTACTGGGTTACTATCGAGTGCCGAGGGTGATGGCTCGTCAGCACTTCTGATGATGACCTTGTAGGTTAGTTAATCTAGCGTTGTCAGCGAGGGTGATTCCTCCTACACCACCCCGATAACGACACCGTCGCGCAACTCCTCAAGTGTGGACCTCGAGGGTGATTCCTCCTCCGTTCACCTTGATGTTTACGTCAGGTGGGAGTCCAACGAGGGTGATGCCTCGGATTCCTTCTTGATGTGGTGGCCACACGGATGCCTTTACATTACTGTTGGTACTGTTTAATCTGGATAAAGACGGGTCGGCCCTGAGGGGTACCCATGCAAGCTTAATTGCGAGGGATGTGGAGTCGGGTGTACCTGGATGGTACCCGAGTAAGGAACACGAGGCGTGGCCGGGCATTCCTAGCCATTGCCGCAAGTCCTCGAGACGGGGCGACGGGGTAACATCTTTCGTGAGTCTCTGCTCGTTACCGCAATACCAACACACTAACGGTTTGGATATTTGATCCGAGGGGCCTCTGGCCTGATAGCACTAACCATCACATGGGCATAGTATGGGCGTTCTTCGTCGTATACTTCAGCCGAAGCTTAATGGACGTCAGCGACTGAGCGTGCACCGAGTTGGACTGGTTACGTAACTGCGCTTGTATTAAGGGGTTGCTAGGTCTGCTCTCGGCCGCCTGACGCAACGTGCAGGAGTTCCCGGGGCGATGGCCCAAGACCCCTGGGGGCATAGGTTTAGTCCGGCGTGCTGACCTCTCTGTTAAGTATTCGGTCGGGTTGCGGCGTATCGTTTGGCCGAGGCCGGGCATGACCCAGAAAGTGTGTCCGGCCGGAGTTAGTCGAGCGTGGTGGGTAAGTTGGTGCACCCCTGCAGGGAAGAAACAATCTATCGATAGCCTATCCTACGGTAACGGACACTCGGAGTTGTATCCCGATCGGTACAACTAGAACTGGAGACTTGAGATGAAATGGATAGTATGGCTCTGGGATTGCTTTCTCGCAGGGAGTCGAGGAAGGATCTCTGGCCGAGGTTGATGACACTACTACTACTTTTCATTATGTTACTCTGCACTCTTCTAATGCTGCAAGACTAATGAAGATGCTTGAAGATGCTACTCTTCGATAGGACTAGGCTTTTCCCCTCTATTCTGGCATTTCTGCAGCCCAGTCCACATATACAGCCTCCTTTGAAAATGTTGCATATGTAGTGTAGATCCTTGCTTGCTGAGTACTTCGGATGAGTACTCACGTTTGCTTTATTTTCTTTTTCTCCCCATATCCAATTGACGCCGCCAGATGACGGAGCCCCTGAGTTTGCTGGCCCTGTCGACGACTATGGCTACTACTTCTACCCTCCTGGCGAGTACTACTACGAGGAGCCGACCGACGACCAGGAGTAGGATTCGGAGGGTCCTAGGCAGGAGGCCTACGCCTTTCGATCATAGTGTTTTTTTTGCCCCGCCTTCCTAAGGGCTTATCTCTATTTCTGTAACATATCTGTACCCAGATATCTGATGCTTCCGCTGACCCTTGTATGCCATCGAGCTATGTATTCGAGCCCTCGAGGCCCTGGCTTGTAATATAAAGTTTGTATGAATTTATTTATGATTTAGAGTTATGTTGTGATATCTTCAAGTGAGTCCTTAGGCTTGATCATGTGCATTTGCGTGTGTGGTTAGTGCACGATTAAGCCGGGGTCGTCACATCTTTCGTCGACAAAAGTAACTCCTCGATCTCCCTTTGCTGGATTATTCCATTCTTGAACGGAGATCGGGATTTAGTCCCTGACAATAACTCCGCATTGACGAATCCATTTGTGCGCATTCTTTTTAGGAGCAAGCGGTTCGCCATTTTCTTTGATGGCTCGATGTTGTACTTTATGCCAGCCTGCAACCTTCTGGTCGGGCCTCGTACTGCCCTGCTTGTAGAAGATTTGCTTGATCCGGAGGGCTAAAAGAAGAATGATCGATTCGTTAGTATATATAAATCAATTAATACATGTAATGATCACCAGAGGCCTTATATATATACCTCGTCGGTCTTTGTTATTTGAAGAACATTTCCTTCGTCATCATTGTTGTGGCCTTCGTCTCTTCGTTCGTCTTCATCAAATATTAATACTCCCTCACCGGAATTGTTCAGATATTGCGAGCCGTCATCTTCAGGTTCATTCTCATCTGGGCTCGGGGAGCGTATGATGTCGGACATGGTCTCTTCTTCGTCTCTGTCGGTATTGTCCATAGCTTATATTAACTAATCCAGAAGAAAGATAAAACAATTTATTATTCAAATTAGAATGCAATCAATAAGGAAAAATTGAATCATAGTAGATAATATGCATCTCGAATAATATCACTAATACATCTCGAACAATCCAGATAATATGCATCATCGAATATAATCTCGAATACATCATCTCGAATATTATCGAATATAATCTCGAATACATCTCGAGTATTAATTATCACTAATACATCTCAAATATTATCATATAACATCACTAGCTAATACAGATCGAATATAATCGAAGAATCTAGTTCACTCGCGGTTCCTGAGGCGCGGGCGGTGGACACCCAAAGAGAAGGAACCATCACAGGATCATAGTCGGGTCAGATCCCTGAAGAACTTGCCAGGTATTGGAGAACCTGATGTCCAACGCAACCATGTAGCGATGGACGTGCTCGTCCTCCTCCCTGACACGGCGACGTACCACCTCCGGCGGGGCCGGCTGCCGCCACACCGAATGTGGCCCACACGAACGCCACCAAAGAAGCTCCAGGTCGACGACGGGAGCCCGGTTCCTCACCAAGCTGCGTGCCACGGAAGGTAGCACCTCCCAGTGCCAGCCCGACGGAGCCCAGTCCCGGAAATGGTGCCTCTCAAGCAGGTCGTCGCCACCAAGACGACGACGAGGATGCGGGCCGGGCATCGTCGACATCGAGAACAAAGTCTTATGAAAGGAAATTCCTATGCAATAATTATCATTTTATTACGCTACTCATATTTAATAAACTTTTACAACTATATATATAGTAGATGGGCAAATTTGAACAACATTATATATCCATTGATCCAACAATTCTTTTTATAGAGAACCAACACTTGAACAACATTTCTATTCATCCATTTAACATCCATTTAAATTATAAATAACAGTAGGAAATATTTTCATAATAAAATTTGCCAAAAATAATTCTTTTAATAGCATTTGCAATCTTTGAAATGCTTCTGTTGCACTACAACTAAATAATTCTTTTAAAATTCCACAAGAAATTATGAGGGGTCATGTGATGCATATAGATAATTTTTATGCAAAAACCCAACTTGATCTTTTGAAATTTTTGAGCAAAACATCCTCTTTTCAATTATGTCTCATTCCTAGGTTATAACTACAACCCTAATATTCCTTGCTCCAAAAATTCTGAAACTTTTCCCACTTATAGTCCTTCCAACAAAACCCTTAACTCTAGAAGACCAACTCCATTAGCATAACTTAAGTTCACCAAATAATTCCTTGTAGTTTCTGTCCAGAACTGAATTCTGGTAAAACTTGCACTTGCAAGTTTTTCTTTCTGTCAAACTAGCCCCACCACCATCTTTATCATCTAAGGATACACCATCCTAGAAATTTCCACATCCAACCAAAGTGCCTAGGTCACCCTTTCATATCACCAAACACCTCATGTGCATGGCAGAATCTTGCAACTCCTCTGAACTACATTGGGAACTTGACCATCAGACCAAACCAGTATGTCCAGCATCTCTAACAAATCGAGTGTGGCCATCCTGCCAAATTCTAGCTCAAATGGAGCAACCTAGCATGACCTGGCATTCGGGCCAGCACACTGCGTGCGTGCTCTGGACGTGGCCAAAGCGTCCATGCTGCACCCGCCAGCACCCGAGCCCAGGACACTACGCGCACGGCAAGGCGAGGAAGAAAAGGGGAAGGGCGCATGCGGAGCTCACCGGGGAGGCGCAAGAGGGCCCGGTGACGGCTTAGGAGCTGCAGGCTCGCCGGAATCGGGGACGGCGACGAGCGGCTCGGCGTCGAGGCACGGGGAGGAGGCGCGGGTGGCCGGCGGTGCAAGAGGCGATGGCGTCGGGGGAGGCGACGGCGATCTCCGGCTCAGCAACCTGGCGGCGTCCTCTGGTTCGGCGCGTTGACAGAATGGAGAGCGTGTTTGGAAAAATTTGAAGTCCCCGCTTATAAACAAAGACCTTTAGTCCCGGTTGGTGGCTCCAACCACGACTAAAGACCACCTTTAGTTGTGGTTGGAGCCACCAACCGGGACTCTGCTTGGCCTGGTGAAAATTCACCTTTAGTCCCGGTTGGTGGCTCCAACCGCGACTAAAGGTGGTCTTTAGTCGCGGTTGGAACCACCAACCGGGACTAAAGGCCTGGCTTCCCGTGTCGAATGTTTAGTCCCACCTCACTAGTTCGGAGGAGCTCGTAGCGGTTTATAAGCCCCGCCACGGCTACCGTCTCGAGCTCCTCTCTAAGCAGGCCTTTGTGGGCCTACCAAACCTATGCTGCCCTGTGGGGCCTATTGGGCGTGCGGGCCTGCATCCTGGACCAACTAGAGGTTGGGTTTCTAGTCGTATGCAAGCCGTGGCGGCCCAGTAGGTGGGCATTTTATTTATTTATTTTCCAGTTTGTTTTTTTCTTTATTTATTTTCTTTTCTTTCTACTTACAGCCAAATATTTAGAGTTTCTGAGTGAATCTTTTTGCTTTAGGTCACAAAAATTATAAACTTTCTGTTAGTGCCAGTACTTTTCAAATTTGAATAGTTTAAATTTGAATTATTTGAAATTTGTGTGAATCACTAGTTTGTGAATAACTTTACTTTAAAAATAGATTTATCAGCGATTCTTTTTTCTGCTGTTTAATATTAGTGTGTTTTATCATTATATTCAATTTGGTAAAGAGATTGTCCATTTTGTACAGGAAATGCCCTGGCTTGTAATATAAAGTTTGTATGAATTTATTTATGATTTAGAGTTATGTTGTGATATCTTCAAGTGAGTCCTTAGGCTTGATCATGTGCATTTGCGTGTGTGGTTAGTGCACGATTAAGCCGGGGTCGTCACATCTTTCGTCGACAAAAGTAACTCCTCGATCTCCCTTTGCTGGATTATTCCATTCTTGAACGGAGATCGGGATTTAGTCCCTGACAATAACTCCGCATTGACGAATCCATTTGTGCGCATTCTTTTTAGGAGCAAGCGGTTCGCCATTTTCTTTGATGGCTCGATGTTGTACTTTATGCCAGCCTGCAACCTTCTGGTCGGGCCTCGTACTGCCCTGCTTGTAGAAGATTTGCTTGATCCGGAGGGCTAAAAGAAGAATGATCGATTCGTTAGTATATATAAATCAATTAATACATGTAATGATCACCAGAGGCCTTATATATATACCTCGTCGGTCTTTGTTATTTGAAGAACATTTCCTTCGTCATCATTGTTGTGGCCTTCGTCTCTTCGTTCGTCTTCATCAAATATTAATACTCCCTCACCGGAATTGTTCAGATATTGCGAGCCGTCATCTTCAGGTTCATTCTCATCTGGGCTCGGGGAGCGTATGATGTCGGACATGGTCTCTTCTTCGTCTCTGTCGGTATTGTCCATAGCTTATATTAACTAATCCAGAAGAAAGATAAAACAATTTATTATTCAAATTAGAATGCAATCAATAAGGAAAAATTGAATCATAGTAGATAATATGCATCTCGAATAATATCACTAATACATCTCGAACAATCCAGATAATATGCATCATCGAATATAATCTCGAATACATCATCTCGAATATTATCGAATATAATCTCGAATACATCTCGAGTATTAATTATCACTAATACATCTCAAATATTATCATATAACATCACTAGCTAATACAGATCGAATATAATCGAAGAATCTAGTTCACTCGCGGTTCCTGAGGCGCGGGCGGTGGACACCCAAAGAGAAGGAACCATCACAGGATCATAGTCGGGTCAGATCCCTGAAGAACTTGCCAGGTATTGGAGAACCTGATGTCCAACGCAACCATGTAGCGATGGACGTGCTCGTCCTCCTCCCTGACACGGCGACGTACCACCTCCGGCGGGGCCGGCTGCCGCCACACCGAATGTGGCCCACACGAACGCCACCAAAGAAGCTCCAGGTCGACGACGGGAGCCCGGTTCCTCACCAAGCTGCGTGCCACGGAAGGTAGCACCTCCCAGTGCCAGCCCGACGGAGCCCAGTCCCGGAAATGGTGCCTCTCAAGCAGGTCGTCGCCACCAAGACGACGACGAGGATGCGGGCCGGGCATCGTCGACATCGAGAACAAAGTCTTATGAAAGGAAATTCCTATGCAATAATTATCATTTTATTACGCTACTCATATTTAATAAACTTTTACAACTATATATATAGTAGATGGGCAAATTTGAACAACATTATATATCCATTGATCCAACAATTCTTTTTATAGAGAACCAACACTTGAACAACATTTCTATTCATCCATTTAACATCCATTTAAATTATAAATAACAGTAGGAAATATTTTCATAATAAAATTTGCCAAAAATAATTCTTTTAATAGCATTTGCAATCTTTGAAATGCTTCTGTTGCACTACAACTAAATAATTCTTTTAAAATTCCACAAGAAATTATGAGGGGTCATGTGATGCATATAGATAATTTTTATGCAAAAACCCAACTTGATCTTTTGAAATTTTTGAGCAAAACATCCTCTTTTCAATTATGTCTCATTCCTAGGTTATAACTACAACCCTAATATTCCTTGCTCCAAAAATTCTGAAACTTTTCCCACTTATAGTCCTTCCAACAAAACCCTTAACTCTAGAAGACCAACTCCATTAGCATAACTTAAGTTCACCAAATAATTCCTTGTAGTTTCTGTCCAGAACTGAATTCTGGTAAAACTTGCACTTGCAAGTTTTTCTTTCTGTCAAACTAGCCCCACCACCATCTTTATCATCTAAGGATACACCATCCTAGAAATTTCCACATCCAACCAAAGTGCCTAGGTCACCCTTTCATATCACCAAACACCTCATGTGCATGGCAGAATCTTGCAACTCCTCTGAACTACATTGGGAACTTGACCATCAGACCAAACCAGTATGTCCAGCATCTCTAACAAATCGAGTGTGGCCATCCTGCCAAATTCTAGCTCAAATGGAGCAACCTAGCATGACCTGGCATTCGGGCCAGCACACTGCGTGCGTGCTCTGGACGTGGCCAAAGCGTCCATGCTGCACCCGCCAGCACCCGAGCCCAGGACACTACGCGCACGGCAAGGCGAGGAAGAAAAGGGGAAGGGCGCATGCGGAGCTCACCGGGGAGGCGCAAGAGGGCCCGGTGACGGCTTAGGAGCTGCAGGCTCGCCGGAATCGGGGACGGCGACGAGCGGCTCGGCGTCGAGGCACGGGGAGGAGGCGCGGGTGGCCGGCGGTGCAAGAGGCGATGGCGTCGGGGGAGGCGACGGCGATCTCCGGCTCAGCAACCTGGCGGCGTCCTCTGGTTCGGCGCGTTGACAGAATGGAGAGCGTGTTTGGAAAAATTTGAAGTCCCCGCTTATAAACAAAGACCTTTAGTCCCGGTTGGTGGCTCCAACCACGACTAAAGACCACCTTTAGTTGTGGTTGGAGCCACCAACCGGGACTCTGCTTGGCCTGGTGAAAATTCACCTTTAGTCCCGGTTGGTGGCTCCAACCGCGACTAAAGGTGGTCTTTAGTCGCGGTTGGAACCACCAACCGGGACTAAAGGCCTGGCTTCCCGTGTCGAATGTTTAGTCCCACCTCACTAGTTCGGAGGAGCTCGTAGCGGTTTATAAGCCCCGCCACGGCTACCGTCTCGAGCTCCTCTCTAAGCAGGCCTTTGTGGGCCTACCAAACCTATGCTGCCCTGTGGGGCCTATTGGGCGTGCGGGCCTGCATCCTGGACCAACTAGAGGTTGGGTTTCTAGTCGTATGCAAGCCGTGGCGGCCCAGTAGGTGGGCATTTTATTTATTTATTTTCCAGTTTGTTTTTTTCTTTATTTATTTTCTTTTCTTTCTACTTACAGCCAAATATTTAGAGTTTCTGAGTGAATCTTTTTGCTTTAGGTCACAAAAATTATAAACTTTCTGTTAGTGCCAGTACTTTTCAAATTTGAATAGTTTAAATTTGAATTATTTGAAATTTGTGTGAATCACTAGTTTGTGAATAACTTTACTTTAAAAATAGATTTATCAGCGATTCTTTTTTCTGCTGTTTAATATTAGTGTGTTTTATCATTATATTCAATTTGGTAAAGAGATTGTCCATTTTGTACAGGAAATGCATCCAGTTTTTGCCGTAACCCTCTCAACTTTTTAGCACATGCTATGTGGGTGAAATGATGATACCATGCCAACTTTCAACCTTTTCAGAGTTCATTTGTATTGCTTTTCAATTTCAGGGTCATTTAGCTCAAAAAAATCAATAAATGCATGAAAAATAGCAAATGAAGTCACAAAGGGTTGAAAATTGATGACGTGGCTTTGAATGGTGCATACTGAACGCACAAAAAGTCTGGATTTGAAATAAGTTTAAAAAAATGGCATGCCTTTGTAACAGATGAGTTTTCGTCCATAAGCCTGATACTTCGAAAGAGATTGTCCATTTTGTACACGAAGTGCATCTAATTTTTTGCCGTAACCCTCTCAACTTTTTAGCACATGCTATGTGGGTGAAATGATGATACCATGCCAACTTTCAACCTTTTCAGAGTTCATTTGTAGTGCTTTTCAATTTCAGGGTCATTTAACTCAAAAAAATCAGTAAATGCATGAAAAATAGCAAATGAAGTCACAAAGATATATTTCTTCGCCTTTCAAATGCCAAAACACATATATACCCCTAACTATTACAAAGATTCCATCCGGTTTGTCCCAAGTGGGACTTTCGAGATAAGTCCGGAAACTCACTAGAGAAGAAAGTGATGACGGTGAAGCCGGTCACATCCCAGAGTGGGATCTTTGGGTATAAAACTTTTTCTTTGCGTGTGTCCCTTTACGCCGTAACCATGGACAATCTTCATCATTTAACAGGATGCTTGGATCAATCTTCACTGGGAAGGGAGCAATTTCTTGAAACTTTTCATAATCTTCTGACATGTCTGTCTTGTCCTCCACTCCCACGATATTTCTTTTCCCTGAAAGAACTATGTGGCGCTTTGGCTCATCGTATGATGTATTCGCTTCCTTATCTTTTCTTTTTCTCAGCTTGGTAGACATGTCCTTCACATAGAAAACCTGCGCCACATCATTGGCTAGGACGAATGGTTCGTCTGCGTACCCAAGATTGTTGAGATCCACTGTTGTCATTCCGTACCACGGGTCTTCCTTTACACCGCCTCCTGACAGATTGACCCATTTGCAGCGAAACAAAGGGACCTTCAATTCACATCCATAGTCAAGTTCCCATATCTCCTCTATGTAACCATAATATGTGTCCTTTGGCCTATTGGTGTTTGGTGCATCAAAGCGGACACCACTGTTTTGGTTGGTGCTCTTTTTATCTTGGGCAATCATGTAAAATGTATTCCCATTTATCTTGTACCCTTTGAAAGTCAATATAGTCGAAGATGGTAACTTGGACAGCAAGTACAGATCATCTACAACAGTGTCGTCATGCATGAGATGTGTCTGCAACCAACCGCCGAAAGTCCCCGTGTGTTCACGTGTAATCCAGTCGTCAGACTGCTCCGGGTGTTTGGAGCGTAGAATATTCTTGTGTTCGTCGATATACGGAGCCACCAAGCTGGAATTTTGTAGAACTGTGTAGTGTGCTTGCGCCCAAGAATGCCTGTCCATACATATTACTTGGTCCTTTCCTACCGTGCCTTTTCCACCAAGTCTGCCCTCATGCCGCGATTCAGGAACACGAATCGGCTTAATGTCAGGAATAAAGTCAACACAAACTCTATGACCTCCTCTGTTTCATGGCCCTTGGAGATGCTTCCTTCTGGCCTAGCATGGTTATGAACATATTTCTTTAAGACTCCCATGAACCTCTCAAAGGGGAACATATTTTGTAGAAATACAGGACCCAGAATGGCAATCTCTTCGACTAGGTGAACTAGGACGTGTGTCATGATATTGAAGAAGGATGGTGGGAACACCAACTCGAAATTGACAAGACATTGCACCAAATCATTCTATAACCTTGGTAGGATTTCTGGATCGATTACCTTCTGAGAGATTGCATTGAGAAATGCACATAGCTTCACAATGGCTAATCGAACGTTGTCCGGTAGAAGCCCCCTCAATGCAACCGGAAGCAGTTGCGTCATAATCACGTGGCAGTCATGGGACTTTAGGTTCTGGAACTTTTTCTCTGCCATATTTATTATTCCCTTTATATTCGACGAGAAGCCAGACGGGACCTTCATACTGAGCAGGCATTGAAAGAAGATTTCCTTCTCTTCTCTGGTAAGAGTGTAGCTAGCAGGACCCTGATACTGCTTTGGATGCATGCCGTCTTTTTCGTGCATACATTGCTGGTCCTCCCGTGCCTCCGGTGTATCTTTTGTCTTCCCATACATGCCCAAGAAGCCTAGCAGGTTCACGCAAAGATTCTTCGTCACATGCATCACGTCGATTGTAGGGCGGACCTCTAGTTATTTCCAATATGGTAGGTCCCAAAATATAGATTTCTTCTTCCACATGGGTGCGTGTTCGTCAGCGTCATTCGGAACAGATTGTCTTCCAGGACCCTTTCCAATGATTACTTTTAAATCCTTGACCATATCAAGTATATGATGACCAGTACGGTGGCGGGGCTTCTTCCGGTGATCTGCCTCACCTTTGAAATGCTTGCCTTTCTTTCTTAAGACATGATTGATCGAAAGAAATCGACGATGTCCCAGGTACACATTCTACTTACATTTATCCAAATATATATTGTCGGTATCATCTAAATAGTGCGTGCATGCGTGGTATCCCTTGTTTGTCTGGCCTGAAAGGTTACTAAGAGCAGGCCAATCATTGAAGATTACAAACAGCAACGCTCGCATGTCAAATTCCTGCTGTTTGTGCTCATCCCACACACGTACACCTTCTATACTCCACAGCTGTAAAAGTTCTTCAACTAATGGCCTTACGTACACATCAATGTCTTTGTTGGGTTGCTTGGGGACTTGGATGAGCACTGGCATCATAATGAACTTCCGCTTCATGCACAACCAAGGAGGAAGGTTATAGATACATAGAGTCATAGGCCATGTGCTATGATTGCTGCTCCGCTCCCCAAAAGGATTAATGCCATCTGCACTTAAACCAAACCATACGTTCCTTGCGTCATCTGCAAAGTCCTTCCACTTTCTCTCGATTTTTCTCCATTGTGATCCGTCAGCGGGTACTCTCAACTTCCCATCTTTCTTATGGTCTTCTTTGTGCCATCACATCAACTTGGCATGCTCTTTGTTTTGGAACAAATGTTTCAACCGTGGTATTATAGGAGCATACCACATCACCTTAGCAGGAATCTTCTTCCTGGGGCGCTCGCCCTTAACATCACCAGGGTCATCACGGCAGATCTTATAGCGCAATGCACCACATACCGGGCATGCATTCAAATACTCGTACTCACCGCGGTAGAGGATGCAGTCATTAGGGCATGCATGTATCTTCTGCACCTCTAATCTTAGAGGGCAGACAGCCTTCTTTTCTTCGTACGTACTGTCTGGCAATTCATTGTCCTTTGGAAGCATCTTCTTGAACATTATCAGCAACTTTTCAAATCCCTTGTCTGATACACCATTCTCTGCCTTCCATTGTAGCAATTCCAGTGTGGTACCCAGCTTTTTCTTGTCATCTTCGCAATTTGGGTACAACAATTTCTTGTGATCCTCTAACATGCGCTGCAATTTCAGTTTCTCCTTTTCACTTGCGCAGTTTCTCTTTGCATCGGCAATGGCCCGACCAAGATCATCAGCGGGCTCATCTGATGCCTCTTCTTCAGCTTCTTCCCCCATTGCTGGCTCAGCTTCTTCCCCCATTGCTGTACCATCGTATTTAGGGAACCCATGGCCAGGATAGCTGTCATCATCCTCTTCTTCTTCATTCTCTTCTATTAGGACCCCTCTTTCTCTGTGCTTGGTCCAACAGTTATAGCCGGACATGAAACCGGACGTAAACAGGTGGACGTGAATGGTTCTTGAGTTAGAGTAATTGTGATCATTCTTACAGGCAGCACATGGACAACACATAAAACCATCCGCCCGCTTGTTTGCCTCAGCCGCAACCAGAAAAGTACGCACGCCATTAATGAACTGGGGAGAGCATCGGTCATCGTACATCCATTGCCAGCTCATCTTCATTACACAACACCGAAAACACCAAATTAATACAAGTTCATACATATAGTTCATGTAGGAGATATGCCCTAGAGGCAATAATAAATGTTATTATTTATCTCCGTGCTCATAATTATGTTTATGTTCCATGCTATAACTGATGTGGTTCCCGAGCCCGTATATCCGTAAAGGCTCTGGGGAAAACCCACGTGCACGTGTGGAATAATAAACGGTAAAATGTATTCCTAGTCATGCCTCTAAGACTAGATCAAGTGTTGCATGATGATTATGTTTTCCCAATCATGGGCATGTCTATGCCAGCAGCTTTGAGGGCACAATGTTAGTAGAACATTTGTGTTGAATCGACCCGAATTGATGTTATGCTATGAGATTCATTCGTCACAAGTTAATGGTTAATAACACAGAGATGGTTAATGTTTGCATGATTCCTTAGACCATGAGAGTATCGAGTTTCTTCATGCTTGCTTCATGAACTTTGGGCTTTGTTAAACGTCATCCGTAAATGGGTGGCTATTACAGCGGCTTACGGGTTCATGTAAAAGTGTGTCAAGTAACTTGATAGCTCGAGATTGGGATTTGCTCCTCCGACGATGGAGAGATATCTCTGGGCCCTCTCGGTGTTACGGTATCCATCATCGTCTGGCCAGACACTTTGTGATTTGATCACGGGGATGCCGGAACACGGTAACGAGAAAAGAGAACAATACCGATAATGAGGTAACTGGCATAGTGGACAAGTTGTTGATCCACGGGGATGCCGACATGTCTAACCTCGGGTATTTGTAACATATCGTGAAGCAACAGGAATAGCACATGGCAACTGGAGGTTCACTCGAATATTCATTCGTGTGGGTATAGGGGTCAATATGGGTGTCCACGGCTCCGATGTTGATCATTGATCGGAAGGGGTTCCGTGTCATGTCTATACTTCACCGAACCTATAGGGTCACGTGCTTAAGGGTCATCTATCTGCTGAATACTAGACAGGGAGTCTGAGAAAATATCACCGAAAAAGTTTCGGACACCAAAAAGGTTTCGGACAGCGGAAAAGTTCCGCAGAGAGAGGTCACCGGATGAGTTCCGGTGAAACTGAAAAGTTATTTTAGAGGATACCATAAAGTCAAATTGGTTTCGGCACATGCCCAATAATTCTTGGAGGGTGCCAGAATCATTCTGGAAACTTTTGGGAATTTTCTGGAAGAAAAACCGGAAATGTTCCGGTGCTGTCGGAACCACTTCGGATGCTTTTCGCAGATGAAAATCACTAATCTGGAATTGTTCCAGAATGTGTTGAAAATTATTTTAGTGGGTACTGGAAATGTTCTAAGCCCACATAAATATTTTCAGTTCGAACGGACACTGAAAAATGTCGTCGTGAATAGTGAAAGTGCTTTTTGGGTTACTTTTTGGAAAACCACTTGTTTGGGCTTTATCCCAAAAGATCTAGGGATGACATGGAAGGATTGGGAGGCCCTCATGGGGGCCCCCCAAGGGGTGTGGCCGGCCACACTTGGGTCTCCACCATGGAGCCCCTCTTGTTCCATGGTTTCACCTTTATGCCCTTGGTGGAAGGACTTCATTCATGTACTTTTGGGTTTTATTGTAAAACCACCCTACCCCTTGGGATTTCCTATAAATAGAGGTGGAGGGGCAGCCCTCCACACTCACTCCTTCTCACATACACATGCCATGCAATGATCTGGCTTCTCTCTCCCTCCCCGCGAAATAGTTTTGTAGAGCCAAAAGGTTGTCTGGGTTCCGGTGGGAACTAGTTCTGGACGGCGAAGCCCTGCCGGATAGATGACACCGTATGTGTGCAACTCTATAGAGAGGTTGTAGTTTCGATCTTAGTGCCCGAGGGGCTGTTCGACAGTTCCTCCTGAAGGGCTGTCCAAGTGACGGTCCGAGTTCTGTGAGTCCTCCCGAAGGGCTGTCCGTGTGACCGTCCGAGTTTCGAAGGTCCTCCCGAAGGGCTGTCCATGACACCGTCCGGGGGACTGTTTGACCGCCTCCCGGAGGGCTGTCCATGGGGCAGATGAGGGAGTACATCCTCGCGGTTGGGAGGTTGTAAATCCTAGCTGCGGGGATCTGCACCGCCGATCGTCATCGACTCTACTTCCGCTGCGCTACGAGTCGGTAACGAAAATGATCAAACCTTGTTTGCAGTCTCCATAGTGGTCCTAGGCTGGTGCGTAGGTCGGAAAAATTTTGTTTTCTGCTGTGTTACCCTTCAGTTCATACACACTTATTCTCATAAAACAACATACAAACTCTCTAGCTAAAGCATTTAAATGCAACAACAAACGCGATTAAGATCGCAACTAAGGTAACAATTGATCCAACAGCATAGTGATACCAAGCCTCTGGATTAATGGCATATTTTTGAAATTTCCTAATCTTCAAGCGCATTGCATCCATCTTGATCTTGTGATCATCGATGACATCGGCAACATACAACTCCAGTTTCATCTTCTCTTCTTCAATTTTTCTTTCAAATACTCGTTTTCTTTTTCAACTAAATTTAACTTCTTGACAAGAGGGTCGGTTGCAATTTCCAGTTCACATACCTCCTAGATAAAAATATCAGTGTCAACTTGATGGGCATAGTTGTCATACACACGAAATGCAACAAATAGTTATAAAAGAGAGTATATAGCACATCTGAATCATAAACCAGACGAGGGCTAACGGGGACGGATATCAGAACCATGCCACTATGTATAACCAACAACCATACAGGTAAGAAAACTATACAAGTAACTATCTAAATCAAACAAACATGATTGTTTTTTATAAAAAGGATAAGAACAAGAGGCTCACCAAGGTGGTGCCGGCGATGGGACTGTGTGGGCGATCGATGGTGGTTAGGACGGGGATGGGAAGGCACTAAGTAAACCACACCTACACATACAAACTAAGAAGTTAATTTGAGCTCAAATTGCATATAAATCAAATAAACTCCCACATATAATTACTCCCAAACTAGAACCCACAAATCACTATACTTATAGAGCATTGCAAGAGCTAATCTAGCAATGAGAGATGAAAGGACAAAGTTGCTAACCTTTGTGAACACTTGGATGGATGGGGTGCCTTCAAATCTTGACAAATTTTGGCAAAAATCGAGGATGAGCTCAAGCAAGAGGGGAAGAACAGAGAGGAGAGGAAAGGGGAAAAAACAAAGAGCTAGCTAGACGAAGGGTTTATATAGTGACTCCTTTAGTCCCGGTTCATGTAACAAACCGGGACTAAAGGTGTACCTCTAGTCCCGGTTTGTGACATGAACCAGGACTAAAGGTGATCGTGGGGCCCCAGCCTGACACCAGCCTGCCACCACCCCTTTAGTACCGGTTTGTGTCTCAAACCGGGACTATAGGTCCCAAATGAACCGGCACTAATGATGCCCGTGCCCCCAACCGCGCCTAGCCGTTGGAACCGGGACTAATGGTCACAATAGTCCCGGGCCAAAACCAAACCGGGAGTAAAGCTGGAAACATAAGGCCTGTTTTCTACTAGTGTGAAGGCACATTCTGCGAGTACGCCATCAATGTGTCCTTCTCTGGAAATTCCAGGATTTTAGTTTAATTCAATATTTAGTCGAGTTTGACCAGGAAGTTTGACCAACCCTAACTTTTAAACCGCAAGTCCAAATCAATTGAAACTTTTTGCAGTAGTTTTGTCTTGAGCCCCTTTATTTTCTAGCAAAATTTGGTATTTTTCCAGTATGTTTAGAATTTCTGGGCAGAAGAAATTCTTTATGTGACATTTTCTTTTGCCATTTGAAAATATTTTCAGAAGGAAATTGTCTTGGTGTTGAAGACCAGGAGTTTGTTGACACCCCATTTGAGCAAAGCAACCATATCATCCATTGCATAAGGCATTACAATAGCATGGGTTCTAGGTTAAATTCTTTTGCATTAATTTGATATATTACAAAAATGCCATAGCTCATATTGATGACTTGCATAAACCAATGCTATGTTAGTCCATTTATTTAACATAACTTGTGTGTAGAAGGTTGACATCGATCATACTTGAGATAGTCGCTATTTTGCACATATTAGTGGTTATGTTTTCATGGCTTTTTAAATTCATGTCAATTATCGGCAAGTAAGATAAAGCAACTTTAATTGATGCATCTTATTCACTAAATCTAAATTCGATGGTTGATCAAGTGCCACCGACCCGGACTTACCCATGCACCCACATCTGCCAGTATGGGATGGCCTTGACTTGGTCTAACCTCGTGCTCTTTTACCGGTACCACCAAAGAGGGAAGGTTATGCGTGCGTGCTACCCTGATCAGGTAGATGATAAGCTTGTGAGACCAGGTTAAGTTATTTGCCGGCGTCCCCATTTGGGACAGTTTAGTTTGGCCACGACGGTGGCAGGTGTCAGGAGTGACACAGGGGCCACCCAGGACATGACCCGAAAGGAGTATGATTGTCGGTGGTACGATAGAAGGGTCACAGGTTAGGCGAGTTTCATTGGAGGAATGTCCATGGTGTGGGTAAAGTGCGCAACCTCTGCAGAGTGTAAGAATCTATTCGAATAGCCGTGTCCACGATATTGGACACAGTCCGCACTAGGTCACACTGCATGGTGAACAATAATGATGGAAGAACTCATCTTAAGCCTAGTCGTGATCTATGGGTCACGAGTGCTTCGAGGGTCAAGGTATAGGCCCGGAGAAGAGTAAGTTGGTTGCCCATAGCAGTAAGTTGAGCATCTTAATGCATGGTTGTTTCCTGAGCATTTATCCTAGTCACTACCATACAATTGTTTGCCACACTGTTTTGGTTGAGCTTGCGAGTACATTCCAAGTACTCACCTGGCGTATCATGCCAGATGCAGGAGAAGCCAAGGGTGGAAATCCCGATGGTTCGTGCTACGCTAACTAGGTTGTCTCCCAGTAGTGTCCCTTTGGGATGGAGTGTCTCACCCGATGTTCCGCTATGCCGTAGTATTTTTTCCACTAGTATTGAGGCCATTGAGATGTTCCATAAATAATGTAGATACTATCAAAGCACGAGTAGTGCTCCTGGCCTCACTGTCTTATGTAACATCCAAGCTTGTACTTGTACCATATCAATAAAGATCAGTTCTGTTTTGTTCCAAGTTGTTGTGTGTTTCCAGAAGACATGATCTCTGGGTTGGGAACACAAGGTAAACTGGTCCTTTGAGCCGGGGTGGCACAACACTTGGTATCAGAGCCAGGCTGACTATAGGACACCCTAGTTAATCTCGCACTAGAATTTCGATAAGATTAGAGTCTGGGTACGTGCTTTGCTTGTTGCATCTGTTTGTTGCATGGCATGCATTTAGTTTCAATTGTTGTGCTAACCGCTGGTCTTATGAGTGTAGATCGCACCTGTTCCGTACCACTATAGTCGTGAGCCAGCACCGTTCACTTTTCCGGTACTACTTCGCAATGTTTGGCTTCGACTTTATCCCAATGTCGAAGATATGTTATATCAGGTGTTCCGAGAGTAGCTTGCAGGCTCAGTGTATGAGTATCACGCGGAGGCCTTCCTTACCTCGAGTTCGGAGATTGGCAATTATTCCCGTTCGACCAAGGGCGGAACTGCTTCTACCCCTGAACTAGTGATCCAATTTGCTGCTATGGAGGCTCTCACTGACTTACGTTTCCATGAGGTCATGATACAGACGCACCCAGGATTTTAGCATTACCCCACCCTGTCACCTACGATGGGGCGAGTCCTTTTCGCGCCTGTTGATCCAGCGAGTGATCGGGCAACTAGTGTTCTGTCTCGTTACCTAAACGCCAGTTATTGTCTGATCACCCAGCAGGCCGAGGAACTGTCTCGCGCCCGCGAGGCACTTGCTATGGCAGCACAGTTGTGACATCCCCAGATTACTAAACCCAGGTTATGCTAATCGGTCATGCCAAGTCATCATCATTATGCCCTATGAAAAACAATTAAATAATGATCCAACTTCAAATTCAAATTTCAAATGGAAGTCAAATAATTACTTCTTCAGATAATTAAACAAAATAGTTTACAATATTGAAAATAATCCCAAAGAAATTATAAAAATAAAACCAACATTAATTGAATTCCCAAATTGACCCTAACATCCAAAAACAGTACCTAAACAGCCACTTTAATTCATTTCCATTTATAAAAAATGCAAATGAAATCATTTAACTCTCAAACTTTTTGTGACAGTGCTAGAAATTTCAAAGTATTTGGTTTGGCCAATTACATATTTTATAAAATTCAACTAGTACCAAAAGTATTACAAAATAGAAGCTATTCTATTTAACAAAAATAAATAAAAGAAAATGGCACTGTGCACTTGCCTGTGCACTTGGCCCAGCTGGCCACTGCAGCCCAGCCCACCTCCCTGAGTCATCTCCCTCCTCTAGCCGTACAGCCGTGGATGCACCCAGGACGCCGATGTGCCGCGCGTCGGCTATCCACAGCGTCCTCGGCGAGGATAAGAGCAAGCCCGGCTGCTCTCTCTCTCTTCCAGAAACCCTAAATCCCCTCGCCCCCGCTCTCTCACTCGCTCTGGAATGAGCCCGACGTCGCCCCGAGATCGTGGTCACAACGTCGATGTCGCCTGCGAGGTCATCGACCTCCCCGTTGACCAGGAGGACGTCCAGGAGAACCATCGCCCTTCTCTGCATCGACGGCAACAACCGGACTGGACCGCGATGCCGCACAGCCATCGCCTCCTTCATTCTTCCCCGTCTGGATCGCCACGGTCCGCCGCTTGATCCGCACCACCCCGACCCCCTCCGGTTTCACCGAGTCCTCCCCGAGCTCCAATGTGAGCTCACGCGTGCCTCCCCCTCTCTCCAGAGCATTTTAGCCGCTGCAACCATCGTCCCATTCGCGACCGATGAAGCCGCCCACCATGGCCGACAGATGCGTCGATGTCATGCTCCTCTAGACCGCCTTGTGCCACGCATAGGCTTCCCATTCTCCCACGAGGCCGATGCGCTGCTTGGTTTGCTCACTGTTGCCCTGCATCGCCGTTTGCTACCGGAGCCCGAACACGACTATCGTACAACTTGTTGCCGGCATCGATTCCGGTGACCGATCGCTCCAGCTCCACCACCGTCGGACGCGCCTCATCATGGGCGTTCCGTAGAGCCCAGCCACGCATCCGGCCGCGGCCCCTAGTGATTTTCCGACGTGGTCCCACGTCGTGCCGTCGCGGTTGTGGTTGTCGCCGGTGCCGTTTGAATCTGACCGGTGGGCCCGTTTTGACCGGATTAGCCACTAATCAGTCGCTGACGAGCGGGCCCATATACTGTAGCACTTAGTTAAGTACAGTCCCTGACCACTCGGCCCATGACAGGTGGGCCCCTGTTGACCTTGTTGACCAGTCAACTGGTCAACAGTTGACCTGCTGACTCATCAGCTGGGACCCACCAATCAGCCTGCAATTTAACTATTTAATTTTCGAATTTAAATTAAATTCCAAAAAATTCTAGAAAATAATTAAAACTTTGAAAAATCATATAAAATAAACCGTAGCTCGGATGAAAATAATTTATATATGAAAAATGATCAGAAAATTATGAAGAATCCGAATATGTGATCAAAATGCTTGACCATCACTCCTAACTAGATGAACATGGAACTTTTCCCTCCATTTCATTGGTCCGATAATCACCCAGAGCTGGGATAACACCCGCGGATATTTTCCCGCTCTGACCCAAATACTTAGTGATGCATTAGGTCACCCCCAGCACATCATATTGTCATGCCATGCATTGTGTTGCATATTGTTTGCATTGTATTTATTGTTTCCTCCCCCTCCTTCTCTTCTGATAGACCCCGAGACTGCCGACGACACCGCTGAGTATGACTACGTCGTCGACGACCAGACCCTTTCAGCAGAGCTTCCAGGCAAGCAAAACCCCCTTGATCATCCAGATATCACCTACTCTTCCTCTCTATTGCTTGGATTAGAATTGCTTTTGTTGTTGCTTCGATAGCTCCTATTTTGATGTGTAGCCTAATTTCGTTGCCTGCTATTGATACCTTACCTGCTATCCTATGATGCTTAGTTAGGTATGTTGTGTTTCATCATCTGGCCCTTCACCCTTGTCCGTTTGCCAGGCTTGTTATCGGTTCATGATCACTCTGGGTGATGATCACGGGAATGTTTACATTACTGCAATACTTTAAACTGCTAAAGTCGGGCCGGCTCCAAGAGTGCCCGCGAGTCAATGAAACAAGACGGGTTGAACCCAAGGGTACCCGCGAGTGATATTGTGGGGCACGACAGGGCAGGCGGAGACTGCCTAGGAGTGAGGTGGGCCTGGTCCCTGGTTGTAGGTCCGTGTGTTACCAAGTCGGACCGACAGGAACCCTGATCATCTCTGCGAGCTACTAAAACACGCCTAACGGATTTGGGTATTTGATCTGAGTTGGCTACGTGCCTATACGCACTACCACCATGCGGAATAATGGTTTATGGGGCTCTCTACAACGTACGTTCCTTCTGATGCGATCCAGATGTCACAGTTCAGAGATGTGGGCTGATTGTTGGGGTGGGATGGTTACGTCACTTGTGTATACAGTGTCGCGCCTGGGCCACGGCCAGCCACATAACATGTAGGAGTGCAAAGGGCGATGGCCCAAGACCCCTTCACACTTAGGATTTAGACTGGCGTGTTGACCTCTCTGGTGAGTCTAGGTTGGTCTACAGAGTGTCGATTACCCGAGGCCGGGCATTACCCAGCAAGTGTGTCCGGCCAGATGTAATCGAGCGTGTTGGGTAACAGTAGTGCACCCCTGCAGGGAAGTGATCTATTCAAATAGCCATGTCCACGGTAACAGGATGCTCAGAGTTGTATCCTGATCTACTACAACTATGAATGGATACTGTTACAATGTTAAATTGTTACTACTGCTCTCGGGATCACTTTCTCGCACGGTAGTCGAGGAAGGATCTCAGGGCAATGCTAATATATACTTGATACTACATGGTAATGTGATCTACTCTCTCCTGATGCTGCAAGATTGCTTCAAGATGCTAGTCTTCGATAGGCTAGGCCTTTCTCCCTCTGTTCTGGCATTTCTGCAGTTTAGTCCAAAGATATAGCCCCATTCCTTTGATACTGATGCATACTTAGTATAGTTCTGATGTCAGCCTTGCGAGTACTTTGGATGAGTACTCATGGTTGCTTTGCTACTTCTTTTCCCCCTACCCGGTTGCTGCGATCAGACGACGGAGCCCAGGAGCAGGAGATTCCTAGAGGCACCTACTACTACGTTGAGCCCGCCGACCAGGAGTAGTTCGGAGGCCCTAGGCAGGAGGCCTTGCGTCTTTCGATCAGAGCCGTTGTTTGTTTTCGCCTTCTTAAGGCATTCTTGTCTAATTATGTCTGTACTCAGATACTAATGCTTTCGCTAACTCTTGTGTAACTCGAGCTTATGTATTCGGGTCCTCGTGACCCCCTGGTTTGTAATATGAAGATCTATGTTTAATTTGTGTTTAGAGTTATGTTGTGATATCTTCCCGTGAGTCTCTGATCTCGATCATGCACATTTGCGTGTATGATTAGTGCACGGTCGAGCAGGGGCCCCACAACAGTCCCCTCCTCCACCTGTGTTTTCACCTATGTATGTGCCACCCATGCATCCGAGGTTCCTTCTGGCTCCTTCGGACAGCCAGGCACTTTGTCTGGTATTCGGCGTGAGTCCCCATCTGAGTGGGCTTCGTTGCTAGCCACCCCAGCTGCCCCGATGCTAAGGCATCGTTCCTCTTCTCCCTTAGAGGGGGAGTCTTCCCGTCAGCATCGTCGTGTCTCCTTTGTTCCGGAGGACGTGATCCACATCATCAGCTCCGAGTCCGAGGCAGAATCAGATGGCGAGGAGTCTTCAGTCTGCCAGTGCCCGTGCCATCCGCATGACTAGAGTGGATGTTTGAGTTTTAGCACGTGTATGCATCATAGCATCTTTGCATATGTCAACTGCCGTATGAGCAATACTAGCTATGATACCCTCTACTAGTTTGCCATGTATGATGGTGGGTTGCCTTGTATTATTATGTTGTTCATTTCATTCCTCTTTTATTTTGTTTTCTTGGTTTTGTCGGGTGTTACATTGTGGTATTTCCCTTATGGATGTTACTCATCAATTCAGTATTTTGCAATTGAAATGGATATAGGATGAAGAGGTGTAATAGTCAAGGCGGCAATGGAACCCCGGTTCGTCGATCCGCCAGATAAGCAGGACAACCACCAGAAGATCTGCCACCTCCACCACTACAACCACCGACAACTAATCAGATTATGAGGATGTTTGAGGAGAAAAGAAATCAGGATCTTATGGAATTTTTTAGGAGTATGCAAACAATGGTAGGATAGAATCAGAACAATGGGACGCACTCCAAGCTGTCTGACTTCCAGCGTATCAAACCACCTAGTTTCAGTCAAGCCATTGATCCGATGGATGCAGATGACTGGTTGAGGACTATGGAAAAGAAGCTAAAGATAGCCCATTGTGATGAGCTATACAAGATTCCTTTTGTTACTCATTACCTAGAAGGGCCGGCAGCCATCTGGTGGGATAATGCAAAAATAGTGTGGCCTTCTGAGGAAAACATTGCCTGGGAAAAATTCAAGGAGTTGTTCCGTAGGTACCACATTCCCACTGGTATAATGAAGGTGGAGCAAAGGGAATTCCTTGCTCTTACTCAGAGAAACATGACAGTAGGCAAGTACCTGAACAAATTCAATAATCTGGCACAGTACTCCGCCCACGACGTGTCCATGGAGGAAAGAAAGATAGACAGATTCCTAGGAAGACTCAACCATGCCCTCCGTTGTCAACTCTGTATGCTGGATTTTCCTGACTTTTAGACTCTGGTAAACAAAGCTTTGATAGCTGAACAGGAGCATAAGTCAGGATATGATGACCGCAATTGTAAGTTTGAACCCAAGAAGGACAACCGCGAGCAGTTCACGCAGAAGCCACGTCTCTGGCAACCGGTCCAGCCTGATTACAAGCCTACCTGGAACATCGGCAATAATAACAACAAGCCAGGCAACCAAGACAAGACCTATGGCAAGCAGCCAGTACTGGAGGATTGCCGACGCAACAACACTTGCTTCACTTGTGGTCAAGGCGAGCATTATTCCAAGCAGTGCCCCACAAGGGCCGGCAAGCCACAGTCCGACTCCAAGCGACAAGTCAACAATATCAGACGCCGCCCAAATCAGGACTTCCGCTATGGCTGAGTCCACCATATCTCCGCTGAGGAAGCCCACGAAGCACCAGACGTGGTCCTTCGTATGTTCCCTATTAACGACATACCTGCAGTAATTTTGTTTGATTCCGGGGCTTCCCATTTGTTTATTTTGTGGAGTTTTGCCACCATACATAATTTTTCCCTTTCCCTTTTGGACAAAATCATGGTGGTACAATCCCCTGGCTCCATGCTCAGAACAAATGTTATATATAAGGACCTGGAAATCTTGATAAATGGAGTTAACTTTCCAGCCACCCTTATCGCCATTGAAGCCCCAGGATTGGAAATAATATGGGGATGGATTGGTTGACGCAACATTAGGTCTGCATCAACTGCGCCACCAGGACAGTAACATTGGTTAACCCGGCAGGCCAAACAGCCCAGTTCATCACCAGCAGAATGCTGCCAAAGAAAGGAATGGCATTCAAGATCACCACTACAGATATGAACCTGATTCCGGTAGTCAGTGAATTTCCGGACGTGTTTCCTGAGGAACTACCAGGAATGCCACCTGACCGGGAACTGGAATTTTCTATTGATGTTATTCCTGGAACCGCTCCAATATACAATAAGTACTACCGTATGCCATCCATAGAGTTGGTAGAATTAAAGAAACAACTGGATGAATTTCTTCAGAAGGGGTACATTCGCCCAAGCATCTCGCAATGGGGGTCACCCGTGCTGTTTGTTAAGAAGAAGGATGGCAGTCTACGAATGTGCGTGGACAATCGCCCGTTGAATGAGGAAACTATTAAAAATAAGTATCCGCTTACCTGCATTGATGATTTGTTCGACCAGTTAAACGGGGCGCAGATATTTTCCAAGATTGACCTCCGAACGGGGTATCACCAGCTAAAAATTAGGAAAGAGGATATCCCCAAGACAACTTTCACCACTCGATATTGTCTGTATGAGTTTACAGTCATGTCATTTGGGTTGACCAATGCTTCAGCTTACTTCATGAGCATGATGAACAAAGTGTTCATGGACTTCTTGGATAAGTTCATGGTAGTATTTATTGATGATATTCTTGTGTCCTCCAAGAGTGAGGAGGAGCACAAAAAACACCTTCTTGCTGTCCTGGAGAGACTAAGAACCCACCGCCTATATGCCATGTTTAGTAAGTGTGAATTTTGGCTAAAAGAGGTGGGATTCTTGGGACATGTTATGTCAGAACAGGGTGTGGCCGTTGACCCTAGTAAGGTGACAGATGTGCTAAATTGGAAAATACCGGCAACAGTGACAGAAGTTCGCAGTTTCCTAGGTCTGGCGGGATACTACCACTGCTTCATTGAAGGCTTCTCTAAGATAGCCAAACCACTGATAGAACTGTTGAAGAAGAATCACAAGTTTGTCTGGACGAAGGAATGTGACAGCAGCTTCAGTGAGTTAAAGACGATGCTAACCACAGCCCCCGTCCTAATTTCCGGATATCCACAAGAGCTTTGATATATACTATGATGCTTCCAGGCGTGGAATTGGCTGCATGTTAATGCAGGAAGGAAAGGTTGTAGCATATGCATCCAGATAGCTATGACCCCATGAAGAGAATTACCCCACCCCTGACCTGGAACTAGCAGCCGTGGTTCACACCCTAAAAATTTGGAGGCATTAGCTCATTGGGCAGTGATGTGAAATATACACGGACCACAAGAGTCTCAAGTTTATTTTCACACAACCCGACCTCAACCTCAGGCAAAGGAGATGGCTTGAACTAGTCAAGGACTATGACCTCGGGATTAATTACCATCCGGGAAAAGCCAATGTGGTTGCAGATGCCCTTAGTAGGAAACCAGGTACAGTGAATGTAATAACTGAAGGAATCCATCCGAGGTTACAGGAAGAGTTTGCCAAGCTAAACTTGGTAGTTTGTGGCCTGGTTAACCCAGATTCGCAGGAAATCTCTCCAACCCTTATGGGGGAAATCAAAGAAGCTCAGAAAGCAGACAGGAGTTTATAAGAGATCAAGGAGAACCTACAACAAGGAAAGGCCAAGTCCTTCCGCATTGATGATCAGGGAACATTATGGTTTGATAACCGAATATGCGTACCTGATCAAGAAAACCTGAGACAGCAAATACTCCGAGAGGTGCATGAATTCGCATATTGAATTCACCCGAGAGGAACAAAAATGTACCAGGACCTAAGGGAAACATTCTGGTGACCAAGAATGCGAAAAGACATCGCCTACTACGTCGCATGCTGCGATGTATGCAATAAGGTTAAGGCTGAGCACTAGAAACCAGCTGGACTGTTGCAACCCTTACAGGTTCCCCAATGGAATTGGGATGACATATGCATGGACTTCATTGTTGGGTTACCCAAGTCAACAAGAGGCCATGACACCATCTGGGTCATCGTAGATATACTCACTAAAGTGACCCACTTTATTCCAATAAGGACCACCTATAGAGCTGACCAGCTTGCACAACTCTATATGTCCCGGATCGTCAGCCTTCATGATGTACCCAAGTCCATCACGTCGGATAGAGGGTCCATGTTCACTTCAGCATTCTGGCTACATTTGCACCAAGCTCTGGGAACCGTGTTAAAGCATAGCACGGCATATCATCCATAGACAGACGAGCAGACCGAATGAGTGAATCAAATATTGGAAGATATGCTTCGGTCTTGTGCCCTCACCTATGGACCTAAGTGGGAGGATAGTCTTCCCCATGCGGATTTTTCCTACAACAATAGTTACCAGGCAAGCCTCAAAATGTCAGCATTTGAAGCACTGTATGGGCGTAAATGCCGCACCCCTTTAAATTGGTCATAGACAAGAGACAACCACATCTTTGGCACAGATTTGATGCTCGAAGCTGAGAAACAAGTTAAGGAGATTCAGGATCGCTTGTGAGCAGCTAAATCCCGTCAAAAGAGTTACTATGACCCAAAACACCGGGAAGTAACTTTTGAGCCCGGAGAGTATGCCTATCTCCAAGTAACCCCTATGAAAGGGATCAAAAGGTTTCATACCCGAGGAAAACTTGTGCCCTGGTATATCGGCCCCTTTCCAGTGATTGCTAGAAGAGGCAGGGTAGCCTATCAGTTAGAGCTACCACCAGAATTGTCCGAGGTTCACTATGTCTTCCACATATCACAGCTGAGAAAATGCATTACACCTCTGATCAAACAGGCAAATATGAGTGAACTAGAGTTAACCAAGGATTTGACATATGAGGAAAAGCCTGTCAGAATCTTGGATGAGATGGAAAGAACTACTAGGAGTAAAGTGATCAGATTTTACAAGGTATTGTGGGATCACCATACCGAAGAAGAAGCTACCTGGGAAAGAGATGATTTTCTGAGATCAGCATACCCATATTTGTTCCCTGAGCAACCGAATCTTGAGGACAAGATACAAGATTCATCCTAAGGGGGGTAGGTTTGTGACACCCTGGTTTGGCAACTTATTCTTTGCAAATGTTTCTCAGGTTTTATTTTTATTTGAAAGAACTACAAATTGGTTCATTGATTTTGGACTTGAGGTTCTTTGAACTTCTTTCTAAATGATCCAACACCCTCATTATCTTGCCAAAATCTTGTCTCACCCCCACTGACCCAAACCTTACTCCCTAATATTTTTAATTATTCCTTTTTCTGAAAAAGGAATACACCACCTTAGTGAGCCTCTTGTTCTTATCCTTTTTATTAAAAAAATCATGTTTGTATGACTTAGATAGTTACTTGTATAATTTTCTTACCTGTATGGTTGTTTGTTATACATAGTGGCATGGTTTTGATATCCGTCCCCGTCGGCCCTCGTCCGGTTTGTGATTCGGATGTGGTATATATATTCTCTTTTATAACTATTTGTTGCATTTCGCGTGTATGACAATTATGCCCATCAAGTTGACATAGATATTTTTATCTAGGAGGTATGTGAACTGGAAATTGCAACCGACCCTCTTGTCGAGAAGTTAGATTTAGTTGAAAAAGAAAATGAGTATTTGAAAGAAAAATTGAAAAGAATTGAAGAAGAGAAGATGAAATTGGAGTTGTATGTTGCCGATGTCCTCGATGATCACAAGATCAACATGGATGCAATGCGCTTCAAGATTAGAAAGATTAGAAAATATGCCGTTAATAAAGAGGCCTGGTATCACTATGCTATTGGATCAATTGTTACCTTAGTTGCGATCTTGATCGCATTTGTTGCTGCATTTAAATGCTTTAGCTAGATAGTTTGTATGTTGTTTTATGAGAATAAGTGTGTATGAACTTGTATTAATTTGGTCTTTTCGGTGTTGTGTAATGAAGATGAGCCGGCAATGGATGTACGAAGACCAACGCTCTCCCCAGTTCATTGATGGCATGCATAGTTTTCTGCGTGCGGCTGAGACAAACAAGTGGGATGATGGTTTTATGTGTTGTCCATGCGCTGTCTGTAAGAATGATAAAAATTACTCTAACTCAAGAGTCATTCACGTCCACCTGTCTATGTCCGGTTTCATGTCTGGCTATAACTGTTGGACCAAGCACGGAGAAAGAGGGGTGCTAATGGAAGAGAATGAAGAAGAAGAGGATGATGACAACTATCCTAGGTTCCATGAATACGATGGTACTACAATGAGGGAAGAGAATGAAGAAGAAGAAGCTGAAGAAGAGGCATCAAATGAGCCCGCTGATGACCTTGGTCGGGCCATTGCTGATGCAAAGAGAAACTGCAAAAGTGAAAAGGAGAAGTTGAAGTTGCAGCGCATGTTAGAGGATCACAAAAAATTGTTGTACCCAAATTGCGAAGATGACAAGAAAAAGCTGGGTACCACACTGGAATTACTGCAATGGAAGGCAGAGAATGGTGTATCTGACAAGGGATTTGAAAAGTTGCTAAAAATGTTAAAGAAGATGCTTCCAAAGGACAACAAATTGCCCGACAGTACATACGAAGCAAAGAAGGCTGTCTGTCCTCTAGGATTAGAGGTGCAGAAGATACATGCAAGCCCTAATGACTGCATCCTCTACCGCGGTGAGGAGTACGAGAATTTGAATGCATGCCCGGTAAGCGGTGCATTGCGCTATAAGATCAGCCGCGATGAAACATTTGTTCCAAAACAAAGAGCATGCCAAGTTGATGCGATGGCACAAAGAAGACCGTAAGAAAGACGGGAAGTTGAGAGTACCCGCTGACGGGTCGCAGTGGAGAAAAATCGAGAGAAAGTGGTGGGACTTTGCAGATGACGCAAGGAACATATGGTTTGGTTTAAGTGCAGATGGCATTAATCCTTTTGGGGAGCAGAGTAGCAATCATAGCACCTGGCTTGTGACTCTATGTATCTATAACCTTCCTCCTTGGTTGTGCATGAAGCGGAAGTTCATTATGATGCCAGTGCTCATCCAAGGCCCCAAGCAACCCGGCAATGACATTGATGTGTACCTAAGGCCATTAGTTGAAGAACTTTTACAGCTGTGGGACAAAAAAGGTGTACGTGTGTGGGATGAGCACAAACAACAGGAATTTGACCTACGAGCGTTGCTGTTTGTAACCATCAATGATTGGCCTGCTCTTAGTAACCTTTCAGGATAGACAAACAAGGGGTACCACACATGCACGCACTGTTTAGATGATACCGAAAGTATATATTTGGATAAATGTAAGAAGAATGTGTACCTGGGACATCGTCGATTTCTTCCAATCAAGCATCTCTTAAGAAAGAAAGGCAAGCATTTCAAAGGTGAGGCAGAGCACCGAAAGAAGCCTTGCCACCGTACTGGTGATGATATACTTGATATGGTCAAGGATTTAAAAGTAATGTTTGGAAAGGGTCCTGGCGAACAATCTGTTCTGAATGAAGCTGACGGACAAGCACCCATGTGGAAGAAGAAATCTATATTTTGGGGCCTACCCTATTGGAAAGACCTAGAGGTCCGCTCTGCAATCGACGTGATGCATGTGACGAAGAATCTTTGCGTGAACCTGCTAGGCTTCTTGGGCGTGTATGGGAAGACAAAAGATACACCAGAGGCACGGGAGGACCAGCAACATATGCACGAAAAAGATGGCATGCATCCAAAGCAGTATCAAGGTCTTGCCAGCTATGCTCTTACCAAAGAAGAGAAGGAAATCTTCTTTGAATGCCTTCTTAGTATGAAGGTCCCATGTGGCTTCTCGTCGAATATAAAGCGAATAATAAATATGGCAGAGAAAAAGTTCCAGAACCTAAAGTCTTATGACTGCCACGTGATTATGACGCAACTGCTTCCGGTTGCATTGAGGGGGCTTCTACCGAAAAACGTTCGATTAGCCATTGTGAAGCTATATGCATTCCTCAATGCAATCTCTCAGAAGGTAATCGATCCAGAAATCCTACCAAGGTTACAGAATGATTTGGTGCAATGTCTTGTTAGTTTTGAGTTGGTGTTCCCACCATCCTACTTCAATATCATGACGCACATCCTAGTTCACCTAGTCGACGAGATTGCCATTCTGGGTCCTGTATTTCTACACAATATGTTCCCTTTTGTGAGGTTCATGGGAGTCTTAAAGAAATATGTTCATAACCGTGCTAGGCCAGAAGGAAGCATCTCCAAGGGCCATGAAACAGAGGAGGTCATTGAGTTTTGTGTTGACTTTATTCCTGACCTTAAGCCGATTGGTGTTCCCGAATCACGGCATGAGGGCAGACTGGGTGGAAAAGGCACGTTAGGAAAGGATTCAGTAATATGCCAGGACGGGCATTCTTGGGCGCAAGCACACTACACAGTTCTACAAAATTCCAACTTGGTGGCTCCGTATATCGAGGAATACCTGGATAGTGTACGCTCCAAGAACCGGAGCAGTCTGAGCGCTGGATCAAATGTACACACATGGCGTCATTCGGCGGTTGGTTGCAAACACGTCTCATGCATGACGACACTGTTGGAGATGAGTTGTACTTGCTAGCCAAGTCAACATCTTCGACTATATCGACTTTCAAAGGGTACGAGATAAATGGGAATACATTTTACACGATCCCCCAAGATAAAAGGAGCACCAACCAAAACAGTGGTGTCCGCTTTCATGCAGCAAACACCGATAGGACAAAGGACACATATTATGGTTACATAGAGGAGATATGGGAACTTGACTATGGACGTGATTTGAAGGTCGCTTTGTTTCGATGCAAATGGGTCAATCTGACTGGAGGCGGGGAAAAGGAAGACCCGTGGTACAGAATGACAATAGTGGATCTCAACAATCTAGGGTACACGGATGAACCATTCGTCCTAGTCAATGATGTGGCGCAGGTTTTCTATGTGAAGGACATGTCTACGAAGTCGAGAAAAAGAAAAGATAAGGAAGCTAATACATCATACGATGAGCCAAAGCGCCACATAGTTCTTTTAGGGAAAAGAAACATCGTGGTAGTGGAGGACAAGACAAGCATGTCAGAAGATTATGAAAAGTTTCATGAAATTGCTCCCTTCACAGTGAAGACTGACCCAAGCATCCAGTTAAATGATGAAGATTGTCCATGGTTACGGCGCAAAGGGACACACGTGAAGAAAAAGTTTTATACCCCAAGATCCCACTCTGGGATGTGACCGGCTTCACCGTCATCACTTCGGACAAACCGGAGGGAATCTTTGTAATAGTTAGGGTATATATGTGTTTTGGCATTTGAAACACGAAGGAAAATTATGTAGGAGTTAATCAATGCAAATATGTCCAAACAAAATATTTAACTATGTATTTTGCAAGGTTGATAATATGCGGTTAGCCATGTCATCAATTTTCAACCCTTTCTTCTTTTTTTTGCTATTTTGCCTGCATTTATTGATTTTTTTTAGCTAAATGACCCTCAAATTGAAAACCACTACAAATGAACTCTGAAAAGGTTGAAACTTGGCATGGTATCATCATTTCACCCCACATAGCATGTGGTAAAAAGTTGAGAGGTTTACGGCAAAAAGTGGATGCACATCGTGTACAAAATGGACAATCTCTTTCGAGGTATCAGGATTTCGGATGAAAACTCATCTGTTACAAAGGCATTTCAGTTTTTTAAACTTATTTTATCTCCAGACTTTTTGTGCGTTCAATATGCACCATTCAAAGCCACGTCATCAATTTTCAACCCTTTCTGACTTCGTTTGCTATTTTTCATGCATTTATTGATTTTTTGAGCTAAATGACCCTGAAATTGAAAAGCACTACAAATGAACTTTGAAAAGGTTGAAACTTGGCATGGTATCATCATTTCACCCACATAGCATGTGCTAAAAAGTTGAGAGGGTTATGGCAAAAACTGGATGCACTTCGTGTACCTAATGGATAATCTGTTTTGAAGTATCAGGGTTTCAGACGAAAAGTCATCTACTACAAAGGCAATTCTGTTTTATAAACTCATTTTAACATAAGTGAGTGTATAAAAATTAGGATGTGATTTGAAGAAGGTCAAAAAATTGACATAACATATGCGGAAAAAAAATTGCCCGCCTACTAGGCCACCACAGCCTGCACACGACTAGAAACCCAGCTATATCTGGGCTAGGATGCAGGCCCGCAGGACAAGTAGGCCCCACAAGGCAGACGAACATTAGGCATATACTGCCTGCTTTAGAGGAGCTCGAGATGGAAGCCACGGCGAGGCTTATAAACTGGTGCGAGCGCGCTTCGCTTGGCGAGGTGGGACTAAACTTCCGCCGCACCTCGCCGTGCCAGCACCAGACCTTTAGTCCCGGATGGTGGCTCCAACCGGGACTAAAGGCTCCCTTTAGTCCCGGTGCGAGCCAGCAACCGGGACTAAAGATCTGGGCTTCCCGCTGCTCGGCCTAATGAAAATTCACCTTTAGTCCCGGTTCGTGGCTCGCACCGGGACTAAAGAGGGGCCTTTAGTCCCGGTTGGAGCCACCAACCGGGACTAAAGGGTTTTGTATATAAGCGTGACTTGGAAAATTTCCCCCAAATCACTCCATTCTCTCCCCGAGCCGTTCGTCGTCTCCGTCAACCTCGTCGTCGCCTCGCCGTCGCCGTCGCCTCGCCTCATCGTCACCGTCGCCGTCGCCTCGACCTCGCCGGCCCCGATCTCCTCGCTTGACCTCGCAGTCACCATCGCCTCACCTCGCTGTCGCCGTCGCCTCGCCTCGCCGTCGTCGTCGCCTCGCCTCGCCGTCTCCATCACCGTGGCGTCGACCTCGCCGGCCCCTCTTCTCCCTCGACCTCACCAGCGTCGTCGCCGTCGTCTCGACCTTGCCTGTTGTGAGCACCCTCTACCTCCCCGTCGCCAGTGCAAACACACACACACACACACACACAAAGTTTGATATCTTAAAAATATTGATCAAAAACATGTTAATATCTTATTTGGAAAATGTTAATATCTTAATGTTGTATTTGCAAAAGTTGGTCATGTATTATAATGTTAATATCTTAATTAATGTTGTATTTGCAAAATATTTTAATGTTGTATAGAAAAAAGTTGCATAGAAACCATTTGACCATGTATAGTATAGAAAAAATTTGCATAGGAAATATTTTAATGTTGTATAGAAAAAATTTGCATAGAAACATTTTTGGCGTCGATGATGCCCGGCCCGCATCCTCATTGTCGACTCGGTGGCGACAACCTGCTTGAGAGGCGCCATGTCCGGGAATGGGCTCCGTCGGGCTGGCACTGGGAGGTGCTACCTTCCGAGGCGCGCAGCTTGGTGAGGAACCAGGCTCCCATCGTCGATCCGGAGCTTCTTTGGTGGTGGTCGCATGGGCCACTATCGGTGCGGAGGGAGGCGGCCCCCGAGGAGGGGGTACATCGCCATGTCAGGGAGGAGGACGAGCACATCCGTTGCGACATGGTTGCGTTGGATGTCAGGTTCTCCAATACCTGGCAGGTTCTTCAGGGATCTCACCCGAACTATGATCCTGTGATGGTTCCTTCTCTTTGGGTGTCCACCGCCCGCGCCTCAGGAACTGCGAGTGAACTAGATTATTCGATAATATTCGATCTGTATTAGCTAGTGATGTTATATAATAATATTCGAGATGTATTAGTGATAATACTCGATATGTATTTGAGATTATATTTGATAATATTCGATGATGCATTAACTAGATTATTTGAGATGTATTAGTGATAATATTTGAGATGTATTTGAGATTATATTCGATAATATTCGATGATGCATTCTAATTTGAATACTAAATTGTTTTATCTTTCTTCTGGATTAGTTAAGCTATGGACGCTAGCGGCAGAGACGACCATGATCAAAACGAGATCATGTTCGACATGATACGAAACCGAGAGTGTGAACCTGATCAAGATGACGGCTCACAATAACTTAACAATTCCGGTGAAGGAATATTTCTGGAAGAACCAACAGACGAAGGCCACACAAACACTGATGGCGAAGGAATTGATCTTCAATTAACAAAGACCGGCGAGGTATATATAAGGCCTCTGGTGAACATTACGTGTATTAATTGATTTGTATATATATATAATTATATATATATATATATATCATAACGAATCCATCTTTCTTCTTTTAGCCCTCTGGATCGAGCAAATCTTCTACAAGCAGGGCACTACGAGGCCCGGCCAAACATCGATGAGATCAAACCAAATGGAGAACCGCTTGCTCCTAAAAAGAATGAGGACAAATTTACTCGTCAGTGCGGAGTTATTGTCAGGGACCAAATCCCGATCTCCGTTCAAGAATGGAATAAGCCAAAGGAAGATCGAGGAGTTAGTTTTGTCGACGAAAGAGCAAAAGATCTGCTTTGGGATATGCTCATGTCACATTTCACCCTACCAGACCATTTCACAGATGCAGAACGGGAGAAACTCAAGAAGAGTGCTCTTAATAAGATGGCCACACAATTCTCCAACTGGAAGAAAAGATTATGGGGCATGTACCTCGACGCAGAAAAGCAGACTCCAGAATTCACTGGACCAATGGAGAAGGTAAAAGAACACTGGGACTTATTTGTGGAGTTCAAGGAATCGGAAGCAGCTCAGGAACGGTCGAGGATAAACAAGATCAATGCTGCAAAAAAAAGTTTCACCATGTTCTGGGTCCAAGTGGCTACAAGACTGGCCGGCCTAAGTGGGATGCATCTGAGGAAAAGATGATTGCTGCAGGGGTCACTCCAAAAACTTTGGGTTGGCCCGACAGGTGCAGGACTTGGTTTTATGCGCATGGGGGAAAGTTGGACCCAAAGACAGGGGAGATTATGGTGTAGGCAAGTCTTACATAAGCCTCGAAAGATTTGCTTGATGCAATAGAAGCGGCTCGAAGGGGGGGCGTTCTAGCCCGAGAGAGAGAACGACGAGCTTACACGCGCCCTCGGGAATCCTGAACACCCGGGACAAACACGAGGCAAAGGCGTTGTTTCGTGGTTTGAGGGGTTTGCGGACTGGAACGACACTTACAGAAGCCGTGCGAGAAAGAAGAAGCAGGATGCAGACAGGCTTCAAAGGGTAGAATCAAAGAACGCGGATTTGGAATGCGCTTTCATGCGGCAACAGGGGCAGATGGACACACTTAGCCAGCAAAGGGCGTCTCAGCGGCAGGAGCATCCAGATCTAGCATTGGATAGTACCATCCCATCTATGCCAAAAAGCAGCGTGGGTTCCACGAGGGTCTCGGCCGATGATGCACTGCTGGCTCGCTACCCCATGGATGATCTCCAAGAGACGACAACTTGTGAGCTGCACATGAAAATGAAGAACATATCCATGAAGGTGGCGGACGGCTATGCTTTACCGAATGCACCTGGAGCAACCATCCACGGCAATCCGATTCCACCTGGCTATCCTCGTGTCGGGGTGGATGAAGTTCTGTCGGGATATGACTCACTGGAGCTTGACTTTCCTGGAGGTGAAGGGGAGCAGACACTGGGAGAAGCCATACGTGGTCACATTGTATGGAGAAAGGAATGCACTTGTTTCCAAACTCGGTGCCAAGGCCACCGACTCCTCCTCCAAGTCCGTCGTGTCAGCCGACTCCAACCCACCTCGAGACAGAGCACATCGCGAGTCTACCATATCGATCTCCGCCGCGTCAGCCGAATCCACCCAACACCGAGACGGAGCCGAGCATGAGTTCACGATATCGATCTCTGCCGCGTGAGCGGACTCCAAAGTGGAAGAGAGCACCAAAGAAGAAACCGGAGCCTCCTGCCAAAAAGAAGTTAGCTTACAAGCTGACTGAGGAGGAAAACAGATTGGTCGTGGCTGCCGAATTGAAGGCCCATTTTGGACTGAAACCGCCCCCACCGCTGAAGGAGAAAATACCTGAGAAAGTCGTACAACACTTGTTGGATCTTGCTAAACCGGTTGAGAAAAGGCGTCGATCAGACTATGAACGCTCTATTAGCAAGTCCTATCATCAACAAAAAAATCAGCAGTCAAGCGGTTCAGGTAGTAATAATAAATGCGGGAAAACTGTTCCCCAGCTCGGAGAACAGGCAGTGCAATCGATCCCCCCGCTCAAGGTGAGTACCGATAGGGCGGTAATTACCAACGCTGATAGAGAGAGGGCTAGAGAGATTGGTATCACTGTTGAACAACTCCTAGGCATGGAGGATGTCCCCGTGGGGGAACTAGCATGGACATATGTCCCCGGGCAGCCTCTAGTCAGGCCTGGGGAGGAGAAGCTTCTATCAGTGCAAATGTACAGATTGCATCAATGGTACCTGAGAGAAGTAAAGGCTGGGCGAGTGAGCCTCATGGTGAAAGTCTAGTCAGAGCATTACTTCCATGAAAATGATGTGTGGATTGAAATGCTAGAATTTTTTTAGTTATTCAATCAACAAGCACTCGACAAATCTCTCGTCAGTTGCTATTGTCTGTAAGTGATTTCTTTCTGTAATTTAAGTCTCTAGCTCAGCTCATTCATTGCCTATAATTATCCTCACTATATTCTTTTGTGTGGTATTATGCAGAATGAGGATTTTTGAATTAAAAGAGATGGAGTCTATGGCATTGGGTTCATTGACCCAAATACCGTTAATGAAAGTGTGTTGCAAGAACACCCCAAAGACACAGAGAATATCTTGCTAATGTTTTTGAAGGAACTAAGTACCAAACCAAAAATACTTTTGCCTTACAACTTCAAGTGAGTGTTACTGTCTTGTACTACAAATTATATTTTTGCTTACTTGATGTTAAGTGTAGTTGATGAGTTATGCATGCCCGCTTATACAAACGTGTGCGCAGATTCAACTGGATCCTGCTAATCATTAGAATTGTAGAAAGACAAGTTGAAGTACTGGACTCACTGAGTTAACCCCCTAAAGAATACAGGAGCCTGTATTTGATGCTCGACAGATAATTTCAATCATTATCGCACTATGTCGGCCTCTTTAGTTCATTTCCAGATATCAAGTAATTAATATATAACTCCTTTATTCATTTTCTTTGCCAGGCAGGGTTTGGAAAAGGTTCATCAAAGAGGTTGTCGGTGAATGGAAACCAGAGCTGAAATGGCGACGGACCAAGGTAATTAAGTAGTACTAGCTACGTCCGCGCATCTCTTTAATTCTAATTTCAATACGATTATCACGCTTGATTATTATCTGATTGAATTCTATTCTCTTAAAGTGCATGAGGCAGGAACAGGGGACCAATTTATGTGCATACTACGTTTTCCAGAACATTCGCTCTTTGACCGAAAGGAGCAAAGATGGAAGAAATCTTTGGGTACGTAAGCACTATACACAATTTTTTTATCATGATCTAATATATATATATATACACACAACTAATATATTCATATTGATCTCCTTCTTTAAAGATGGTGGACATGCGGGATAGGCTCCTAACAAAGGACCGCATATGAGCACTTCAAGAGGAAATGGCGTGATTTTTGGTTGAGCAGGTCATATCTCCTGACGGAGAATACCATTACACCGATCCATAATGATCTGCAAATTGTAGGAGAAATTGCATATACCAAATTGTATATATGTGTGTATGTATGCATGGTAGTGCGAGAAATTCTATGATATATATATATATGATTGGTTCTACGAGAAATTCTATTATATATGCATAACGTGTATAGTATGTAGTAGCGTAAAATAAGTTTGAAACTAAAAAGAATTAAATGGAAAACACAAAATGAAAAGGAAAAATAAACAATAAATCCCTAAACCCCTAAACCTTTTAGTCCCGGTTGGTGTCACCAACCGGGACTAAAGGTCCCCAGCCCCCGGCGCGCGCTGCCTGCCACGTGACAGGGCTTTAGTCCCCGGTTGGTGACACCAACCGGGACTAAAGGTCCCCTGCCCCCGGCGCGCGTGGCCGCCCACGTGGCAGGGATTTAGTCCCGGGTCGTGGCCAACCGGGACTAAAGGGTTTGGGCCTTTAGTCCCGATTTATTAGTCCCTCTTGGTGAACCGGGACTAAAGGCCCTTCCCAACCGGGACTAAAGGCCTGTTTTCTACTAGTGGCCCTCCGCCTCGTCCGTTTCCTCGAGCTCACAACACCTAGCCATGTCTAGCAGCTTCCTCATGGCCATGCCTTCACCCTGGACCCCTCTCCCCCTCCTCTCTCTTGCCCGACACGTCGCAGCGACCGCATCCAGGAGCAGACCACATCTGCTCCACTAATGGTGTCGCCCCCAAGCCCTCTAGAGCCTTTTCCGTGGCTATATGAAGCGTCGGTGAGGCCTCCTGCAACCCACTGCCCACTCAGCCCTCTCCAATGAGCTTCGGATCCCCTCCACCTCACACACGGTTGCCATGGCCGCCGCCTCCTCTCGCTTAAATTGGCGTAATGCCGGTCTTCCCCCTCCCTCCTAACCTCACCAGAGGACCACCTGGAGCCCGGCAAACCTCCCCATACCCCCAGCCCCTCACCTACACGACCATAGCCGCCAGCACATCACCTCAATCGCCGCTGTCCACCGCGGGAGTCAGAGCCATGCTCCCTCTGCTACTTCCCGGTGGGAATGGGCCCTCCAGGCGGGAGCGGCTTGTCACCCTGGTCACTCCGGTGGCTGGAGCATCGCCAGAGGTGGCCGGTGGCGCCGAGATGGGCGTCGGCCCGTGCTTAGCTGAGCCCTCTGCCACTGCTCATCGCGAGGAAGGAGATGAAGACAGGGGAGAGAGAGAGAGTCAATGTGGGCCCCACCGTCAGTGACTCAACCACCGGGCCCGTGGGTTTAAGTGGAAGCGCACTCTTTAAAATGTGTTTTCCCTTTTGGGAAAGCGTATTTCGCTACTGCTTCAGCCGGAAATGCGCTTTCAGTATACAGAAAGCATATTTTTCTGAAGTGTGTTTTCTTTTTAACCCCACCAGCCGAAACCCTTTAATAGCGGGCGTTTGTCAGTTAGCAGCAGAAACATACAATTTTTAATTCTTTTTCTGCCTAACGAACGAACGGCCGTATCTCTTCAACCAAAACACCAATTCAGGTGATTCAAAAGCCCACGTTCTCTATTTGTCGAGCCTGTTCTGTTGGTATTATTTTCATTATGTTTTCACATACTAAAAATTACCATTTTTTCCTAGCCCTTAATCAGCCCTCTTCAAGAGGAAAACTTTTTTGGCAAAAAAATTCGCGAGTTCATCGCACCTCTTCCCGATGGTTCCTTCATCCCCAGGCAAGCCACGACAGCCACTTGCATGACGGCATTGCAATAGCCATGGTTTCGACTTGAATGTTTGAATAATTATTTGTTCATGTAATTATTTTTTAATGCTACTTATATGCTTGTGAATCCATGCTCATTTCTTATGCGATGTTCATTTTCATCTAGTAAGTGAAATGATTAATTGCTAATGTTATTATTATCAAGTTTCATTCTTGTAATCATTTCTGATGCTAGTGATAATGATATGTTCATATGAATAGTTAGGGTTTGTTATGAAAATACTTGTAAGATGCATGATCATCGCTATGCGATGCTCATTTGCATCCCGTAGACTAAATGAATTATCATTGTTGATGTTATGATGTTAAATGGTTATGTTGCCCATCCATGGTTACACTGATATCATGCTCATATGCATATTGTAAAACCCCAAAAAAAATCAACCAAATTTTTATTAAGTAAAATTTGGCCAGAAATAATTTTTTTGAATTATACTAGGCCTTTTATTAATTTCAGATTCTTTTTTGTTCTGTTTTCCAAAATTCTTCCCTCCATATAGAAATTTTTGTAAAATATTGTGGGCTTTGGTAGTTTTCTTAAATCACCTCATTTATATTTTTAAATAGTAGGAATTATTTTCATAATAAAATATTACCCAAGATAATCATTTTAATAGCATTTTCAATTCTTAAAATGCTTCTGTTGAACTACAACTATTTTAAATAATTCTTTAAGAATTCCACAAAAATTATGAGGGGTCATGTGATGCCTATAGATCACTTTTATGCAAAAAAAAACATCTCGGTCTTTTGAAAATTTTGAGTAAAACATCCTCTTTTCAATTCTGCCCCATTCATAGGTTATAACTACATCCTCAATTTTTCTTGCTCCAAAAATTCTGAAATTATTCCACCCAATAGTCCTTCCAACCAAACTCTTAAGTCCAGGAGATCAATTCCATTTGCTTCCTGGAAGACCACCAACTAATTCCCTCAAAATCTGATCCAGAACTGAATTTCATTCATACTTGTACTTGCAAGTTTCCCCTCTGATTCATCCAACTCCACCATCCCATCTATCATGAAATGAAGCATCATCCTGGTAATTTTCACAACCAAAACAATTTTCTAAATGGCCATAGCATTCTGTCAAGCACCTTGTGTGCATGACAGAAACTTTGCCTCTTCCTAAACTAGAACACTTGATCATATGGCCAAACCATCATGTCCCTCATCTCTAGATTTTCCAGGAGCATCACCCTGTTAAATTGTAGCTCATTTATGCCACCCTAGGACATGCTAGCATTTGGTCGAGCACGCTGTGCGCGTGCACAGAGCGCGTCCAGAGCGCGCGTTTTGCACCGCTGGCATCGAGCTACTGCCGCGCCTCTGCTGCTTCTTCCGCTCACCCAAGCCCTCCGCTGGATCGTCTGATCCACCCCAACGTCTGCTGACACCCTCACTCGGCCGCTAGCACCGGCCACCGCCGACCACCACCACCAAAATCGCCGCCCGACGAGTCCCGTCCCGCCACGTCTTTGCCCGAGCCGCCTCGCCTTGATTACCAACCACCCGAGCTCATCCGAAGTGCGCCGACCACGCACTGACCTCGCTGACCCTCGCCACCGACCACAACCACTTCAACGGCGCAGTAATGGCCGCCACCACCGTGCCTTCTTCGGGAAGCCATGAAACCGACCTCCCCCATCTATTTAAGCCCCCTCGAGGTCGTTCCTCTCCTCGGCAGTCCTCCACCTCTCCCTATAAGCCTTCTCGAGCAACCACACGGCCAGGGATGGCCGCCTTCCTCGTCTCCGGCAGCTACTGCCGCCGCCCTTGCCTCAAAGATTCCCACTCCACCAGAGCCTTCCCCTCTCCACTCTCTTCATCAGCAGCCTCCCCGTGGTCCCGCGAATACATCCCGCTCGCCAATTCCATCGGAGATACACCATGGGCGAAACGCCCAATTTGCTTCCGCCGGAGCTCTTCGGGGGAGCTCGCCGCCGACAACACCACCCACTCCGGCGACCGTGGTGCACCTCCTTGCAACCGCCTCGGCCTTTTGGACTCAACGGTGGCCTCAGCTCACCGTGGGGCCTCGCCGTTCATCGGCGCCGGTCACCGGAGCCCCGCACTCCGTCTGACCAAAGAGAAGAAGAGCGCGGGCTGGTCAAACCTGACCAGTGGGCCAGGCGGCCCAGTGTTAGTGACCAGGGCCGCGCCAGCGCGTCTGTAAGTGGAGACAGGCTTCCCCGATGTCGTCTTCGCGCAGGGAAAGCGTATTCCCTGGAATTCGCCTTCAACCTCATCAGCCCTCCCACGCAGCTGAGCGGCTGGGCCTGGCCCAGTAGCACCAGATGAATAAACAGCGCTCAGGGCGCAGCTCTGCTCTTTTTTTTAGCATATTCTACAGTAACCATTCCAAATCCAAATCTGATGATTCAAATTTCTACATACTCCTAAAATCATGCTCTATTAGTCCAGCTAGGGTGAACATTTTTTTTCCTAAGATTGGTTTCTGTTGGATCTAATAAATAGTTCTTTTCCTCATTTATTTCAGCTTAGTAATTCACTAGGAAAAATCATCTGATCTCCTATTCATTTGATTCTTTTTCTGAAATTCATTATTTTTCCTCTAGTTTATTTTAGTATTTATTTCAAAATTTACCAAACAATGTTTTAGTACTGTTTTTGTTTTATGTTTTATTTTCAATATTTTTAAAAATAGGAAAATGGAGGGAAGTGAATTTTCAAAACTCTTGGAGTGCACCCCAACACTTCTGCATGCTCAAGGCAAGCATCTTGAACACTTGATATGGTGAATGCGTGGTAGTTTGTTGCAAGAATAATTGAATTATGGATAGGTTGAATTCGAATAAAATTTGCATATTGCTAGTCATACATGCATGATCCCTGGTTAATATTTTCATTTAAACTTGAAGTATGAGTGAGCATGGTTATTCTCACATGACAAATATGCCTGTGCTGGTCCGGACTAATCTGCAGGAAGTATCAGTCACGAGAAAAGTGATCGTGAGACTAAAATATCGTTGTGACGAGAATGATCAGTAAGGGCATGTTGGGACATGCCATGTGGTGACCCTGTGGGGTACTACCGAGAAAATATAGTGTGCTAACCACTGCAAGAAAACTTAAACCTCCTGAGTCGACCATAGACCGAGTCTTGTTACGGTAACCCCCATACTTGATTCGTGCTGCCACTTGTCCCTGCCACAGGTAGGGTATGGTTTAGTAAGTTGATAACCCCTTTCCGTGCACACACCATACAGAGAGGACATGGTGAAAGATACCAGAGGCCCCTGGTAGGCATGCCACTTGGTCAGGGAGCATGCGTGTCTCTGGTTGTAGCTGGAGAGGGGTAGCACCCCTTTTTGCGCGCGCTATAAATATTGTGATCCCATGTTATTCGAGGTTGTAGCCTTCCCGCCTTAGAGTTTTTCTTGAACAATGCTTTGCGTGATTCCTCGCATCAGGAAAGTTAATCTAATTTGTGCTCGTCAAGTGTGTTTTCAACCCAAAGACCGTAATGGGCATTAGCCAGCGTCTCGGTGCTGGCTAAAGAAATACTTGACTTGTGGGTAAAGAGTACACCCTCTGCAGAGTTATACCTATTCGAATAGACGTGTCCGCAGTTAAGGACTACAGTATGGGTTGGTCAAGTTTCGGTCTTAGTGTCACTCTTCGGACGAAATAATTAAAATTGAGCATGATTTATTTTGCAGGATAATTATTGCCACTACTGATGTTGTCATGAATATTATTATTGATGTGAATATTATTGTGGACTAACTTTTTCTTTTATGTGCAAACCCTGAGTATCACTTGGGATGGCTAGACCACCTGGGTACTCAGTTTTTTTCTGAATATCTCTTGGGATGGCTAGACTACCTGAGATATTCATTTTTATTTTTGTGAGTGTCTCTTGGGATGGCTAGACTACCCGAGATACTCATTTTTATTTCTTTCCGAATATCTCTTGGGATGGCTAGACTACCCGAGATATTCATTTCTATTTTTCTGAGTGTCTCTTGGGATGGCTAGACTACCTGAGATACTCATTATTTTCAAGACCTCTCGTGGTGTCGCTTTTAGACACCCGTTTGGCATTTCTTTTCAAGACCTCTCGTGGCGTCGCTTTTAGACACCCGTTTGGCTTTTCTTTTCAAGACCTCTCATGGCGTCGCTTTTAGACACCCGTTTGGCTTTTCTTTTCAAGACCTCTTGAGGCGTCGCATTCAGACACCCATTTGGCATTTTTCTTGGAATTCCTCGGGCGGTCCGACGCCCGATGTTCCATTTTATTTCCTTGATTTACTACTAACATGATATATTTATTCTCTCGCACCGTATTAATATTTATCATGCCATACTTTAATTTAGGTCAGGATATGCATACCATTTAGTCCATCATGATCATATGCACTCTGTTACATTCGATATATCTTTTGTTCATCATGTTTGCGAGTACATTCCAACGTACTCACGGGCTTGTCCCTGGCTATGTAATTGGCCAGGTCAGGATTTCAACGAGGAGTACTACAATGACATCCATGCGGAGCCTAGGATAGCAGCCACACAGGATAGGAATTATCCGGGTCAGCCATTCCTGTGGGAATGGAGCCCCATCAACGTTGGATAACCACGAGTCACTTCCGTCGCACATCACTAGGAATCATTGTTGTATCATTAGACCATTATGGTCTTGTATCCAATTCTTGTAATCGCTTGGTAATCTGTATCAAGGACGTGTCCACCAGTAAAAATGATCTTGGGGCTAGTGATGACACGAGGGGTTATTTCTAGGATATTGTATCCCGGAAATCCGGCCCCGACACGTATGCATTTCATCATGATATTTTATTATGACTCAGCTCATCACCATTCAAGTTGAACCTGACATTAATCGAACTTGAACAAATCTGTTGGCTGAGTCGTAGTGCCACCGAATCGAGCTCACCAGTGCAACCACACTTGCCTGGATGGGGAGGCCCTAATTCGGTCTATTGTCATGCCTCTCGCCGAAACCTCCAACTAGGGAAGGTTATGTGTGCGTGCTACCCGGATCAGGTTGGAGGCCATAGCCTTGTGTGCCCGAGTTGTATGGATCCAGAGTCCCCGTTTGGGAAAGTTTTTATTTTCGGCCACGACGGTGGCAGCCACAAAGGTGGCGGATGTCACGAGTTGACATCGGGGCCACCCATGACATAGCCCAAAGGGGAGTTTGTCGGAGTGGCCAGGAGAGTGTCATGCAATATATTGGTTTTGTCGGAATGTCATTGGTCCACCCGAATGGGAGAACGAGGCCATGAGTTTCGTGGTGTGGGTAAAGTGTACTAACCTCTGCAGAGTGTACAATCTATCGATAGCCGCATCCTCGGATATGGACACAGTTCGTAGTAGGTCACACTGTGGGTTAATAGAAACCATAAACCTGCACTCTAAGAACAACAAGATGGCACATGCAGGAGTTGGTAATTGTGTGAGGATCACTATGGTTGGTATTGTTGTGATCAAGTGAGGATCACGATAGTAAGATGTTCACGGTGGTTACGAGATAACCCCGAGATGGTAAGTTGGTCCAAGGGACCACGGCAACAATCCACGTACCCATCATGTATGATAGCATCATTTTCATGTTCATATCATGATTAATATGTACATGCCATGTTCACTCTCATGTTGTCCTAGTAATATCATGCTCATCACTAATTAACCTATAATTACCATGTTGTTTGTCTTGACTGCGTTGGTTGCTGTGAGCTTGCGAGTACATTCAAAGTACTCACCTGGCATGTCATGCCAGATTGCAGGTGATGCCATGATTGATTGTTTATCGAGGATCCCGAGGTTGCGCTCTAGGATGCTTCCCAGCCAGAGTCCCTGCGGAGTGGAGTTCATCACCGTTGTCGCTGTTCCACTCCTAGAAGTTATTACGCTATCACGAGTTGTTTCGCTGCTAGCATAGACCTACCTTCGCAGGCATAGTGTTGCCGTGCTGATGTAATCTTTTGTTATTCTCAGACCCTTGTACTCTTATTATTTGTAATAAAGAGTTGTTCTGTTCTATGCTAAGCAGTGCCGTATTCCAAAAGACTTGATCTCTGGGCTAGAATACGTGGTGTTCCGGTTCCTCTGAGTCGGGGTGACACAACATCTGGTATCAGAGCCTAGATTGGTTGTAGGACGCCCTAGTCAGCACGAGCGCTAGAAATCGGTAGTATAGAGTTTAGTCGGTTTGCTGCATTTGATTGTTGCATTTGTCTGCTGCATAGCATGCATATAGACCAATTATCTTGTCACTAACGGTTGATCTTGTGAGTGTAGGTGGCACCGTTTTCGATCCACTACCTGCACCCTCTAGCTTTGCATACCTGCTTTTTGGTGTTTGACGTCATCTCCGTCCCAGCGGAGTGATGCCGAGGTACCAAGTGTTCTAGACACCACTTGCAGGTATCACATAAATATCTTTCTGCCAGCCACCTATCGCCTCGGTGGTAGACATGTTCCTACCCCAGATCTTGCCATCCAACCCGCCGCTTTGGCAACCCTTACTGGTCTTTGTTACCAGAAAAGGGCAATGTCAGCAAACCCTGATTTCCACTGCTCTCCTACCTTGTCACACCTTTCCCTGGACGATTACGGTTCCCTGATTTCCGTTGAGGAGACAAGCACGGTAACCTTGATCCTGGGTAGAGCCTTCCGAGGTTTGGGCGAGGCAACCTTGAGCTGCTTGGCGGCCTTCTCCGTCGGCTCCGGCGTCGATGTTCGAGTGCGCTTCGGGTGCTTAGCACTCAAGGCCACCGTCTTGCCCGGGCCAGCACTCGGATCTTGAATCTGCTTGGAGTGGCACTCAGCGCGCATCTCTGGGGGCGGAGAAGACTCGACCTCATCACTTCCTTCCGAGTCGTCGCTTCCCTCCTCACTATCCTCCGCATAGCTGTCCTCGACACTACCATGGTCGCTCTCCACATTCCCGGCAAGGTATCCTCCATTTGCCACAGGCAAGAGCATCTTCTGGAATTCCTGCAAGACACAAAGAACAGATACAGTCAGATCTTTCAGCTCACTCGGATAATTTGCGCATAAATAATTCACTCGGAAAAGCATGTCACACCTTTGTCGGTTGGTGCGCAGCGTCGAAGGGCGGGATCCGTCTCGACCCTCATGGATTGTCGCGTGCGCTAGAGATGCATCTGAGACACTGCTCCACCATCTCCTCATCAACGTCCTCCGGGTGCACTCGGGTCAAGTCATTGGCACCGAGGTACCAACACATGGGATGAGCCCGCTCCTGCAGTGGCTGGATCCGCCGACTAAGGAAGACCTCCAGAAGATCCAGGCCCGTCACTCCACACTGAATCAGACCAACTACAGCGGTCACCAAGATCCCCACTTCTGTCTTTTCCTCCTTGTCAACCGTCAGCGATGGAGGAGTGCTGACCCTCTCGGACGTGTAAGGAGGAAGGCCAGTCGATGATCCGGCACAGGGAATATCATCACAATAAAACCAGGTCGACTGCCAACCCCTAACCGACTCGAGAAAGGCCATAGTGGGGAATGCACTCCTACCCCTCATTTGGATACCTAAACCGCCGCAAATCTTGGTAACATGAGTTCTTTCCCCTTCCGGGTCAGCCTTTTTGACTGACTGAGAACGACATGTGAAGATATGCTTGAACAGCCCCCAGTGCGGCTGGAAGCCTAAGAAGTTTTCACACATGGAAATAAATGCGGCAAGGTACGCTATGGCATTCGGGGGAAGATGATGGAGTTGAGCACTGAAAAAGTTCAAGAAGCCGCGAAGGAAAGGATGAGGTGGCATAGAGAAACCTCTCTTCACGTGAGTAACAAGGAGCACGCGCTCCCCAGGGTGTGGTGCAGGCTCGATCTCCCCCTCTTCCGGCAGTCTCCAACTCCCGTCACGTACCAGCCCATCGATGACGAGCCTGTCGATGTCTTCCGCCATGGTGGTCGGCGGGAGCCAGTCGCCTTGGATCCACCCGGGCGGAGGCGCGACCCTGGAGCTCGATGCTTTCTTCGCCTTCTTCGCCCTCTTCGCTCGCTCCAACTTCGCCGTCTTGTCCTTCACCATCGCAGCAGAGTGCTCCGACGCTGAGCGGATTTGCGCAGAGTGAGAGGCGGAGAAATGGATTGGAAGGCCGAAGGGAATGGGGAAAAGGGGATCCGGTTCTCTTCCCCTCTCCGTCATGGCGGCCTTTTATATCGCCGGACCTTCCGCCCGCAGAACCACACCGTTGGTTCCCACGCCCGCAGATCTCCCCGAATCTCACGGGCGGAGATCCTGCAGTACATGGCAGAAAGGGGGGCGAAAATCGAGGCGTCACGCCCCACTTTCCCCACTCACCGCGTCGCAACCGTTTGTGCGCGCACGTCTCTGATTTCGAATCCCACAAAATCCGGGATCCAGCAATCCGACTGCTCGACCTTTAAACCCCTTCCAAAAATGCTCAGGTCTGGTCCGCCACCTGACGCGCGAAGGGCTCATTTCACTCGGACACCATGTGTTCCAGAATCCGTCAAGGCAACACACAAAGATAAGACCGCCGGATGACCAGAGAGAGTTCATGAGCGCCTCCGTAGCACTCGACTCATCTGGGACTTCACCTTGACTAGACCCGCTCAACCTCAACCAATTCGGGGGCTAATGACGAGGACATGTATTGGGGATAGGGTAACAGGCCTGACCTAAAGACCCTACCCATGGACACTGTACACTTTGTACTGGGCCCCTGGGCCAGATCACCGTTCAGATGTACTGCAACTTGAAAGTCACTCAGACGGCAACAACCACTCGGAGCATGGCACTCCACTCGACGAACTCATTTCACTCGGAGTACCTGATTTCACTCGGACAGAGAAGCCCAGGAGGCTCCCCGAGACAGCAACGGTCAGGACGTGCGTCCACCCTCATTAAGTGTAATTAGTACAGCCGTTACCAATAGCTGGTGTCCTTAAAACATCTCTTTAACCCTTGGTTATGGCGGCATTCATAAGGGTCTGGTGGACTCTATATAAGCCACCCCCAGCTCCATAACAAGGGTTCGCATCTTCTGTAATCCATACACTCAATCAACAGCTCCAGGGCACCAAGACGTAGGGTTATTACCTCCACCACGAGGGGCCTGAACTCGTAAATTCGAGTGTAACAACTGCGCCATAGGTAGGCTCTGCCCTCTAATCCGTACCCCTATACACTACTGTCAGACTTATACCCACGACAGGACGCCCGGCTATAGATGCTCTAACTGAGTCAGGGTGAACAGGAACTAGTAGAAAACAGGGCTTTGGTCCTGGCCAGAAAAGGTGCATCAGTCCTGGCTCGAGCGGCCAGGGCGCCGACCGGGCCTCGGCAGGCACTAGTCCCGGCTGGCGCAGCCCCTTTAGTCCCGGTTCGTGGCTGGAACCAGGACTAAATGTGTGTCTTCTGTCCCGGTTCTAGCCACGAACTGGGACTAAAGAAATGCCTATATATATGCTCTCCAGTGCCCGCTCACTCCTCTGTTTTTTAGCCGGCCGGTGTGGGAGCTGTGTGCTACTCTGCTCTCACCTCCTATGCACATGAGGTGTTCAATGAAATGCCCGAGTCACACTTAAGCTTTCTCATCTCCAATCTCGACCTCCAAGCTCCATTTTCCCAAAGATTTGTCTAGGTTTGGCAGCGCACCATTGTCCCCGTCCCCGTCCTCACCGTCGTCGATCGCCCGTGCCGATCTCATCGCCGGCTCCACCGTGGTGAGCCTCTTGTTCTTATCTTCTTTTTAAAAGAAAAAATTCTTACTTGTTGTATGAGTTATATAGCTACTTGTATAATTTTCTTACTTTTATTATTGTTTGTTATTATATAGTGCCATGGTTTTGGTATCCGCCCCCGTCGGCTCTCGTCCGGTCTACGATTCGGATGTGGTATATTATCTTTTATAACTATTTGTTTCATTTAGTGTTTATGACAATTATGCCAACCAACATGACATAGATGTTTTTATCTAGGAGGTATGTGAACCGGAAATTCCAACCGACCCTCTTGTCGAGAGGTTAAATTTAGTTGAAAAAGAAAACAATTATTTGAAAGAAAATTTGAAAAGAATTGAAGAGGAGAAGATGAAATTGGAGTTGCATGTTGCCGATGTCGTCGATGATCACAAGATGCAGATGGATGCAATGCGCTTGAATATTAGAAAGATTAGAAAATATGCCATTGATAATGAGGCTTGGTATCATTATGCTCTTGGATCAATTGTTACCTTCATTGTGATTATGATCGCATTTGTTGTTGCATTTAAATGTTTTACATAGTTGATAATGAGAACTATGTATGAACTTTACGTATTTATTTTTTTAGTAATAACATTTGACCACTACTGTACTTTGGTTATAATGTGATGATGAACTTGTATTGATTTGGTCATCACTTCTCTATTCATGATGTTCTGTAATGGTTTTTGATATACTTAATTATATAATGCATGCAGATGAACCGACAATGGATGTATGGTGATCGATGCACCTCTGACTACATTGAGGGCCTGCATAATTTTCTCGAAGTGGCTGAGGCAACCAAGTAGAATGGTTTTATGTGTTGTCCATGTACTAGCTGTGGGAATACAAAGTCTTACTCTTTGTCGAAAACCCTTCACGTCCACCTGCTTGAGAAGGGTTTCATGCCACACTATAATGTTTGGACCAAGCACGGAGAAAGAGGGGTTATGATGGAAGACAACGAAGAAGAAGAGGATGATGACTACTATCATCCTATGTACCCTGAACACGGTGATACTGCAACGGGGGAAGCTAAAGATGATGAGGCAACAGACGATGTGCCCGCTGATGATCTTCGCCGGGTCATTGTTGATGCACAGAGAGAATGCGAGAGTGAAAAGGAGAAGTTGAAGTTCGATCGCATGTTAGAGGATCACAAAAAACGGTTGTACCCAAATTGCGAAGAAGGCAACACAAAGCTCGGTACCACACTGGAATTGCTAGAATGGAAGGCAGAGAATGGTTTATCTGACAAGGGATTTGAGAAGTTACTGAAAATAATGAAGAAGAAGCCTCCAAAGGATAACAAATTGCCTGACATTACGTACGGAGCAAAGAAGGTTCTTTGCCCTCTAGGATTAGAGGTGCAGAAGATACATGCATGCCCTAATGAATGCATCCTCTACCGCGGTGAGGAGTAAGAGAATTTGAATGCATGCCCGGTATGTGGTGCATTGCGCTATAAGATCAGACGAGATGACCCTGGTGATGTTGAGGGCGAGCGCCCCAGGAAGAGGGTTCCTGCCAAGGTGATGTGGTATGCTCCTATAATACCACGGTTGAAATGTCTGTTCAGAAACAAAGAGTATGCCAAGTTGTTGCAATGGCACAAAGAAGACTGTAAGAAAGACGGGAAGTTGAGAGTACCCGCTGACGGGTGGCAGTGGAGAAAAATTGAGAGAAAGTGGCGGGACTTTGCAGATGATGCAAGGAACGTATGGTTTGGTTTAAGTGCAGATGGCATTAATCCTTTTGGGGAGCAGAGCAGCAATCATAGCACCTGGCCCTTGAATCTATGTATCTATAACCTTCCTCCTTGGTTGTGCATGAAGCGGAAGTTCATTATGATGCCATTAGTTGAAGAACTTTTGCAGTTGTGGAGTATAGAAGGTGTACGTGTGTGGGATGAGCACAAACAGCAGGAATTTGACCTACGAGCGTTGCTGTTTGTAACCATCAATGATTGGCCTGCTCTTAGAAACCATTCAGGACAGACAAACAAGGGATACAACGCATGCACGCACTGTTTAAATGAGACTAAAAGTATATATTTGGACAAATGCAAGAAGAATGTGTACCTGGGACATCGTCGATTTCTTCTGACCAAGCATGCCTTACGAAAGAAAGGCAAGCATTTCAAAGGTGAGGCAGATCACCGGAAGAAGCCCGTCCTCCGTACTGGTGCAGATATACTTGATATGGTCAAGGATTTACAAGTAATCTTTGGAAAGGGTCCTGGTGGACAATCTGTTTCGAATGATGCTGAGGGACACGCACCCATATGGAAGAAATCTACATTTTGGGACCTACCCTATTGGAAAGACCTAGAGTTCCGCTCTGCAATCGACGTGATGCATGTGAGGAAGAATGTTTGTGTGAACCTGCTAGGCTTCTTGGGCATGTATGGGAAGACAAAAGATACACCGGAGGCACGGGAGGACCAGCAACTTTTGCACAAAAAAGACGGCATGCATCCAAAGCAATATCAAGGTCCTGCCAGCTACGCTCTTACCAAAGCAGAGAAGGAAATCTTCTTTGAATGCCTGCTCAGTATCAAGGTCCCGTCTGGCTTCTCGTCGAATATAAAGGGAATAATAAATATGGCAGAGAAAAAGTTCCAGAACCTAAAGTCTCATGACTGCCACGTGATTATGACGCAACTGCTTCCGGTTGCATTGAGGGGGCTTCTACCAGAAAATGTTCGATTAGCCATTGTGAAGCTATGTGCATTCCTCAATGCAATTTCTTAGAAGGTAATCGATCCAGAAAGCCTACCAAGGTTACAGAATGATTTGGTCCAATGTCTTGTCAGTTTCGAGTTGGTGTTCCCACCATCCTTCTTCAATATTATGACGCACGTCCTAGTTCACCTGGTCGACGAGATTGCCATTCTTGGTCCTGTATTTCTACATAATATGTTCCCCTTTGAGAGGTCCATGGGAGTCTTAAAGAAATATGTTCATAACCGTGCTAGGCCAGAAGGAAGCATCTCCACGGGCCAACAAACAGAGGAGGTCATTGGGTTTTGTGTTGACTTTATTCCTGACATTAAGCCGATTGGTGTCCCTCAATCGAGGTATGAGGGGAGACTGAGTGGAAAAGGCACGCTAGGAGTGGATTCAAAAATATGTAGGGACGGGCATTCTTGGGCGCAAGCACACTACACAATTCTACAGAATTCTTCCTTGGTGACCCCGTATATCAATGAACACAAGAATATTCTATGCTCCAAACACCCGGAGCAGTCTAACGACTGGATTACACATGAACACATCGAGACTTTCGGCGGTTGGTTGCAAACACATCTCATGGGTAACACCAGTGTTGGAGCTGACCTGTACTCGTTGGCCAGGACACCATCTTTGACTGTATTGACTTTCCAAGGGTACGAGATAAATGGAAATACATTTTACACGATCGCCCAAGATAAAAAGAGCACCAACCAAAACAGTGGTGTCCGATTTGATGCAGCAGACACTAATAGCGCAAAGGACACATATTATGGTTACATAGAGGAGATATGTGAACTTGACTATGGACGTGATTTTAAGGTCCCTTTGTTTTGGTGCAAATGGGTCAATTTGCCAGGAGGCGGTGTACAGGTAGACCCGCAGTACGGAATGACAACAGTGGATCTCAACAATCTTGGGTACACAGACAAACCATTCGTCCTAGCCAATGATGTGGTGCAGGTTTTCTATGTGAAGGACATGTCTACCAAACCGAGAAAAAGAAAAGATAAGGAAGCGAATACATCATACGATGAGCCAAAGCGCCACATAGTTCTTTCAAGGAAAAGAAACATCGTGGGACTGGAGGACAAGACAGACATGTCTGAAGATTATGAAAAGTTTCATGAAATTCCTCCCTTCAAAGTGAAGGCTGACCCAAGCATCCTGTTAAACGATGAAGATTATCCATGGTTACGGCGCAATAAGCAAGGGACACACGCGAAGAAAAAGTGAAGATAACCGAATATTTTGCACCTTTGATTCTGGGTTGAAAGCCATAGTGTTATGCTCCAAAACTATTCTGATGATGGCTTTGATCTAGAATATCAGTCCAGTTACATGTCAAAAATGAAATCCCTTTGTAATAGATGAGTTCTCGTCCGAAACCCTGATACTTCTAAAGAGATTGTCCAGTTTGTACAGGAAGTGCATCCATTTTTTGTCGTAACCCTCTAAACCTTTTAGCACATGCTATGTGGGTGAAACTATGATACCATGCCAAGTTTCAGCCTTTTCAGAGTTCATTTGTAGTGTTTTTCAATTTCAGGATCATTTAGCTCAAAAAATCATTAAATGCATGAAAAATAGCAAATGAAGTCAGAAAAGGGTTGAAAATTGATGATGTGGCTTTGAATGGTGCATATTGAACGCACAAAAAGTCTGGAGTTAAAATAAGTTTAAAAATGAAATCCCTTTGTAATAGATGAGTTCTCGTCCGAAACCCTGATATTTCGAAAGAGATTGTCCAGTTTGTACACGAAGTGCATCCAGTTTTTGCCATAACCCTCTAAACTTTTTAGCACATGCTATGTGCTTGAAATTATGATACCATGCCAAGTTTCAGCCTTTTCAGAGTTTATTTGTAGTGCTTTTCAATTTCAGGGTCATTTAGCTCAAAAAATCATTAAATGCATGAAAAATAGCAAATGAAGTCAGAAAAGGGTTGAAAATTGATGATGTGGCTTTGAATGGTGCATATTGAACACACAAAAAGTCTGGAGTTAAAATAAGTTAAAAAAATAGCAAATGAAGTCAGAAAAGGGTTGAAAAATATAACATTATTAGGTTAACAGAAAATACTAAACTAAAACCTAGCTTTAGTCCCGGTTGGTGGCTCCAACCGGGACTAAAGGCCCCCCTTTAGTCCCAGTTGGTGGCACCAACCGGGCCTAAAGCCGTACCGCGGCTTTTCACCCGTATTTAGTCCCACCTCGCCAAGTGAAGAGCTAGTCGACTACCTTAAATATACGGATCGTCCAGAAGGGATACGTTTCTGACACCATTGCATCCTTTGTTAAGGATGCGGACTCTTACTAGGAATCTTCTTAAGATTCGTAGTAACGGTCTATCTCCTTAACATAGAACACAATGGTGTCGGCTTTTTTGAAAATTATATAACATAAAAACAACATAAAAAATAAAAATAAAATTTATGCAACTAAAATTATATAACTAAATTATATAAAATTTATGCAACTAAAATTATATAAAATTTATGCAACTAAAATTATATAAAATTTATGCAACTAAAATTATATAACTAAATTATATAAAATTATGCAACTAAAATTATCTAACTATATTATATAAATTTATGCAACTAAAATTATATAAACTTTATGCAAGTAAAATTATATAACTAAATTATATAAAATTTATGCAACTAAAATTATATAAAATTTATGCAACTAAAATTATATAACTATACTCCCTCCGTTCCACAATGTAGTGCCTATAGATTTTTCTGAAAGTCAAACTATGCCAACTTTGACCAAGTTTATAGAGAAAACTATTTACATCTACAATACCAAACATGTATATTATGAAAATATAACTCATGATGTATCTAATGATGTGCATTTGGTATTCTAGATAGATCTATTTTTCTCTATAAATATGGTCAAAGTTTGTAATGTTTGACTTTTAGAAAAATCTATAGGCACTACATTATGGAATGGAGGGAGTATTATATAAATTTATGCAACTAAAATTATATAAAATTTATGCAACTAAAATTATATAACTAAATTATATAAAATTATGCAACTAAAATTATATAAAATTTATGCAACTAAAATTATATAAAATTTATGCAACTAAAATTATATAACTAAATTATATAAAATTTATGCAACTAAAATTATCAAAGTATTTTTTGTTAAAAACTTTAATAGTAAAAAGTATTTTTGTAAAGTATTTTTTGTTAAAAACTTTAATAGCAAACTAAAATAACATTAAAAAAAAGCTGCCTACTAGGCCACCACGGCCTGCATACGACTAGAAACCCATCGGTATATGGGCCAGGATGCAGGCCCGCGGGCCCAGCAGGCCCAACATGACGGTGACAAAGGTTAGGCATGTACTGCCTGCAATAGAGAGGAGCTCGACAGCTCAGTCGCAGCGCGCCTTATAAACTGGCGCCTCTCAACTAGCCAGGTGGGACTAAACTTTTGACTACGGCAGCACCAGCCCTTTAGTCCCGGTTGGTGGCTCGAACCGGGACTAAAGGCCCCCCTTTCGTCCCGGTTTGAGCCACCAACCGGGACTAAAGGTCTGTGCTTCCCACCCTTTGGGCTGCTGAAATTGACCTTTCGTCCCGGTTGGTGGCACCAACCGGGACGAAAGGGTGGGGTATATAAGCCAACACTTCGCAAATTTTCCAAACACCGACGACCCCGCTAGTTTCTTCTCCTCCTCTCCTCCGATGACGCCGCCAGGCTGCCCCGACGCAGGCCCCGGCCCGTCCCCTCGCCGCGCCTTGCCCTACCGTCGCCGTCGCCACGCCCCTGCCCCGCCGTCGCCGTCGCCGCGCCCCTGCTGCCCCACCATCGCCGCGCCCCTGCCCCTCCTCCCCGAGCCCTCGCCGCCCCCGCTGTGAGCCGCCGCCGCCCCGGCCCGTGTGTGCTCTGTCCATTTTTTGTTCTTTTTTTTGTTTATTAATTATGTTTATGTATATATGTATGTAGATGTAGATGTTTAGTGTATATATATATATGTATGTATGTATGTATGGATGGATGGATGGATGGATGGATGGATGTATATAGAAAATATTGATATGATGAATTTGTTTTGTCATAGATTTTTTTGTTCATAGAATTAATATCAAGTGGCACTTTTTTGTTCATAGAATTCTCAGACTTAGCAGAATTCCTGGAATTTTCAGGATATTGGTAAAACTTTAAAAATTCGTAGAAAATTAACCGTAACTGCGATGAAAATAATTTATATATGAAAATCGATCAGAAAAATATGACGAATCCGAATATGCCCTCCGTTCGTGTGTCACATGCAGATAGCATAGCGAACCTGGAACCGTCCCCCTCCGTTTCATCTATCCGAAAATGCAGACTTCGGGAAAACATTCCCGGATGTTATCCCCCTTCACCTATATCATGTAGTGCCGCGTTAGAACACCCCTAACTCTCTCGGGAACATATCCGCAATAACTTCGATATGAGGGGGGTCCACAAGTATCCTCGACGACCATGAGAGAGGCGGTCCGCAAAGTATCCTCTCTCGAAAGATAGGACGACTCATCAGACATGAGGGGGGAGGAGTCCTCGACGATCGTCTAAAACTGACTGTTATAAAACTTGTCAACTTTGCATGATGTTTGCCGCTAATCCATTGCTCATATGCATATGATTCCTTGTTGTGATTAGGTCTTTGTTTGCCACTAATCCATCTCTCATGGTTGTATATTGCCATGTTGTAATTTTTGCAGAAACTATGGACGCGAAAGATATAGAAACAGAAGAGTTGTTGGGGGATATAATCTGTGGCGGAGGTGATATCACCTTGTCGTTTCGCAACGACATCGATTGTGACGAAAGAGAGGATGACGACTCCGGTTATCGAATGGAGGAGGGAGGAGATCATGACGGATCCGGTGATCGAATGGAGGGGGAAGAGATCATGACGGCTCCGGAGCCTTAATTGTTGCAAAGTCCGGCGAAGTATATATATATATTAATTAAGCCTCTACTGCCTAAATGCATTAATTGTTTGGTATGTACATATATTAACGCTTCTTTCTTCTTTTAGCCCTTCGGATCGAGCCAAACTTCTGTCAGGAGACGAGGCCTGAAGAAAAGGTTGGCCCAGGATGAAATGTTCACGATCGAAGTAGTCGCTCCAGATGGCCAACCGATTGAACCCAAGCGGACCAAAGACACATTTGTACATCAGTGTGGAGTTATTGTTAGGGACAGCGTCCCGATCAGCATCCAAGAATGGAATAAGAAGAAGGACCCTGAAGTTTCTTATGTCGATGATAGACTGAAAGATGAGCTTTGGAACTCACTGATGACAAATTTCACCCTACCGCCAAAGGAGGATCAAAATAACCCAGTTATACAGCAATGAGTCAAGTCGTTTGCTCTTAAGAAGATGGCAGAATTATTCAAGAACTGGAAGAAAAGATTGAACGAACAGTTTGTCGAGAAAGACAAGACTCCAGAATTCACTGGTCAACTAGCGAAGATCAAAGATCACTGGCCCGCATTTGTGGCGTACAAGAAATCGAAGAAAGGTAAGAAAAGGTCAGCGACAAATAAGCTAAATGCTGCAAAGAAGCAGTATCACCATGTTACTGGGTCAGGTGGCTACAGCAAAGCCCGGCCTACGTGGGACAAAGCTGAGAACGACCTGCTTGATAAAGGGGTCCAACCAGCGACATTGCTCTGGCCCGATCGGGCAAGGACTTGGTTCTTCGGGGTTGGGGAAACTTTGGACCCAGATACAGGGAAGTGTGTTTGGACGAAAGCTCAACTTGAAACACCCGTCAAAAATCTTCAGGAAGCAATCAAGGCAGTGCATGAAGGGAGGTTCGTTCCCGACAGAGAGAAGGACGAGCTGTCAATGGCCCTCGAGAATCCTGAACACCCCGGACAAACACGAGGCACATCAGGCTCCTTTCCGTGGAAGGTTGGGTTTCCCGACAACAGATACACTTACAGAAGCTGAAGGAGAAAGAAGAAAGCGGAAGCAGACCAAATGCAGGCGATGGAACAAAGATTAGCGAAACTAGAGGAACTTCAGAGCCAGCGAGCTACCGGCCAACCATCTCAGCGGCATGAAGATCCTTCATTCGATACTGCCCATGAAGCTACCCCACCATCTCAACGAAAAAGCAGTGTGGCTTCCACGGAGCTCGTTCAGCCTGATATCACGGCTCCTCGCTACCCCGTGGATGCTATCACGGAGAGGGAACATTGTGAGCTAATGATGAAATGCCATAACCTAACCTTGAAGGTGGCGGTCGGCTATGTCTTACCTCCTCGAGCTGATGCAACATTCCATTTCACTCCGATTCCAGATGGCTTTGCTGTAGTCGGAGTAGATGAAGTAATGAACGGATTTGAGGGGCTGGAGCTTGAGTACCCTACAGGTGAAGGGGAGATTCATATGGAAAATGCCTTCAGGACTACCTATCTATGGAGAAAGGAAAACATCATGCTTCCAAACTGGACGGCGCCTCAGCAGACTCAGCCGGAGGAGGCCCCTCAGCAGACTCCTCACAGTCCAACTGTATCTCCGCTGCCTCATTCGTCTCCGGCGCGTCAGCTGTCTCCGTCGCGTCAGCCGACTCTGGCGGAGGAGGCCCCTCAGCAGAATCCTCCTCCACCTCCTCCGCGGCGTCAGCGGACTCCGCCTCTTGCGCCACGTCAGTGGACTCAGCCTCCTTCGCCGCGTCAGCGAACTCCGCCTCGTCAGCAACAGCAAAAGAGAGTCGCCACCGCTCCGGCGGCTAGCAGTACAAGAGGTGGTGTAATGCCTGGATAATTAAGCTACAGTAATCCCACGATAAAGGTGCCATGTCATCATTGTTACTGTTGCTAAATCTCACTTCGTTTAAAATCCAGATCAAATTCAAATTTAAACCAAAGTCAAATTTCAAATTTCTCAAACATGAAAACAAAAATGTTCTAAATGTGTCAAATAATGTATAAGAAATATTGGTGAAGAATCCACCTTTTTATAAAATAATTAAATGCACTAAAATGATTTAAACAGCAGCAAAAATAATTAATTAAGTGCCTTTTCAAATTTATAAAATATTAATCTATTTTTCTTGTGCCCAAAAGTTAATGGAGCAGTAGCATATTTATTCACACTAAATTAGGGACTACTTTTATAATTTATAAAACTAAACTAAATGAGAAACTAAAATAAAACAAAATAGTAAATAAAACAAAAGAAAAAAATAAAAAAAACCCCCAACTGGGCCAAGCCCAGCTGGCCACTTGGCCCAGCCAACCCAGCACTGCAGTCCCCTACCTGCTCCCGCCTCGGTGTCGCACGCGCCATGGTCGTGCTTGCCATCGCCGCCCGCTACTCACCATGACGCCGGGGCAGTTGACCCCTAGGATAAGTCCAACGCCCCCTGCATCTCCCCTGGTCGCCCCGCCATTCTCTCCCTCTCCCCCCAGCGCTCGCACTCTCTCTTTTCCCCTCTAGCCGAGCGCCATCGCCACCGCGCCGCTGCTCCGCCGCGGCCACCGAGCCCCTTCTGCCTCTCCGACCTGTCCAACGGGGGCGCCATCGTCGTTCTCATCGACTGCGCAACCCCGTTTGACCGAAGCAGCGCCAAGACAACGCGCTCGTCCCCGTCTTCGCCTTCTGCATCGCCGGCCGCCACCTTTGATTCGCGGCCACCGGAGCCTCCCCGAGCCCGTTGTGACGTCCGTTAACCCTGCTGTGAGCCGCTGCTTCTTTCCCTTCCTCGCTCGTCGCCGTTTGCTGCCCGTAGACGCCATCCCCGACGAGGCCGAGCCCACCGCCGCGTGCGCTCGTCGCCGGCCACCTTCCGGTGACCAATTGGTCACGCGCGGGAGTCCTTCGACCTCACGCGCGTACATAGAGACCCCCTGGCCGTTTAGTTTGTTCGCAAACGCGCTGTCGCCGCTGTCCCGCATCGCCTCGAACTCCGGCCGTCGCCTATGAGTTCGTCTCCGTCGACTCCGGCCGTCGCAGGACCTCACACCGCCACCATTCGACGCGGGCGAGCCTCTGCTTTCTAGCGATGCCCGCAACGTGTCCAGCCGTGGCCTGTGCCGCGTTTCCGGCTAACCCCATCGAGCTCCCGAAGCGGCCCCGCCTCTGCTCATCGCCGGCATCAGCCCCGGCTGCCCCAGCTGCTTCCACTGCTACAAATCGACGCGGCTCACTGCCCGCTGTCGAACGCACACACGCACGCATCAAACCATGGCCGCTAGTGGTTTTCTGATGAGATCTGTGGCTGCGCCGCCGCGTTCTAGGTCGCCGGAGCCTTCCCCGGCGCCGCCGCCGACGTGGCTGGCCTGGGGCCCACCCCGGGTCACTGACCAGTGGGTCCTGCGGGTCCCGTTGGCTGTGTTGACCCAGTCAACGTGCTGACTGGGCAGCCCCAGTCGCTGACAGGCGGGCCCTACTCGCTAATTAGAATGTTTTATAAATAAACCTAATTAATTTAGACTAATTAATCACTGACCAGTGGGCCCCTGTTAGTTAAATAGCTAATTTAATTTAGATTTAAACTCTGTTTAGCCCCTTGTGTATGACAGGTGGGACCCAGCCGTCAGGTTTGACCTGGACTGGCTTGGTTGACTGCTGACGTCAGGATAATGTCATGCTGACGCATTATTCCCTTTTCGAATTAAATTAATTCCAGAAAATGTTTAAATCTTTAGAAAATCATACAAATTAATCCGTAAGTTGGATGAAAATAATTTATATCAGAAAAATTAGACGAATCTGAATACGCTAACCACATGCCTGTCAGGTGCCCCTAACTACCTGAACATGGAACCGTCCCCTCCGGTTCATCTGTCTGACAGATGTCCGGAACCGGGATAACATTCCCGTTAAATTCCCGCTACGCCTGCAACATGTAGCATTGCATTAGGTCGCCACCAGCACTGCATACCGCCTCGTCATACATCTGTGTTGCATCTGTTTGCTTTTATTTATTGTTTCTTCCCCCTCTTCTTTTGATAGACCCCGAGACTGACGTAGCCCCCGAGGACTGCTACACCGACGACCCTTCCCTCTCATCAGAGCTTCCAGGCAAGCAAACCCCCCCCCCCCCCTCCCCCTGATCATCCTGATATCGCCTATTCCTTCTCTCTACTGCTTGCATTATAGTGTAGCTATTACTGTTTATCGATTGATCCTACTCTGTTGCATAGCCTGTCCTTGCTATTGCTGTTGATACCTTTACCTGCAATCCTAAATGCTTAGTGTAGGATGCTAGTATTCCATCAGTGGCCCTACATTCTTGTCCGTCTGCTATGCTATACTATCGGGTCGTGATCACTCGGGAGGTGATCACGGGTATATACTTATACATTATACATGATACATTGTTGTGACTAAAGTTGGGTCGGCTTGTAGAGTACCCGCGAGTGATTCATGGATGTGGAGGCTGAAGGGGCAGGTGGTTCCATCCAGGTAGAGGTGGGCCTGAGTTCCCGATGGCCCCCGCATGATACTTGGTGGCGGAGCGACAGGGCAGGTTGAGACCACCCAGGAGAGAGGTGGGCCTGGTCCCTGGTCATTGTCCGCGGTTACTTCAAAATAACACGCTTAACGAGATCGGGTATTTGATCTGAGTCTGGCTACGAGCCTATACGCACTAACCAACTACGCGGGAATAGTTATGGGCTCTCGGCGTCGTGGTATCAGCCGAAGCTTTCTAGACGTCAGCGACTGAGCGGCGCGCGCCGGGTTGGACCGCATAAAGCAACCTCCTGGTAGTGTGGGTTGCCAGGTCTGCTCCCGGCCGCCCTCGCAACATGCAGGAGCGCAATGGGCAATGGGCCCAGACCCCTGCGTGCATAGGATATAGTCCGGCGTGCTAACCTCTCTGTTAAGCCTAGGTAGGGCTGCGATGTGTTGATGTTCCGAGGCCGGGCATGACCCAGGAAAGTGTGTCTGGCCAGAGGAGTCGAGCGTGTTGGGTAATGTGGTGCACCCCTGCAGGGAAGTTTATCTATTCGAATAGCCGTGTCCCTCGATAAAAGGACGACCCGGAGTTGTATTCCAACCTCTTACAACTAGAACCGGATACTTAATAAAACACACCCTTACAAGTGCCAGATACAACCCGGTGATTGCTCCCCCACAGGGCGACGAGGAGAGGATCGTCGGGTAGGACTATGCTATACGTTGATACTTGGTTAACTTACCAACTACTCTCTTCTACTGCTGCAAGATGGAGGCTGCCAGAAGCGTAGTCTTCGATAGGACTAGGCCTTCTCTCTATTCTGGCATTTCTACAGTCTAGCCCACAGATACAGCCTTCCTTTGATAATGTTGCATACATAGAATAGATCTGATGTAAATCTTGCTGAGTACTTTGGATGAGTACTCACGGCTGCTTGCTTCCTCTTTTCCCTATACCCATTTGTTGCGATCAGATGGAGGATCCCAGGAGCCAGCTGCCCCCGTCGACGATGGCTACTACCACCCCGAGGATGGTTACTACTACGAGTTGGCTGACGACCAGGAGTAGGTTCGGAGGGTCCCAGGCAGGAGACCTGCGCCTTTTCGATCTTAGTCGTTGTTTTGCCCCGCCTTCTTAAGGCCTATCTGTGTTATCTTTTATGTCTGTACTCCGATATCTAATGCTTCCGCTAACGCTTGTAAGCGAGCTTATGTATTCGAGCCCTCGAGGCCCCTGGCTTGTAATATAAAGCTTGTATGACTTAAATTTGTGTCTAGAGTTGTGTTGTGATATCTTCCCGTGAGTCCCTGATCTTGATCTTACACGTTTGCGTGTACGATTAGTGTACGATTAAGTCGGGGGCGTCACAGGTGGGAAGAAATTCAAATTTGGTCCAAGCCTCAAGGCTCCTGCCAAGTTACCATATGAGCTGACTGACAAGGAAACCGATGAGGTTGTGGCTGCCGATGTGAAACGCCAATTTGCACGGAAAGCTCCACCTCCAAAGGAGAAAATAGATCCGGTAAAGGTGAATCGCACTCTGGATGCCCTTACGCGACCACCTCCGCCTCTGCCGCTATCACACTATGACCGCATTATTGCAAAGACACATGCCGAAGTTATGAGTCGGTCGAAAAGTAGCAGTACTGGTGCAACAAGTGGGAAAACAATTCCCCAGCTCGGCGAACAGGAAAAGCAATCGTGCCCCCCGCTCAAGGTGTTTACCGATACCCCGGGGGTAGCAGCCGCTGCTCCTGGTTTCAATGTTGGTGATTACGTAGGCGATGATGTACAGTTCGAAATTGCTGAGGTAGTAGCCTTTAAATACCAGCACGGGAAGCGTCTCGTCAAAAGTGATGATCTGGAACGGGATCTATCAACGATGATGCGAAGATTACATAAATAGTACTTGGAAACCTGCAAGGATGGGACGGGCAGTATCTTGGTGGGAATTAAGGATAAGCACGACTTCATTGGAATCGACTCGATCTTCGTTGAATTTGACGAACTCTTTCAGTTATACAATCAAGCCGCCCTCGACAAAAGTCTCATCAGTTGTTATTATCTGTAAGTATTATTTCTGTAATTAAGTCTCTAGCTCAGCTCGTTCATTGCATGTATATAATTATCCTCACTATATTATGCAGATTGAAGATCATCGAATTCAAAAGAGGACAAATCTATGATATTTGATTCATTAACCCAAATATCGTAAATGAATGGTCGGTACAGAACACCCCCAAGGAGACTGAGGAAATCTTGCTAATGTCATTCCTTCGACACCAAAACAAAAGGTAAATACTCTTTCCTTACAACTTCAAGTGAGTGTTACTGTCTTCTGCATATTCTGTTTCGCTTACTCGAGGTTAAGTGTAATTGATGAGTTATGCGCGCGCAGGTTCCACTTTATTCTGCTAGCCATTCAGGTTGACGAGGGAGCAGTAACTGTCTTGGACTCGAGATGTAAAGAGGCTACGGAATATGCGGACATGATTGAAATGCTCCAGAAATAAGTTCAATCATTATCGCACTATATCGGCAACTTTCGTTCATTTCCTTATATCAAGTAATCATTTTCTTTGCCGGGAAGGGTTTGAAAAAAGTTCATCACGCCGGTTAAGGGTGAATGGAGACCGGAGCTGCGATTTACGCAACACAGAGTAAGTAGTACTAGCTAGTTCCGCGCATCTCTCATTGATTCTAGTTTCAATACCATTATCATGATTGATTATTATTTTGATTGAACTCTATTCTCGTAAAGTGCATGTAGCAGCAATCCGAAAATGATTTATGTGGATACTACGTTTGCGAGTTCATTCGCCAAAAGACCACTGAGAGGGGCTTCACTAAACAATAATTTGAAGTACGTAAACAATATTCACAATTTTATTTTATCACCATCAATTGTGTTGATTTCATTCATATATATATATATCGACCCCCCTTCTTTAAATTAGACCTGGCGGAAGTGGGACGAACTCCTACCAACTGATTGCCTACACGCAATTCAAGAGGAATTGGCGGGATTCTTTGTTGACCACGTCATTCCTAAAGACGGAGAATGCCATCGGGAATTGCAAACCGATTTTGGTCGTCGACAATGTTAGGGATCTTAAGAGATGTTATATTGTGTGTGTGTGTCTATATATATATATATATATATATATATATATATATATATATATATATATATATATATATATATATATATATATATATATATATATATATATATATATATATATATATATATATATATCAACGTGTATTATATGTAGTAGCGTCGAATAGATATACGAAAAATTATTGTTCGACCAACAAGCATGGAGAAAGAGAGGTAACTTCTCTCTATATATTGATCATGCATGACGATGTTGTGTAATTAATGGTTCCCTCATTGCTTACTAGCTAGCGTCGAGTTCTCTCTATATGTAGTAGCTAGCGTCGACCAAGCACGGAGAATGAGAGGTCACTTCTCTCTATATGTAGTAGCTAGCTAACACAATATGAAACCCCTAAACCCTCCAAAATCTCTAAACCCCTCATTTCAAAAAAAAAAAAAACTCAGCGCCTGGCAGATGCTGACGCGTGGCAGCCTTTTAGTCCCGGTTAGAGCCACCAACCGGGACTAAAGGTCCTCCTGCCTGGGCGCCCCACAGCGGCCACGTGGAGCCCCTTTAGTCCCGGTTTGTAACCCAACCAGGACTAAAAGTGTGGACCTTTAGTCCCGATTGTTTAGTCTCGGTTGCAGAATCGGGACTAAAGTCCCGTTTTCTACCAGTGAGGATGCATAGTGAGATTGAAAACGACCTTTGCCATGCCCAGTACCCGACGGCAGAGATCGATCTGCAACGATGCAATCGATGTCCATCCAACACGTACACGTAACATCAATTTCCATGGCATTCCATCTCAAAAAAAAAAACCCCATAGCATTCGCATGTGCGAGACCTGGCAGGCCTGTTGACCTGCACTACTTATACAACCAAAATTGTTCCACTCCATTCACTTCCATCCCGGCGTGCGTGTATACGTACCATCGATCATGTCTTTTCTTATGCGAGTTACCATCGATCATGTTATTCATGACGTCTGAGCTACTAATGCATGCATATGTGTATAAAAAATATGATAATAATGGACCGAAAATTGCCTTTGGAGCTCGGCCTCCATGGAGGCCTCTAAATTCAAATTTCAAATTTTGTCAAAATTCATATTTTTACATTTCAAAAAATTCTGAAAAAAATTACAGATATACATGAAAGCATGACACACATGTGTGTAAAATTTCAGGGCAAAATACGTTGAAATGAGGGCTGTGCAAAAAAGACAAATCTGGGGCTTTTTAACACATGATACTATTCATCCTCCCAGACCATGAATTTGTCTTTTTTATACAGGTCGCATTTCAACGTATTTCATCCTGAAATTTTACACACATACACATAACATCCTTGTTTACTTGCACAATTTTTTTCAGATTTTTTTGAAACCAAAAAGTTTGAATTTTGATTTTTTTGAAAAAAAAGGCCTCCATGGAGGCCGGGAGCCAAACATCCATTCTCAATATTGGACGCCCTATCTATCTATCTGTTCATGTGCATCAAAAACGAAGCGAGAGGAAGAGATTAGCGCAATTAATAGACGTTTTAATGATGGTGAGTCCCAAAATTTTCTCTATCAGCCTGTTTGGTTGGGGGGAAGTACAACTAGGGAATGGGAATTAAGAGGGCATGAGACTAAAAATCCCTCGTATGGTTGGGGGGCATAGGAGTTTAGGAGGGAAGGGGTTGGGGAATTGAGGGGGCCAACTCCCTTAGATCTCTTCCGTGGGGGAGGCCAGGTAATTCAGCGAGGGAATGGGAATTGATGTGAAGAAAAAAACTGTTGTGTTTATTGTGCACGTCTCGCATGAAAAACCCACAAAAAATCTTCACCGATACATAGAAAAGTCCTGGCTAAATAAGCTTCCAGTAGCGACATCATTTTTCTATCGTGAACCCCTAGCCTAGAGGCCTCCCGATTTTAAAAGGAGACATCACATGCGAAGAGAGTTCAGGCTGCTTCTTTTTCTTCTTCTAATCACAAATTCCTGTAACTTCAGGGCAACTCGCATCATCTTATGTGCTAGAATATTTTCTTCTCTTGTACATCCATCTTATTTGATTTTGCCAAATAAATTCTACTAGTTTCTTATAGATTTTCCCTTCACAGCGATCCAGATATATTCCCCTGTTTATTTTCGTTTTTCTCCCTTCACTTGTGACAGATCAATTTATTTAGTTGTTTTCCTGTTCCCCTTTTGCACATCACGAACAAGAGTCACCAAAGTGTCATGGTTGTGTAGCGATCCTTTAGGTTGTTCCCTTTTCATGTTGCTTAGTAGGAGTATCTTATTTATTTTTTAGGAGATTAATTTTCTATCAAATCCCAGAAGCAATTCCCAACATGCACCAAACGTGGGATTGGGACTAGTAGTCCACTTCCTAAGCCCAATCCCTCGACAAACTCCCCCTTATGAACTCCCATTCCCTTTCCCTTCAACTACCAAATAGGCTGTATAGGTTTCATGGAGTGCCTTGGTACGAGAGATTCGAAAATTAGGGCCTGTAAAAATGGATGGAGGGAGTAGCTAAAATAATACTAGCCCGCAAACGACGCGATCCAACACGACGCATACACCTAACATCAATGAATAATAGCCTGCGTTTGCTTGTGCAAGGGCACGTTAACACTTCCGGCCCCCGATCAGGCGCCGTCGCCGACCCCCCCGGCGACCACCTTCCCCTTCCCCTCCGGCCTCGCCTACCCAAGCGTCGTCTCGATCTACCGCGACGCGATTGACCTCACCGCCGCCGCTGGACGCACAGTGATTACCTAAAATTTCTATTCTAGGGTTAATCGATTGATTTCGCATCAATTGTTTGGTGAACCATGCATCTGGTACGTACGTACGGCAAGAGCATGTCATCGTCGAGATACAAGCGGCGGACGGTCGCCGATGCCGATGCCGCCATCGGTAGGGACGCATCCCCGTGGGCGGCGCTGCCAGGGAACTGTTGGACCTGATAGCGTGGCGTGTTCTCACGGTCGCCGATTCGCGGGACTACGTCCGGCTGCGCGCCGTGTGCGCGCACTGGCGCGCCAGCACCGCCTGCCCGCGCGGCCGCGGCATCGTCGACCGGCGCTTCCACCCACGACAGTGGATGATGCTGCCCGAGGACCACGGCCTCTACCCGGGCCACAGCAAGCTGCGCGGCTTCGTCCGCTTCTTCAACCTCTCCACCGGCGCCTTCGCCCGCGCCCACCTCCCGCTCTTCAGCGACCACTGCCCCCTCGACTCCATCGACGGCCTCCTCCTGCTGCAGCGGGACCATGACACCGTCGTCCGCCTCCTCCACCCCTTCACCGGCGACGTCCTTGACTTCCCGCCTCTAGAGACCCTCCTGCGCACGTGAGCGAGATGTCGCCCGACGCCAAGTGGTATCATATCTGAAATATCAGTGCCGCCTCCATGAATGTGGGCGCGAATGGAGTCGTCTCGCTCATGATTTTGATGACGCCGCCTTGGAGCAAGATAGTCTTTGCCACCTCCGAGGATCGATAATGGAGGGTTCCAAGATGGTTCGTCTCCCAAAGTTGTAGTCCAATTTCGTCTCAGGGCAAGATATATGTGGTGCATTGTACCGACATTTTCACCCAAGCAGAGGTCCTACAGATGGGCCCGCCGCAGCTACAAGGGGTGGAACCCTACCCTGGCTGCCACCACCAAGGTCGATAGCCAAATGTCCAGCAAGCACACCCGACACCTGTTGTACGTACCATCTGGTAGAATGCGGCCCAGAGATCCTGGTGGTCATTCTAAGCCACAACTACAAGAAGATTCCAGTTTACAGACTAGCTGACCTTATGCTGGGAAGGGTCGTCCCGGTGACAAGCATCGGCGGCAACGCCCTCTTCATGGAAGGGAGGACGTTGTGCGTCAGTTCCAAAGCGTTTCCTACCATTGTGGGTGACACCATCGTCTTTCTCAATAGGAAGCAACATTGTCTTGCTCAATACCACCTGGGCAGCGACACATTGTTGTCGGCAGAATATAGATTTGCGGACGTATATGCTATGACAATTCCTTGTAGCATAATTCAACATATCTACACATGTTGCTATCGTAAAATATGGTTAGTGACGGACATGTTTTTTATTTTCTGTTCCACCATTGTTCTCCCTGATCATAATCGTTCCTTTCCAGGGAACATTTTGTGCTTCTAGGTAAGCTCATTGTTTTTCCCCTCTATGCATGTAGGAACAAGGGACAGATAGTGTTTCGAAGGAAGCAGAACAAGTGGCGGGTCAACGGAAAGTGGCGAATTGGGGTAAGTAATCTTGCCTATGATGGTATGATCTTTTTCTAGAGTATGCATTTTTGGTTTGTTTACATTTACTGATTGAGTCTATCTATGTCACATCTAGATGTGAGATAATATCTCACATCTAAGCTGACATCATCCTCTAACCTGTCCCCACTCGTTGACAAACAATACGCCTGGTTGCTCCCCGATCACCCCCCTAGTTTATTTGTTGTCTGGGCAGTCCATCCCTTCCGGCCCAACAACCCCCGCCACCTGCCCTTGTTTTTGTTGGGCTTTTTTGTTTGTTTGTCCTTGTTTGTTTGAGACGAAAAAGGCCACATGTGTACGCAGACATGGGCCTTGTTAGTTAAAAAAAACAATTGCAAAAAACTACTTCTCAAAAAAAGCATAGAATCAAAACATATTTCTTTTTTTTAACAAACTGTACAATGATTGAATGAACAAACTGTACAATGGTGCATACTGTCTGAGAATTGACTAATGAGTCAACTCTCTGAACAATGATACAGAGATCAAGACACTCTGAACATCTCTCTGAACAATGATACAGAAACAAATGTGACGATGATCTGAAGAATTACTGAAACTGAACAGAGAACATACAGCGTTTAACTACATAACACCTGAAACCTGAGCACACACTGATTGATAGAGCCCGATCAGTCAAAAATTACATAAAAACCATCCTAAAAGAACTTGTGTATGGAAAAATCTCAAAAATTAAACAATTAGTACATGATGCATGTTCTATGAACCCTGAACATGTACAATGGGAACTGTTACAAAAACTGAAAAAACACAATGCATGCTCTCTGAACATGTACACTGAAGAATGAAAAACAACTATCTGGTGAGGGCTCTTTTGCTCTGAATTCATTGTGCATCCTCAACTCTGGTACCTATACAACAATAACCCTGACGAATCACACCACTGAATTACAGAAATCTGGCTAGCGCGAACGTATAGCAACACAGGCACGGTGGCAACTACCCTCACCGAAAAAATCAGGGCCATAGTGGCTACAGAAAATAGCACACATATCTACCTGCGGACACCCAGAGCATGAAAATCGATCTGTGCGGCAGCAATTTTGAGCACGTCGCACGAACACAAAACACGCAGGTTTTCGCAAAAGAGAAGAGGGGAAATGAGGTACTCACACCCTCTTGCCGAGAATCGGCTGCGGAGAACTCCGGGACGGTGCCGAGACCGAGGATCCCGTCGGCCGCGCACAGCTCGCGGGCAGGGCCGAACTTCGGTGGCTTGTCGGCGGCAGAGGTCGTCGGCGGTGTGGATGCCGCAGGCCTCGACGGCCACGCAGCGCTCGCCCGCCGTGTCCACAGCGGGTGCCTCCTGCTGCGAGCAGAGGTGCGCAGCGGGGGGCTCGTCGCCGGCGATCTCGGTCGCCATGGGCTTCGAGCTTCTCGCCCCCGTCTTTTCCTCCCCCTTTGCTCCACCGATTCAAATAGTGCTCAGACAAAAAAAAATCTGTCGGTGTGGATAATTATTGGAGAGTCGTTGTTGTTTTGGATATCTTGCAGAAAGCCCCCTACAGAAAGTTGAAAAATGGGCAGTTCAGTGCAGAACACTGTGTTCAGTCACCCTACAAAAAGGAAAGGCATTTTCAGGGTCTGCCTTGCAAAAATTTGTCAACTCAAAATTGTGATTCGAGAAAAAGAGGTCACTGAAAACACTAGGGCACCTAAAAAAATCAAACAAACAAAAAAAAAGTAAAAAATGGTTGCGACTGTACACAAAAACTAGTTGCAAAAAGTCGAGGCGGATGACTTGGACAAAGTGACATGGAAAAGAAAAGTACAGGCCCACACTTGCGAGTGAACGGTCGAATTCCAACTAGGCCGGTTAAACATACACAAACACCACAAAGTTGGAAGTTCAAGGCTTGACAGAGGCCCCTAGTTGCAAGTCGATTGTCTAATTGCGATTGGCACAAACAAGGACAAAACATGTTGATGGTGCACTTGCAACTGAGGCGAATACGAAATTACACATAGACCCCGTGTTGTGAATACATGGTTGAGTTGCAACTGTGGCAACTACAAAATAACACATAGACGCCTAGTTGAAAGTGTAGGGTCTAATTGCAAGTGGCATGAAATAAAGAAACAGAAAATAATTACTATTATTACTGTTATTATTACAAAAAGACAGAAAAAAGATTGGAAAAAAACTATTGTTGATGCAAAAACAAAAAAATTTGAAAAATAAATTTAAAAAAAAAGAAAAAGAGAAAAGAAAAGTCCTTGACTACTATTAAATGTCCTTCACTTTTCAATGATATCAACTATTAGGAACATGTTGTCGTCCTCTCGTCCTATCTCAACTTTCACCAAGACGATGCTCCCAACTCTGAGACCGTAGGTATAACAAAAATCATGCGTGACTTCATCTATCATAGTCTGGTTGTTGGTGGTTCTTGAATATGTGCCAATCATGGGTTCATTTAGGAAACTATTCCATAAAAAAGCTTGTCCTTCTTCATCCATTCCTCGACAACAACAAAAAAACAACACCCTCCCCCCCGAGTTGCGAGTCGAGGGTGGACTTGCAAATAGGGCAACTACAAAAACTACATCCCGAAGTTGCGAGCACATGGTTGACTTGCAACTGGGGCGATTACAAATTACATTCCCTCGAGTTGCGATTCGATTGTGGGCTTGCAAATGGGCCGACAGAAATCCCTAGTTGCGGGTCGAGGGTCTAAATTGTAACTACCATGAAACAAGAACAAAAAAACTACACTCCCCGAGTTGCAAGTCGGGGGTGGACTTGCAACTAGGGAAACTACAAAACTACATCCCCGAGTTGCCAGTCGAGGGTGGACTTGCAACTAGGGCGATTACAAAAACTACATGCCTCGAGTTGCAAGTCGGGGGTGGACTTGCAACTGGGGAGATTACAAACTACATTCCCTTGAGTTGCGAGTCGATTGTGGACTTGCAGCTTGGCCGACAGAAACCCCTAGTTACAGGTCAAGGGTCTAATTGCAGCTACCATGAAACAAGAACGAAAAAACAAACACCCCCCCCCCTCGAGTTGCGAGTTGAGGGTGGACTTGCAATTAGGGCAACTAGAAAACTACATCCCCGAGTTGCGAGTATAAGATTGACTTGCAACTAGGGCGATTACAAAAACTACATGCCTTGAGTTGCAAGTCGGGGGTGGACTTGCAACTGGGGTGAAAACAAAACAACACACCCGAGTTGCGAGTCGAGGGTGGACTTGCAACTAGGCCGACATAAAACTCTAGTTGCACGTCGAGGGCCAAATTGCAACTACCATGAAACAAGGAAAAAAACAACGCCCCCCGAGTTGCTAGTCGAGGGTGGATTTGCAACTAGGGAAACTACAAAAACTACATCCCCGAGATACGAGCACATGGTTGACTTGCAACTGGGGCGATTACAAACTACATTCCCTCGAGTTGCGAGTTGATTGTGGACTTGCAACTGGGCTGGCAGAAACCCCCAGTTCCAGGTCGAGGGCCTAATTGCAATTACTATGAAACAAGAACAAAAAAACTACACCCCCCGAGTTGCAAGTCGGGGGTGGACTTGCAACTAGGGCAACTACAAAACTACATCCCCGAGTTGCGAGTCGTGGGTGGACTTGCAACTAGGGCGATTACAAAAACTACATGCCTCGAGTTGCAAGTCGGGGGTGAACTTGCAACTGGGGAGATTACAAACTACATTTCCTTGAGTTGCGAGTCGATTGTGGACTTGCAGCTTGGCCGACAGAAACCCCTAGTTACAGGTCAAGGGTCTAATTGCAACTACCATGAAACGAGAACGAAAAAACAAACACCCCCCCCCCTCGAGTTGCGAGTTGAGGGTGGACTTGCAATTAGGGCAACTAGAAAACTACATCCCCGAGTTGCGAGTATAAGATTGACTTGCAACTAGGGCGATTACAAAAACTACATGCCCTGAGTTGCAAGTCGGGGGTGGACTTGCAACTAAGGTGAAAACAAAACAACACACCCGAGTTGCGAGTCGAGGGTGGACTTGCAACTGGGCCGACAGAAAACCCTAGTTGCAAGTCGAGGGTCAAATTGCAACTACCATGAAACAAGGAAAAAAACAACGCCCCCCGAGTTGCGAGTCGAGGGTGGATTTGCAACTAGGGAAACTACAAAAACTACATCCCCGAGTTGCGAGCACATGGCTGACTTGCAACTGGGGCGATTACAACTACATTCCCCCGAGTTGTGAGTTGATTGTGGACTTGCAACTGGGCCGGCAGAAACCCCCAGTTGCAGGTCAAGGGCCTAATTGCAATTACCATAAAACAAGAACAAAAAAACTACACCCCCCGAGTTGCAAGTTGGGGGTAGTCTTGCAACTAGGACAACTACAAAACTACATCCCCGAGTTGCAAGTCGAGGGTGGACTTGTAACTAGGGCGATTACAAAAACTACATGCCTCGAGTTGCAAGTCGGGGGTGGACTTCCAACTGGGGCGATTACAAACTACATTCCCTTGAGTTGCAAGTCGATTATGGACTTGCAACTTGGCCGACAGAAACCCCTAGTTGCAGGTTGAGGGTCTAATTGCAACTGTCATGAAACAAAGAACTACAAAACTACATGCTTGAGTTGCGAGTACATGGTTGACTTGCAACTGGGGTGATTACAAAAACTACATCCCTCGAGTTGCAAGTCGGGGGTGGACTTGCGACTGGGGTGAAAACAAATCAACACCCACTAGAGTTGCGAGTCGAGGGTTTACCGCATAGGTTTCGTCAACATTGTGAAAAAACATGCCAAAAGCTCTCGCCATTGTCGACCTGGCAATGAGCAAAGCAAACTGGATACACCATCCTGATTCATAGCAAAAAAATTTAAAAAAAGATCAACATAGATCAAGATTGAACCGGATGGTGCTCATACTGATGCTTACACCAATGAAACTGTTGAAACCGGTAACAAGTAACTATGGAAAACTTTCAAAAGTACTTATGGCAAAACTGTCGAAAACTAGTAACTAGAAACTAGAAACTAGAAATTACTAGTACCAATAAAAAAGCACGAAAACTATCTTTGCTTCCTGCGTCATAACAAGAAATCCAAAAAGCAAAAAAGTTATGAGAAAACATAAAAAGAATGACTCCATTTGGGAACAAAACACAACTAGTGATCATATAGTAGTCTGCTTAATCAACTACATCAAATCCCCACCTCCAAAAATCTACATTTGGGTAGAATGAGCACAAAAAACCAGTTAATTTCAGTTACTGTTTGAGTGATTTGACACTACTGAAAATTCAGTTATTATCTACTGAAAACTTTGGCAGTATTATTTATACTATCAACTGAACACTTTGAAAAACTGAACCAACCCCAGGTGAATCTAGTAAAAAAACCATAAAAAATCAACTACGTACCATTCCACTTAAATACTATACACACACAAATTACAAGCCGTTGCACTTGGACTTAACTACATCAAAATCACACCTCCCTGCATTTTTGGATAGATTGAATGCAGATAACCCTAACTAATCAAATAACACATACAAAACAAGAGTACATGCTATTGATCTGGTGGGAGAAAAGAAGAACCGCATAAATCGAAGAAAAGGACACAAACTTGACTGGTGCTCTCTTCCCCTTCCTTTGACTCCCCACAATCACCACCACCTGACATGAAAAGAAAGGTGCAAAACCATGAATGTAAACTGAAAAAAATAATGTAAACCTTGAATTGCGTAGGAAGTCAAAACCCTATAAACTAGCTCTGCCAAACTGAAAACTTCACTTCAAAATCCTATGTAGATGAAAAATACTCAGACTAAAAACTTCACTCCAAACATTGATGGTATAAGTTGATAAATTTTGTGATGTGCTTTTCTTTTTGTATGATCATCTCTTTTAATTTCTAAAAGGGGGAATTGCTTGAATACCCTTACAAAAGTTAATTTCAGCCTGCCACAAAGTGATCGGAATGCTCACTAACACACACACGCACATGCACACGCACACGCACACGCACACGCACACACAAAGATCATGGCCGGTTGCGAGTCATGGGTGGACTTGCAACTAGGGCAAAAAAAGATCAAGGACCCAGTTGCATGTCAATGATGGACTTGCGACTAGGATGAAAAAAAGGGCCGAGCCTAGTTACGAGTAGATGGTTGACTTGCCACTGCATCAAAAAAAGATCAAGGGGCCCAGTTGTGAATCGATGGTTATCTTGCAAGTTACAACTGGAATAAAACAACGGCGAACCGAGTTACGAGTCGATGATTGACCTGCAATTGAAACCAGAAAAGTCAACCCCTATTTGCGAGTTCGTGTTGGACTTGCAACTAAGGCGTGTATTCACAAATTGTCCAACAATAAATTCTTTTATCAAAATAATAAAATGATCAAGTTTCCACTTGCATGTCAGTGGTAAACTTGCAACTGGAAAAGAAAATTGTCGGACGAGCTGTGAGTTGATAGTGGATTTGCAACTCGATAAAAATAGGGTCGAACCCTATTGCAAGTCGATGATGGACTTGCAATTGGTTCGAAAATGTTGGGTCCAATTGCAAGTCACGGATGGACTTGTAATTGGGGCAAAAAAGATTAAGGACCCATCTACATGTCAATGATGGACTTGCAACTGGGAGGAAAAGGGTCGGGCCCTGTTGCAAGTCAATGGTCGACTTGCAACTGCAACTAGAAAAGATCAAAGGGCTAGTTGTGAATCGATGGTTGTCTTGCAACTGGAATAAAACAAGGGCGGGCCGAGTTGCGAGTCGATGGTTGACTTGCAATTGAAATAAAAAAAGTCAACTCCTAATTGCGAGTCGGCGGTGGACTTGCAACTAAGGCGCGTATTCACAAATTTTTCATCAATAAAAAAAATGGATCGGGCTTCGATTTTGTGTCGATGGTGGACCTACAATTGGGACTAGGCCCCAATTGCATTTCAGGGATGGAGTTGCAACTAGGACAAAAAAAGGTCGAGGCCCTCAGTTGCATGTCGAGTGTGGACTTGCAACTAGGACAAAAAAATTGGTCTAGTTGAAAATGCATATCTAGTTATGTACATACAGCTGCTGACAATGCCCTAGTGATGGACATCCAACTAGTCACACAAGATTTGCAACAAAAATGTTCACAATTTTTTAAATAATGCATTTATAAAATAAAAAATTATATCAAATTTAAAAAAAAATTGAAAATCTTCATGAATTTGAAAATAATACTAATTTTAAAAAGTCTCCAATTCTTTTTCAAAGAAATGTATATTCTAAAAAAACAATCGCACAGTTAAGAAAGTTTTCATGTACAAAAGATGTTGTGGGTTAAAAGTAAAAAAATAAAATATAAAAATGAAAAACTGAACACATGCAGTTGTGTGGCGAGGGTGAGACATGCAATTGTGTGTTTGTTGGCGGACATGGAATTGACACCCGACAAACACTTTTGTCCTCTATCGCAAAGTTATAGTCGTGTTGAAGACATTAGTTGTAGTTACGGATGATGCCTGCAATTGTGCGTAAAGTAGAAGACATGCAGCTGTCCTCCCAACAAACATCTTTGCCTCAAATTGCAGTCGTGTTGAAGGTATACAGTTGCGGGACGAAGACGACACTGTAATTGCACTGACACGAACAAAAATAATGAATTATTTAAAAGACAAATAAAAAAAAGAGAAAAACAAAACAAAAAAGGCAAAAAAAAAAATGGTTGTAAGCTTTTGTCAAAACCGGTAGAAAGAGTCTTCATGGGTCAGCTCATTCACACACATACAAAAAAATCAAACAACTGTTAGGAAGCAGGAAATCTCACAAGAACACACAATGACTAGACGTATTTTCCTCCCGAAAAAAAACAATCCACGTTTTCCTTGGCTGAAAGCCCACAAAGCACAAAAACAGGGGACCCACAAAAAAAGAAAAAGCCCACAACGGGCAAGCGGGTCTGCGCATGTATTCTTTTGACGGAAAACCAAACCAACCTAGCTACACAGGACACGGACTGGATAAGAGCTGCCCACCTCGCATGGACCTGCACACGGGCTGCCGCGCGCGACAAACACGACGCAAGCGAGCGCACGAGCGAGCCGGACAACCTGCGTGAATCGGAAAGACAAACAAGATCCAACGCTTCTGAATTTAGATGTGAGATAACTATTTCACATCTAGATGTGAAATAGCAAACCTGTTACTGATTATCCCCAAAGGGTGACTATGGCCAACTGGTTAATTCCCGGGGAAGGGACGACGCGGTGGCTCACGTGTTAGTTTCCTTCTCGATACGCCTTGCACCCATGCATGTGAAAAATACTGCACTACTTATATTCCATAAATATTTTACATATATACAACAATCTAATATTAATGTTCTGGTAAGCAATTCAATATTTAAAAATATTAATGTCCCAATTTTCATTAAAACATATAGCAACTAATTCCTGCAACAATATGTGGGGTATCTAGCTGTATGTGTTGATGGATCAAACACACACTGATGCTAACATGTTGCTTCTGGAAGTTGTACAAGGATACTCCCTCTTCCCCAAAATATAAGGCGCGGTTGACTTTTGCACGGTTTTTTATGCTTGACTTTGATCACCAATATATATCAAAGTACATGGACTGAACATGTATAAATGGCATCGTTGTATTTGTCTTGCAAAACAATTTCATTTCATATGTATGTATACTAATTTTGTAGACATACAATGCATGAAAATCATAGTCAAAGTTGTGCAAGAAAGACTAGAAAGTCAACCGACGCTTTTTATTTTTGGAAGGAGGGAGTAGTTTGTTGTATTGTCCACCAAAGCAAACAAAAATGATTCGTGCTGATTTCACATTTAGACCACTCTTTTTTTCGCCTTTTTGCATATATAGAATCTCTTAGATTATGTATCTCAATACTTCATTGTGTATGTGTCTTCTACTATTTTATTGGATCAGGTTTATTTTCAGTTGGTATAGTCACTGCATTGACGCCTGCTTTTTGGACTTGTATCATGCTAGGCATGAACGGCTCTTGTACCATGGTGGATTGGTGGTGGTGCCTGTTGTTCCTTGTTCTGCAACAACTTTATCTCAGTGTTGAATGATTATGCCGGTGGCATTTCATATTTAGCTAGGTAACTCTTTCATGTTCAAACAAGTAATTTGTTTATTATAATTGTCATGGAGCAATTTATATAGATGCCTAGCAAGGTTAACAAACAAATTACAATGAACATGATGGTTTGGCGGCTCTGTAACTTGAAGGCATGCTCGTTGCTACTCCCTCCGTCCACGTTTTTCGCCACCCGTGTAGTGACAAAAAAACATCTTACATTATGAGACGGAGGAAGTATATTACATCAATATGTAACTGTAGTCTTAAAATACAAATTAAGGTGGCCAGGTGTCTTAAGACTATAAGGTGTATGCATGGGAAGAGGCACGCACGCATGCAGCAAGAACCAGAAGTGAAAGGGACTTGACAGGCGATGGAGAAGTGATATTTGACACGTACGAACCTTAATTTCGTTTGTTATTATTCTAGCAGGTCCTCTCTTTTGGTGGTACGTACGTGAGAAATCTGTTAATGTCAGTGATCGATCATCAATTCATCGTCACATCGATGGATGGATCAGATCATGACAGAATCTACAACCATACATAGCAAAAATAAGCCCTTGTATGATCCACGGACGCATGAAAGAGTAGGGGGAAGCAGCGGCGCAGACAGGAGGGGGAGAATGGGACGGGGCTAGGGTTCCCTTGCCGTCGCGCTTAAATAGCCGGATTTGGTCCCTCGGGGCTGCAGCGGCGCCACACAGCGCCATGAATGTGTCCTCACTGCCCTCACCTAAAATCGGAGGAGACGCCCGTCGGACCGATCGGTTTCTGCGTGTTTCCGTGTGGGTCCCGCCCGTCGGTCCTGTATGGTGGGTCCCACATGAAGTGGCGGAGGTACAGTAGTGATGTTGGGTGTGCCAATAGAAAGGAAAGCCCAATAGTTTTGCACTCATGGTCCAGTCTAGTCTGAATACCCTAGTGCACTTGCTATGGGCTGGGCGGGCCACGACCTTTTTCAGCAACACGTAGCTCCGCCAGTGCACATAAGGGCTGAGTACGAGGGTTGTTGGTCAGTCCGGACGCTTGGGCTGGGTTTGCCTGAAGGTAAATTGCTGACCGGGCAGGCCGCTCGGGCGTTTGGTGCCGATATGAGACGTCCGGTCTATATGCTCCGACAGACCTCCAAAGTGTGCCTGTGTTAAAAAGAAAAAACAGGCAAGTGTGGAGGCCGAACAAAATTGGTGCGTGCGTCTGTTGTTCTGCATGCTCGTTGTCGTCATGACACGATCGATGGTACGTATGCACCAGGGCACGCACGGACGCCGGGAGGGAAATGAACGGGATGGAACAGCGTTGGCACGTTGCGCTTGCAGGTGATGAGTGATGAGGTCGGGCTTTTTCACTGTTCTGACCCATGTGTGATAGTTTAGCACGATTTGATCCGTTTTTGAAATTTTTTTCGGATCTGACCCAAACCGAGACGCCAACATCCTTGGCGTTCTGCTTGCACCGAAGACGCCGCGGACCATGGCGTTTGGTACTGGCCCACCTCCCTGGTCAGACAGTTTGACCGTCCGACGTGGCAATTGTCGACCCCGACCCTAGACGCCGGGAACCTTGGCGTCTACCCCCCTGAGAGATAAGTGGTCACGGGGAAAGTGTGTGGGTCCCACCCCACACACTCTCCCAATCCCAATCTTCCATCCCGAGAAAGAAGAACAAAGGAGAGCTCCCCCCTCTCTCTCCCACCTCAAGGCTCACTCAAATCCCGCTCCAAATTTGATTTTCCTCCGTGGATCTTTCTCTCCCTTGTTGTTTGAGGTAATCTCCCCCGGATCCCTAAATTTTGTGGGTAATTTCTTGTTATTTTAGTGGCATTATGTAACCCTAGGTGGCACCTTAGTTTCTAGATTTATTCAAATCCTTTGGTATTGGATGGCTTTTAATTAATATGTAGTTGTGGTAGTAGTAATGGGATATGCATTTTGTGGGTACAAATGATGGAATTGATAAATATGATGGTTAGGGTTAGGTTATGTGTTAAGCAAATGACATGATTTATTTAGTACATAAGTTTTAATTTGTTTTTGATACAACTCATTAGGAATATATAGTTGTCATTGCTTCATTAGAGTTGCATAGTTTTTGCAACTATGCATTATAATTGTCATTTATTCATCTTGTTTGTTGTCCCTTTTAGATGGATGATAGACTTGTTAATGTTCATTATTTGGACAAAGCGTCATTTGTGACAAAAACTGCAAGTGACAACGAGGAAGTGCTGGTATTCGACACAAGTCCTAGTTATGATGAGGTTGTTATTAAAGTAAGAGATAAGTTGAATTGGATGGACCCCAATGAAAAAGTTGAATTAATAGGAAGGTATGATGTTGGGGTGGGAACAAAATCTCGACTGAAGAATATGCCTATCATCTCCGAGTTGCATAGGGGGATATACAAGGGTAAAGTTGCGGCCTCGGAAGACATGTCACTTGAATTGTTTGCTACGAAGGGGCAAGGTCCGCGGCTTGATATTGACTTGAACCGCCAAGTGTCCTCCCCGTGTGATGCTATGAGCCCTAGTAGAAGTGTGGCTCGTGTTGTGGATAGTGCCGAGGTCTATGCCTCCAATACTTCTAGCCAACCGCCACCTAGCCAAGAAAATGAAGTTGTTGGGCATGCTCTTGAAAAAGTTAATGAACAATATGTTGATGGTCATGGTGATGTCCAATGTGGTCATGGTGATGATGATGATGACAGGCACGAGGATGAGACTCATGCAAATGAGAAGGAGAAGAGGGAACGACGGAAGCGTGAGGCGGACATGGCATGCAAAAACAAGAAAATGGCTCAAGAGGAGGAGAGAGTTAGGAAGCTTGAAAGGGCTCGCCTTGCACTAGAGGATGGATGCAGTGCTGATGATGAGCAAGAGGATGAGATTCATGGCAATGACATCGGTGACTTGGAAGCGTTTGTCAGGCAGCAGGACATGGACCGTGAGATCCCCTATGGTCGTGCATATGCGTATGACTCGGATGATGAAGGTCCGGAGGAAGAACTGGACGTGGATGGATTCACGGAGAGAGAGAACCGTATACACACAGAGGTGACCGGTTTGGAAATAAGAATTCCATTGTTTCATGATCTCAGGCTGGCCCACAAGGCGGTAGTTGATGGTGGCATGAGTAAGGCGATAGAGCCGAGACCTTGCCCGGAACCGGGCGAACCAAGGGACAAGGATGAAGACGAGAATGCTTACTTGAAGAAAGGGTTGAAGTTTGTGAGTTTGCAGGCCTTCAAAGTATGGCTAAGTGACTATGCTATTAGGAACCATAGACCATATCTTGTTGGGCACTCGGACCAAAAAGTGCGTTACTCCATCCATTGTGACAAAGAAGGATGCCCATGGGCGGTCCATGGAAGAAGAATTAAAACCGGGCAATGGCTGTTAACAAGTTGTGTGTGTACTCACTCGTGCAGGCCACCGTCAAAAAAGAAGCCTAAGACACACCGTCAACTCACGTCTGAGTTTCTCGGGTTTAAATTAACGAAAGAAGTATCAAGTGATCCAACCGTGAAGGTGAAGCTCCTCATGACGACGGTGAAAAAAATGTTTGGATACAAAGTCAAGTATGGGAAGACATGGAAGGCCAAGTCAAATGCTTTAAGGATGTTGTATGGTAGTTGGGAAGAAGCATACAATCGCCTCCCGCGGTTGTTGGGAGCGATTGCACATAGGAACCCCGGCATGTATCATGTGGTCGAGGATGATGGTCATGGGGTGTTTCACCGTGCCTTCTGGAGTTTCGGACAATGCATCACGGCCTTTAAACATTGCCGTCCGGTTTTGTCTATTGATGGCACATTCTTGACCGGCCGATACAAGGGCACAATCATGGTAGCAATGGCGCACTCCTCCAATGACAATGTGTTGCCGGTGGCATTTGGTTTGGTGCCCTTCGAGCACCAAGACAACTGGGAGTGGTTCATGCGTCATGTTAGGGAAAATGTCATTGGTGATAGAGAAGTGTGCATTATATCAGACCGGCACCAGGGCATACTGAAAGCCATGGACATTGTTATTCCAGGACTTCCAAAGCTCCACCATCGATGGTGCATGAGGCATTTCGTGGCAAACTTTTACAGGGCATGTAAGAGCAAGGAGTTGAGCAAGGATCTAACCCTGGACCAAACAAAGAGATTCGATTGGAACCTATCCCGCTAGATTACGAGCCAGACTTGTCGCTGCTATATACCGACCCAAGCTCCTCGGTGCTATCTACCGACCCAAGTTCCTCGGTGCTAGATGGGGACAATGCAAGCAAGAAGAAAAAAAAGAATGATTCACGCAAGAAAAATAAGAAAGAGAATTCACGCAAGATAAACTCGAGGGGTTGAACTATGTGATGTTCTATGTCATGGAACTAAGTTATGTTGTATGTCATTTGAACTATGTCAGTTGAAGTTTGTACTGCGTATGTCAGTTGAACTATGTAATGCTTATGTCGTGGATCTAAGTTATGTTGTATGTCATGAATTTGAGACCGTCTATTTATGAGTTTCCAAAAAGTTTCTTCTAATTTGTCATTTGTCATTTGTTTGTACCTGCTATGTCATGAATTTGAGAGCAGTCTATTTATGAGAAGGCATGTGTTTGCCAAGGTTGCTGGCTCCCCCCTCTCCAGGCCAAAACGCCAGGGAGCACGGTGTTTAGGCCGTATCCAGAGAGCTAACGTTGCTATTGCTCATCTGCACACCAAGACGCCAAGGTCGCTGGCGTCTAGCACAGGCCAAAACGCCATGGACCCTGGCGTCTACCCCAGGTACAGAAACTGCAAAACCAAGCAATATTTATCAGGATGACAACAAGTGTTCTACAAGAGTTCCAGGATGACAGCAAAACTAAGCAATATTTCCAGGATGACAGCAAGAAGGTACCATAGTTCACGCCATCATAGCAAACAACAACATGAAGGTAGCAAAGTTCACGCCACTCCATAAGTGCAAATTAAACACAAGTCCAGGTAGCAAAGTTCACGCCACTTCTAAAGTTCACCAATCAAACATAACAAAGTTCGCGAGAATCTAGTATTAACTAATTCACTTCTTCCTTCCTTTTTTGCTGCGCGGCGTCCGTTGTGTGGGCTGTGATGGCTCAGGCGCATCATCCATTTGGGACATCCCAAGCACCTCCTCTTCGTCTTGATTGTACTCCTCTTCATCTTGCTCTGCCTCCTCATCCTCTTGCTCTGGCTCTTCTTGCAGTTGCTCCTCTTGTTGTTCCTGTTGCAAGACAAGACGACGACGCCGTCTATTGTCCCGGCTAGTAGAAGCTCCAGCCGTGAGGACGGCTTTACTTCCGTGGCAAGAGAGGATAGCTGCCATCTTGTGGAACCGACTCACGAAACTCTGCAACATAACAAAGATGCAATACTAGACTAAGTAAAAAGTGTGCAAAGATGGAGGTTTTTGAATAGAGATAACATATACCTTCATTGTTTTCCTAAGAGATTTCTCAGATGATCCACTTCCCTCATTTTCACCAAGTGCTACACCAGCCTCGTTAACACAATGCAATAACTCCATGCCCTGCAAAATGAAGATCACGAAAATTATCTTTGAAGTACATTTCAATGCACTCGAAGTAGGTTCTAATTGTGTGGAGCATACCACTCGGTCGTGTAGTTGTGCGTAGTCAAGTTGTGTCCCTTCGTTGTCTCTCGTTTCTACATTGAAGTCCATATACCCGCTCTCACGATCCAACTCTTCCAATTCCGAACGGTTCCAACCGGGCTTTAGCTTCAACCGGTAACGTCCCGCAAGCCACTTCAGATGCTCTTCGTATAATGAATCACTATGTTGTCTTCTTTCCTTCTCCACTAGGGCCGCTCTTTGATTCCACAAATCTATCCACTCGGAGTGCTTGATGGCCCAAGTCGAAGTTTCCGGGTTATTCTTTCGACTAATTCTGCAAATTATGTACAAGATGAAAGCATTAGCAAGAAATGTCTTTCATAATGCTCTACTATATATCCAAAGCTACAACTATCTCACCGATGCAGAAATTGGCTTGTCTCAAAACTCTCATCCCTTGGTGTCCCTTGCCTTCTCCCAAATTGTCTTGCGACATGGTCTGGGTAGTGCCACTCGACAGCATAGAAGCATATCAGTGGGCATCTCGCCCGCCAAATCTTCCTGTCACGCGTGCACATCTCGTTCAGCCGGAAATCACACTCGGCATCATATGGCATCCAATCGACCTACAACACAAGATGATACTAGTTAAGTACACGGTTCCATCACAATTGATGTGCTCTTACGTAAGTTATCATTACCTGCTTATGAGTCAACATATCCAGCTCGTTGATGTAGCATTTGTATCGCGCAACCGAGCTGCCTGTGTACACATTCGCCATCTCCCAACAGTAGGCGACGGTCGGAAACCGCCAAGGATCTTCTCCATACCTCCCGTCATGTGGGACCCATCCTTCAGGAGGTATCTTGTTTTTCTCGGGGCGTCCAACGGGCATCCGCTCCCACATCCAAACCTGAAGGAACCAAACAAAGCCACCCATACCAGATTTGCCCTTCTTCCTATGACATGCCTTGTCGAGCTGCAAATTCAGAAATTGTTGATAAGATGTCCGCGAAATTGCAAATGCAAACAAATTGACAATTTGGTTACTAATTACCTGACGATATAAGTATGCTAGTGCTCCTAAACCCCAACTGTACTTACGGTCCCAGTCACTTAGTAGGTCCAAGAATATCCACTGGGCTTTATTACCGGTAGAATCTGGGAACACTACCCTCGTTAACAGATACCACAGATAAGCTCGGGCGTGCTGCTGCACAACAACCTCATTGGCGTCCGGAGGGCATACTACTCCTCTCTCCTCTCGGAGCCAATGATGCAACACTTTCTCACTGTCACGCTCGCCTTCTTCAGGAGGCACGGGGAAAACACCTGTCAATTGGCCAACACGATCTCGCCAATTAGCACTTACGGTGGTGCCGGTCAAAGCTTCTCCATTGATTGGAAGGCCACTGATCATCGCCATGTCCTCCAAGGTCACGGTCATCTCTCCACATGACAAGTGGAACGAGTGTGTCTCTGGCCTCCAACGGTCAATAAGTGCGGTCATCGCCCCATGGTTGATCGACGGAGCGTGTCGCTTGAACTGAAGCACGAACGGGAGAAGGCCCAATCTCTCGAAGTATGGCTCATACCGCTCGTCGCACGGCCAGTCGTGGGCACTATGACCCCTCATGCGCATAGGTTTTAGTTCCTGCAGAATAGCATTGCATTATGGTTAGTGCCTAGCAAAACTGACAAATAATAACCAAGAATTCAAATAGATTGAGTCTTACCCCGTTATTCTCAATGTCCCGCACACGATGCTCTTTGTCGTACCCTTTATGAAGACCGTCGTACCAACATTCACCCGCCATCCTAAAAATCAAGCATGAACAAATGAAACATACATAACACTATATAACATCCTACATATCATATATTTGGCATAACAACATCAACATAAATGCATATCTCAATGGCAACATAACAAAACCTGTTTATCTATATATGACAAAATCTGAATGCACGAGGCAACATATCTCAATGTCAAGATAACAAGACCAATTATCTATATATGACAAAATATCAATGGCAACATATTTCAATGGCAACACAACATAACAAAATCTCAATATAACATCCTAATTATATGACCATATCTCAATGAGAATCAAGCATACAAAATACACAAATATGTTAGAATTATATTTCAAGCAATCATCTATCTAAATCCATGTACATAGCAACTAAAATTAAAATGCCCAACCCTACCACAAATGCCTTCACTTCCCAATCCTACCATATAAACACATGCCTTCTCTTCTAAAGTATACAACATACCTACATGACCAAGCCATGGGCTCCCCTTTCTCAAAAAAGTGCAAAGAATACGAATCCTAGGGTTCTAACAAGTATGAATTAATGCTGCCAAAATACAAGTTTTGAACCCAAAATAATCGGAGGATCCGGTGGAGAATACTTCAAGGAAGATGGGGGGGCTCAGATCCACACTTTTGATGAAGAGAATAAGCGATTTGGGGTTGATTTGGGTGAGGGGAGGAGAGAAGCCGAGCTTCTGTAGCGCGCCGCCGCGAGGAGGAAGACGCCTCCTGCGTCTTGGGTGGGTTGGGCTGCACCCGAGCCGGCTCGGGCCGGTTTTCTGCTCTCCAGGGGTAAACGCCAAGGGTCATGGCGTTTACTCCTTTGCCACGTCGGACGGTCAAACTGGCTGACCAGGGAGGTGGGCCAGTACCAAACGCCATGGCCTGCGGCGTCTTCAGTGCAAGCAGAACGCCAAGGATGTTGGCGTCTCGGTTTGGTCAGATCCGAAAAAAGTTTCAAAAGCGGGTCAAATCGTGCTAAACTATCACACATGGGTCAGAACAGTGAAAAAGCCCGATGAGGCCGGCGGCGGTCAGCTCGCACATGCAGATGTCAGCGATAGAAATTGACGGGTGGCACGTGCGTGTTGGATGGACGTCGATCGTACGTTGCAGGTCGATCGATCTCTGCCGTCCCCCGTAGGCCGACCGGGCAGCATGCGCATGGCTGCTGTGCGTCTGCCCTGCTCCAGCTCCAGCAATGGATCGCTGCCAATCTCTACCTGCACAATTTAACGCCGCGCCGGACGTACGTACGGCCGGCGAGTGCGTGCACACATCCCGAGGCCGCCGCTGGCAGCACCGGCCCTATGTCATTGTTATTGAATGCCCATCGACACATATTTTCCCCTTTCGTAAGTAAAAAAATGTAATGGGCGCAGTAGTAATATGTATTTGGATTCATTCTCATATAACCTGTCTTGATCAGCAGTGAGATCGAATGGGATTTTTACCAATGTGTAGACCCTGTAGTAGGGAAATATTTCTTGTCCAGTTTATGCATCTTTTTCACCTATATTTCATATCTATTTTCTAGTCGGCACTCTTTCATTCTCTCTCAAACATGGATTTATCCAATAAAATTTAAATTTGAAATTTTGTAAGTAAGTTAAACCCCAAATTTGTCGCGGTGTAAAAATGGATAGTAATTGGCGGAGAGCTTATTTTAACGCACTTTATATGAATGTATATTCTGATAATAGAACGTTCAATCCAATGCGCTTTTCAAACAGTGATATAGGATAAGTGGTATATCCATACTTCGGGAAATTTTGGCGGCTGAGGAATAACTGGTTCGACAATAGTCCTCTATATAAGGACGCGAGGGTGGAGGAGGGGGAGAGAAATAATGTGTAAAAAAATCCTAATTTTTTAACAGTATGTACATTTTGCTGCAGAAGCACTGTTCACTGCTGACACTGTTCACATATCCGATACTGTTCACATGATACTGTTCGCGCGGGCTTACTGTCCGCCAGTACTGTTCCGGGCAATTGTTGGTGCACTGTACCGAAGGCGTGATGTAAAAATGAACGGTCGGGAACTTATTTTTCCAATGGGTACTGTTCACATAATATACTGTTCTGGATTATTGTTTTGTGCCTCGGTAGCAACATCACCGGAAAGGATCGGGAAACAATTTGAGACGACTGTACATCAGAATGTCGGTGGAGAGAAATTATTGTTTTCTGGGAACAATGCACACCGAAGTACTGTTTACAGGAGGAACTGTTCATGCCCCGGGGCCACTCACTAGTAGAAAACAGGGCTTTGGTTCGGGCCAGCCCAGCCCATTAGTCCTGGTTCAGTCACGAACCGGGACCCATGGGGGGCATATGTCCCGGTTCATGCGCCCAGGGGGCCGGCCGGGGCCTCGTGGGCATTGGTCCCGGTTCGTCTGGACCCATTTGTCCCGGTTCCTGGCACGAACCGGGACCAATGGGCCTCGCTCCTGGCCCACATCCATTGGTCCTGGTTCGTGGCTTGAACCGGGACAGAAGGGGGGCCTTTAGTCCCGGTTCCACGCACGAACCGGGACCAATGAGGTGGCTATATATACCCCATCGCCGGCGAGCAGAGCACTCCACACTGCTCTGTTTTTTCTGGCCGGCGAGGGGAGAGCTTTGTGGTGCTCTAGCTCACCTCCTATGCACATGAGGTGTTTGATGAAATGCCCGAGCCACACTAGTTAAGCTTTCTCCTCTCGAAGCTCGACCTTCAAGCTCCATTTTCCTCAAGATTTGTCTAGGTTTAGCGGTCCGTCATGTCCCATCCCCGTCTTCACCGCCGTCGATCGCCCGCGCCGATCTCGTCGCCGGCATAACCGTGGTGAGCCTCTTGTTCTTATCTTCTTTCTAAAAGAAAAAAATTCTTACTTGTATGATTTAGATAGATATTTGTCTAATTTTCTTACTTTTATTATTGTTTGTTATTATATAGTGCGATGGTTTTGGTATTCCCTCGTCCTGTCTATGATTCGGATGTGGTATATATTATATTTTATAACTATTTGGTTCATTTATTGTTTATGACAATTATGCCGACCAACGTGACATAGATTTTTTTGTCTAGGAGGTATGTGAACTGGAAATTCCAACCGACCCTATTGTCGAGAGGTTAAATTTAGTTGAAGAAGAAAACAATTACTTGAAGGAAAAATTGAAAAAAATTGAGGAGGAGAAGATGATATTGGAGTTGCATGTTGCGGATGTCGTCGATGATCGCAAGATCAAGATGGATGCAATGCGCTTCAAGATTAGAAAGTATAGAAAATATGTCATTCATACCGAGCCTTGGTATCATTATGCCGTTGGATCAATTGTTACCTTGGTTGCGATTATGATCGCATTTGTTGTTGCATTGAAATGTTTTACATAGTTTCAACGTATGGTTTAATTAGATGCTCTGGAGAGCTATATGTTGTTCAATGAGAACTATGTATGTACTTTGGTTTTAATGTGATGATGAACTTCTATTAATTTGGTCACTTATCTATTCATGATGTTTTGTAATGGTTTTTTACACACTTAATTATATATAATGCACGCAGATGAACCGGCAATGGATGTACGGTGACAGACGCACCTCCGAGTACATTAAGGGCGTGCATAATTTTCTCGAAGTGGCTGAGGCAAACAAGCAGAATGGTTTTATGTGTTGTCCATGCCCTATATGTGGGAATACGAAGTCTTACTCTGACCGGAAAATCCTTCACACCCACCAGCTTGAGAAGGGTTTCATGCCACACTATAATGTTTGGACCAGGCACGGAGAAATAGGGGTTATGATGGAAGACAGCAAAGAAGAAGAGGACGATGACAACTATGTGCCCCCTGAATACGGTGATGCTGCAACTGGGGAAGCTGAAGATCAAGAGGAACCAAACGATGTGCCCGATGATGATCTCCGCCGGGTCATTGTTGATGCAAGGAGACAGTGCGAAAGTGAAAAGGAGAAGCTGAAATTCGATCGCATGTTAGAGGATCACCAAAATGGGTTGTACCCCAATTGCGAAGATGGCAACACAAAACTCGGTACCGTACTGGAATTGCTGCAGTGGAAGGCAGAGAATGCTGTGCCTGACAAAGGATTTGAGAAGCTACTGAAAATATTGAAGAAGAAGCTTCCAAAAGATAACGAATTGCCCGACAGTACGTACGCAGCAAAGAAGGTCGTATGCCCTCTAGGATTGGAGGTGCAGAAGATACATGCATGCCCTAATGACTGCATCCTGTACCGCGGTGCGTACGAGGATTTGAACGCATGCCCGGTATGCGGTGCATTGCGGTATAAGATCAGACGAGATGACCCTGGTGATGTTGACGGCGAGCCCCCCAGGAAGAGGGTTCCTGCCAAGGTGATGTGGTATGCTCCTATAATACCACGGTTGAAACGTCTGTTCAGAAACAAAGAGCATGCCAAGTTGATGCGATGACACAGAGAGGACCGTAAGAAAGACGGGAAGTTGAGAGCACCCGCTGACGGGTCGCAGTGGAGAAAAATCGAGAGAAAGTACCGGACTGAGTTTGCAGGTGACCCAAGGAACGTATGGTTTGGTTTAAGCGTGGATAGCATTAATCCTTTCGGGGAGCAGAGCAGCAATCACAGCATCTGGCCCGTGACTCTATGTATCTATAACCTTCCTTCTTGGCTGTGCATGAAGCGGAAGTTCATTATGATGCCAGTACTCATCCAAGGCCCTAAGCAACCCGGCAACGACATTGATGTGTACCTAAGGCTATTAGTTGAAGAACTTTTACAGCTGTGGAATGGAAACGGTGTACGTGTGTGGGATGAGCACAGACAGGAGGAATTTGACCTGCATGCATTGCTGTTTGTAACCATCAATGATTGGCCTACTCTCAGTAACCTTTCAGGACAGACAAACAAGGGATACCACGCATGCACGCACTGTTTAGCTGACACCGAAAGTATATACCTAGACAAATGCAGGAAGAATGTGTACCTGGGGCATCGTCGATTTCTTCCGACCAACCATCAATGTCGAAAGAAAGGCAAGCATTTCAAAGGCGAGGCAGATCACCGGAAGAAGCCCGCCATGCGTACCGGTGATCACGTACTTGCTATGGTCAATGATTTACACGTAATCTTTGGAAAGGGTCCCGGTGGACTATCTGTTCCGAATGACGCTGAGGGACGCGCTCCCATGTGGAAGAAGAAATCTATATTTTGGGACCTACCCTACTAGAAAGACCTAGAGGTCCGCTCTTCAATCGACGTGATGCATGTGACAAAGAACCTTTGCATGAACCTGCTAGGCTTCTTGGGTGTGTATGGAAAGACAAAAGATACACCGGAGGCACGGGAGGACCTGCAACGTTGGCACGAAAAAGACGGCATGCCTCCAAAGCAGTATGAAGGTCCTGCCAGCTACGCTCTTACCAAAGAAGAGAAGGAAATCTTCTTTGAATGCCTGCTCAGTATGAAGGTCCCGTCTGGCTTCTCGTCGAATATAAAGGGAATAATAAATATGGCAGAGAAAAAGTTCCAGAACCTAAAGTCTCATGACTGCCACGTGATTATGACGCAACTGCTTCCGGTTGCATTGAGGGGGCTTCTACCGGAAAACGTTCGATTAGCCATTGTGAAGCTATGTGCATTCCTCAATGCAATCTCTAAGAAGGTGATCGATCCAGAAATCATACCAAGGCTAAGGAGTGATGTGGCGCAATATCTAGTAAGTTTCGAGCTGGTGTTCCCACCATCCTTCTTCAATATCATGACGGACGTCCTAGTTCATCTAGTCGACAAGATTGTCGTTCTGGGCCCCGTATTTCTACACAATATGTTCCCCTTTGAGAGGTTCATGGGAGTCCTAAAGAAATATGTCCGTAACCGCGCTAGGCCTGAAGGAAGCATCTCCATGGGCCATCAAACAGAGGATGTCATTGGATTTTGTGATGACTTCATTCCTGACCTTAAGAAGATTGGTCTCCCTCAATCGCGGTATGAGGGGAGACTGACTGGAAAAGGCACGCTAGGAGGGGACTCAATAATATGCAGGGACGGACATTCTTGGTCTCAAGCACACTACACAGTTCTACAGAACTCTACCTTGGTGACCCCGTATGTCGATGAACACAAGAACATTCTGCGCTCCAAACACCCGGAGCAGTGTGACAACTGGATTACATGTGAACACATCAGGACTTTCGGCAGTTGGTTGGAAACACGTCTCAGAGGTGACAACACTGTTTCTGATGAGCTGTACTCGTTGTCCAGGGGACCATCTTCGACTGTATTGACTTACAAAGGATACGAGATAAATGGGAATACATTTTACATGATCGCCCAAGATCAAAAGAGCACCAACCAAAACAGCGGTGTCCGCTTTGATGCAGCAACCAAGAGCGGAAAGGGCACATATTATGGTTACATAGTGGACATATGGGAACTTGACTACGGGCATGATTTTAAGGTCCCTTTGTTTAAGTGCAAATGGGTCAATCTGTCAGGAGGCGGGGTACAGGTAGAGCCACATTACGGAATGACAACAGTGGATCTGAACAATCTTGGGTACACAGACGAACCATTCGTCCTAGCCAATGATGTGGCGCATGTTTTCTATGTGAAGGACATGTCTACCAAACCGAGAAAAAGAAAAGATAAGGAAGCGAATACATCATACGATGAGCCAAAGCGCCACATAGTTCTTTCAGGAAAAAGAGACATCGTGGGAGTGGAGGGTAAGACAGACATGTCTGAAGATTATGAAAAGTTTCATGAAATTCCTCCCTTCAAAGTCAAGGCTGACCCAAGCACCCTGTGAAGCGATGAAGAATATCCATGGTTACGGCGCAATAAGCAAAGGACACAAGCGAAGAAAAAGTGAAGACAGATGAAGTCAGAAAGGGTTGAAAATTGATGATATGGCTTTGAATGGTTCATTTTGAGCACACAAAAAGTCTGGAGTTCAAATAAGTTCAAAAAAATGAAATCCATTTGTAACAGATGAGTTTTTGTCCGAAACTCTGATACTTCGAAAGAGATTGTCCATTTTGTACACGAAGTGCATCCAGTTTTTGCCGTAACCCTCTCAACTTTTTAGCACATGCTATGTGGGTGAAATGATGATATCATGCCAATTTTCAACCTCTTCAGAGTTCATGTGAAGTGCTTTTCAATTTCAGGGTCATTTAGCTCAAAAAAATCAGTAAATGCATGAAAAATAACAGATGAAGTCAGAAAGGGTTGAAAATGGGATGAAGTGCTTTGAATGGTTCATTTTGAACACACAAAAAGTCTGGAGGTCAAGTAAGTTAAAAAAATGAAATCCCTTTGTAACAGATGAGTTTTCGTCCGAAACCCTGATACTTCGAAAGAGATTGTCCATTTTGTACACGAAGTGCATCCAGTTTTTGCCGTAACCCTCTCAACTTTTTAGCACATGCTATGTGGGTGAAATGATGATACCATGCCAATTTTAAACCTCTTCAGAGTTCATCTGAAGTGCTTTTCAATTTCAGGGTCATTTAGCTCAAAAAATTCAGTAAATGCATGAAAAATAACAGATGAAGTTAGAAAGGGTTGAAAATTGATGATGTGGCTTTGAATGGTTCATTTAGAACACACAAAAAGTCTGGAGTTCAAATAAGTTCAAAAAAATGAAATCCCTTTGTAACAGATGAGTTTTCGTCCGAAACCCTGATGCTTCGAAAGAGATTGTCCATTTTGTATACGAAGTGCATCCAGTTTTTGCCGTAACCCTCTCAACTTTTATGAAACTCTAATAGCAAAAATAATAAACTAAAAGAATGAACTAGAAAACTTTAATGAAACTCTAATAGAAAAAAGAATGAACTAGAAAACTTTAATGAAACTCTAATAGCAAAAGGAATCAACTAAAATTTATGCAACTAAAATTATCAAAGTATTTTCTGTTCAAAACATTAAAAGCAAAAAGAATTTTCATAAAGAAATTTTTTTGTTAGAAGAATTGAAAAGCACCTTCAGATGAACTCTGAAGAGGTTGAAAATTGCATGGTATCATCATTTCACCCACATAGTATGTGCTAAAAAGTTGAGAGTTTACGGAAAAACTGGATGCACTTCGTGTACAAAATGGACAATCTCTTTCGAAGTATCAGGGTTTCGGACGAAAACTCATCTGTTACAAAGGATTTCATTTTTTTGAACTTATTTGAACTCCAGACTTTTTGTGTTTCAAAATGAACCATTCAAAGCCACATCATCATTTTTCAACCCTTTCTGACTTCATCCGTTTTTTTCATGCATTTACTGATTTTTTTGAGCTAAATGACCCTGAAATTGAAAAGCACTTCACATAACTCTCAAGAGGTTGAAAATTGGCATGATATCATCATTTCGCCCACATAGCATTGGCTAAAAGTGAGAGGTTACGGCAAAAACTGGATGCACTTCGTGTAAAAAATGGACATCTCTTTCGAAGTAGGGGTTTCGGACGAAAACTAATCTGTTACAAGGGATTTCATTTTTTTGAACTTATTTGAACTCCACTTTTTGTGTGTTCAAAATGAACCATTCAAAGCCACATCATCAATTTCAACCCTTTCTAACTTCATCTGTTATTTTTCATGCATTTACTGAATTTTTTGAGCTAAATGACCCTGAAATTAAAGCACTTCAGATGAACTCTGAAGAGGTTGAAAATTGGCATGGTATCATCATTTCACCCACATATGTGCTAAAAAGTTGAGAGGGTTACGGCAAAAACTGGATGCCTTCGTGTACAAAATGGACAATCTCTTTCGAAGTATCAGGGTTTCGGACGAAAACTCATCTGTTACAAAGGGATTTCATTTTTTTGAACTTATTTGAACTCCGACTTTTGTGTGTTCAAAATGAACCATTCAAAGCCACATCATCAATTTTCAACCCTTTCTGACTTCATCTGTTATTTTTCATGCATTTACTGATTTTTTGAGCTAAATACCCTGAAATTGAAAAGCACCTTCACATGAACTCTGAAGAGGTTGAAAATTGGCATGATATCATCATTTCACTTCCACCCACATAGCATGTGCTAAAAAGTTGAGAGGGTTACGGCAAAAAACTGGATGCACTTCGTGTACAAAATGGACAATCTCTTTCGAAGTATCAGAGTTTCGGACAAAAACTCATCTGTTCAAATGGATTTCATTTTTTGAACTTATTTGAACTCCAGACTTTTTGTGTGCTCAAAATGAACCATTCAAAGCCATATCATCAATTTTCAACCCTTTCTGACTTCATCTGTCTTCACTTTTTCTTCGCTTGTGTCTGTTCTTATTGCGCCGTAACCATGGATATTCTTCATCGCTTCACAGGGTGCTTGGGTCAGCCTTGACTTTGAAGGGAGAATTTCATGAAACTTTTCATAATCTTCAGACATGTCTGTCTTACCCTCACTCCCACGATGTCTCTTTTTCCTGAAAAACTATGTGGCGCTTTGGCTCATCGTATGATGTATCGCTTCCTTATCTTTTCTTTTTCTCGGTTTGGTAGACATGTCCTTCACATAGAAAACATCGCCACATCATTGGCTGGACGAATGGTTCGTCTGGTACCCAAGATTGTTCAGATCCCCTGTTGTCATTCGTAAGTGGCTCTACCTGTACCCCCTCCTGACAATTGACCCATTTGCACTTAACAAAGGGACCTTAAAATCATGCCCGTAGTCAAGTTCCCATATGTCCACTATGTAACCATAATTGTGCCCTTTCCGCTCTTGGTTGCTGCATCAAAGCGGACACCGCTGTTTTGGTTGGTGCTCTTTTGATCTTGGGCGATCATGTAAAATGTATTCCCATTTATTCGTATCCTTTGTAAGTCATCAGTCGAAGATGGTCCCCTGGACAACGAGTACAGCTCATCAAACAGTGTTGTCACCTCTGAGACGTGTTTCCAACCAACTGCCGAAAGTCCTGATGTGTTCACATGTAATCCAGTTGTCACACTGCTCCGGTGTTTGGACGCAGAATGTTCTTGTGTTCATCGACATACGGGGTCACCAAGGTAGAGTTCTGTAGAACTTTGTAGTGTGCTTGAGACCAAGAATGTCCGTCCCGCATATTATTAGTCCCCTCCTAGCGTCCTTTCCAGTCAGTCTCCCCTCATACCGCGATTGAGGGAGACCAATCTCTTAAGGTCAGGAATGAAGTCATCACAAAATCCAATGACATCCTCTGTTTGATGGCCCATGGAGATGCTTCCTTCAGGCCTAGCGCGGTTACGGACATATTTCTTTAGGACTCCATGAACCTCTCAAAGGGGAACATATTGTGTAGAAATACGGGGCCCAGAACGACAATCTTGTCGACAGATGAACTAGGACGTCCGTCATGATATTGAAGAAGGATGGTGGGAACACCAGCTCGAAACTTACTAGATATTGCGCCACATCACTCTCCTTAGCCTTGGTATGATTTCTGGATCGATCACCTTCTTAGAGATTGCATTGAGAATGCACATAGCTTCACAATGGCTAATCGAACGTTTTCCGGTAGAAGCCCCCTCATGCAACCGGAAGCAGTGCGTCATAATCACGTGGCAGTCATGAGACTTTAGGTTCTGGAACTTTTTCTCTGCCATATTTATTATTCCCTTTATATTCGACGAGAACCAGACGGGACCTTCAACTGAGCAGGCATTCAAAGAAGATTTCCTTCTCTTCTTTGTAAGAGCGTAGCTGGCAGGACCTTCATACTGCTTTGGAGGCATGCCGTCTTTTTCGTCCAACGTTGCAGGTCCTCCCTGCCTCCGGTGTATCTTTTGTCTTTCCATACACACCCAAGAAGCCTAGCAGGTTCATGCAGGTTCTTTGTCACATGCATCACGTCGATTGAAGAGCGGACCTCTAGGTCTTTCTAGTAGGGTAGGTCCCAAATATAGATTTCTTCTTCCACATGGGAGCGCGTCCCTCAGCGTCATTCGGAACAGATAGTCCACCGGGACCCTTTCCAAGATTACGTGTAAATCATTGACCATGCAAGTACGTATCACCGGTACGCATGGCGGGCTTCTTCCGGTGATCTGCCTCGCCTTTGAAATGCTTGCCTTTCTTTCGACATTGATGGTTGGTCGGAAGAAATCGACGATGCCCCAGGTACACATTCTTCCTGCATTTGTCTAGGTATATCTTTCGGTGTCAGCTAAACAGTGCGTGCAGCGTGGTATCCCTGTTTTGTCTGTCCTGAAAGGTTACTGAGAGTAGGCAAATCATTGATGGTTACAAACAGCAATGCATGCAGGTCAATTCCTCCTGTTCTGTGCCATCCCACACACACTACACCGTTTCCATTCCACACTGTAAAAGTTCTTCAACTAATAGCCTTAGGTACACATCAATGTCGTTGCCGGGTTGCTTAGGGCCTGGATGAGTACTGGCATCATAATGAACTTCCGCTTCATGCACAGCCAAAAGGAAGGTTATAGATCATAGAGTCACGGCCAGATGCTGTGATTGCTGCTCTGCTCCCCGAAGGATTAATGCTATCCACGCTTAAACCAAACCATACTTCCTTGGGTCACCTGCAAACTCAGTCCGGTACTTTCTCTCTGATTTTTCTCCACTGCGACCCGTCAGCGGGTGCTCTCAACTTCCCGTCTTTCTTACGGTCCTCTCTGTGTCACGCATCAACTTGGCATGCTCTTGTTTCTGAACAGACGTTTCAACTCGTGTATTATAGGAGCATACCACATCACTTGGCAGGAACCCTCTTCCTGGGGGCTCGCCGTCAACATCACCAGGGTCATCTCGTCTGATCTTTACCGCAATGCACCGCATACCGGGCATGCGTTCAAATCCTCGTACGCACCGCGGTACGATGCAGTCATTAGGGCATGCATGTATCTTCTGCACCTCCAATCCTAGAGGCATACGACCTTCTTTGCTGCGTACTGTACGTGCAATTCGTTATCTTTTGGAAGCTTCTTCTTCAATATTTTCAGTAGCTCTCAAATCCTTTGTCAGGCACAGCATTCTCTGCCTTCCACTGCAGCAATTCCAGTACGGTACCGGTTTTTGTTTTGCCATCTTCGCATTTGGGTACAACCCATTTTGGTGATCCTCTAACATGCGATCAGATTTCAGCTTCTCCTTTTCACTTTCGCACTGTCTCCTTGCATCAACAATGACCCGGCGGAGATCATCATCGGCACATCGTTTGGTTCCTCTTGATCTTCACTTCCCCAGTTGCAGCATCACCGTATTCAGGGGGCCACATAGTTGTCATCGTCCTCTTCTTCTTTGCTGCTTCCATCATAACCCCTATTTCTCCGTGCCTGGTCCAAACATTATAGTGTGGCATGAAACCCTTCTCAAGCTGGTGGGTGTGAAGGATTTTCCGGTCAGAGTAACTTCTATTCCCACTATAGGGCATGGACAACACATAAAACCATTCTGCTTGTTTGCCTCAGCCACTTCGAGAAAATTATGCACGCCCTAATGTACTCGGAGGTGCGTCTGTCACCGTACTCATTGCCGGTTCATCTGCGTGCATTATAATAAATTAAGTGTGTAAAAAACCATTACAAAACATCATGAATAGATAAGTGACCAAATTAATAGAAGTTCATCATCACATTAAAACCAAGTACATACATAGTTCTCATTGAACAACATATAGCTCTCCAGAGCATCTAATTAACCATACGTTGAAACTATGTAAAACTTTCAATGCAACAACAAATGCGATCATAATCGCACCAAGGTAACAATTGATCCAACGGCATAATGATACCAAGCTCGGTATGAATGACATATTTTCTATACTTTCTAATCTTGAAGCGCATTGCATCCATCTTGATCTTGCGATCACGACGACATCCGCACATGCAACTCCAATATCATCTTCTCCTCCTCATTTTTTCAATTTTTCCTTCAAGAATTGTTTTCTTCTTCAACTAAATTTAACCTCTCGACAATAGTCGGTTGGAATTTCCAGTTCACATACCTCCATACAAAAAATCTATGTCACTTTGGTCGCATAATTGTCATAAACAATAAATAGAACCAAATAGTTATAAAATAAATATATACCACATCCGAATCTAGACAGGACGAGGGAATACCAAAACCATCGCACTATATAATAACAAACAATAAATAAAGTAAGAAAATTAGACAAATATCTATCTAAATCATACAAGTAGAATTTTTTTCTTTTAGAAAGAAGATAAGAACAAGAGGCTCACC